>OU343216.1:87801336-87846085 GCA_910596185.1 Chrysanthemum makinoi
GATATATATATTGTTGACTTTGAGCTACGTCGGCATTACTTTGACTTTTTAGTCAATAGTTGACTCCGACAAAGCCGTAACATGGACTTTAATATAATTTGGACTATTGATTGATTAAAAGCCGAGAAGTTATGAGTCATAACTTATGACTCGTGCTTGTGGACTCGAAACGAATAACGATATGAGATTAATATTGGAATTTGACGAAATATATATTTATACATGAAAATGCTAATAGAACTATGAAATGTAAATAATAAATGGGGTTTTGTACCAAAAATATCGATAACAAGACTTATCTTGTTATTTACTATTTTTAAACGGAAACTAACGACTGATCTATGCTGAACCAGTCAAGTCTAATCACACAAGCCAGCCACTTGTGAATGGCTAACCGTAATAGACTTAAAACTGCTTAAAACACGATACAATGAAGTCCCGGAGAATATAATGAATTCTCGTCGTTAAATCCCACCTGAGACTCAATGGTGTGTAAACACTTGATCGATGATAGAATGATCGCTAATAATAGTGATCAAGAAGGTTTTTGGATGAGAAATTACACTACCGATTGATTGGAATGGAATGGAATACGAGATTGGAAAGCACAACAATCGATAAAAGAAACGCAAAAGTAATGCTTTAAAAAGCTGCACACGCATACAAAATAAAAAGTTAAATCTAAGAAATAAAAGACCTAAAAATATGAAAATGACATTTTTGGAATCCTAATGATAAAATAAAATTTATAGAAAAATAAAATTATTTTTATAACTAATTATCTAATTATTATTAATTAAAAACTATTTTTAACTATTTAATAATAACCTAAAATACAATAAAATATGAAACAAAGCTAGAAAAATAAAATTTTGACTTAGAAAAATCTAAAATAACAAAATAGAATTTTCAAAACTATTTTTGTAATTTTCTGAATATTTTTCTATTTTCTAGGAATTAAAAACTATTTAAAACTAATTAAATTATCTAAAAATACAAATTTAACTAAGAAAAATCTAGAAAAATAATTTTTTGACTTTTTATATTTATCTAAACTTAAGAAAATTGAAAAATTATTTTTTTTGAGACTTTTCTTAATTAATTGTATTAAATGCTATTTAAAAATGCTTAAAAACTAATTTAAATTAAGAAAAATAGCAAACAGGACAGGAAAAATATGAAAAATTCAAGATAAGCCTAAAATAATATTAGGAATCTAGGAAAAATGTAAAAACAGATGCTTGTGTGTAAGAATAAGGAATCTATTGCAAGTGCTTTAGAATAAGCACTTTAAATAAGCCAATAAGCACCAAAAGCCACCAACTTGAAACAGAAGCTCTAAAATACTAAAAGTACTCTAAATGAACTAAAAACAACAACACTTAACCTCTGAATAGCCAACTGCAAAGATTTGAGGTTATGAGCTCAAGTGATGAAAACATATTTAGGTGCCTACTTTTAAGCCAAGAAATAAGCTATCCTACTAGCTAGAAATGAAAAACGTAAGAAGGGTCCTAAACTAGACCTGGCCAAGAACCAATAGACCAAAGATCAGACCTTGATAAGCTAAACTAAGCCCTCGAGCAAGGGTCGCAACACCTGCGGACTTCGATCAATCGAAGTCAAGGCACAAATAAGCTCATGTTGATAAGCCAATTTGGGCCTTATGAAAATTTGACAAAAATCTATAAAATTCACAATAAGAAAATAGACCAGAGTAAGATTTTAAAACCACAAGTTTCACTGAATTTGACTCAAAAATGAGCCCATGAAAAATCAACTCAGCTGGGCTTAAAACTGAATTCTCAATATTTTGACTTTTGATAAAGAAATGGAAAGTTGACTTTCATGAACTTTGGTCTTGATTTCTCAACTGAATATGATGTTATATGATTAAGTGAAGCTACTGCAAGCTTTGTCTAAGAATTCTAAACACAAAACAAGTCTATGCTTTTATAAAAATCCAACAGTGAAGCATGTAAAACAGTGGAGGTGTAATTTTCACTTTCACTACTCTAGTGTGCAAATGAGTGGTGAACCAAGCCTCATGATTCTAAGGTATACTATTGTGACAGATCTTAACCACAAAATCAACCTCCAACTTACCTAAACCAGCTGATCCAAACACACCTTTAAGTGGCATAAATGGCATTTTACAAAGCATGTGTCTGATTCAGAGCATGCAGCCTAAACAGAACTCAAACTAACTTAAGTTAAACTGAAATTAACATAAATAAGCAATCTTAAACAGTAAATAACAAAGAAACTACTTTTACTAATTTTAAACTAAAAACTTGAAAATAAAAAGAGTAAACTGATCACCTTATATTTTGAGTCAATAAGATGTAAACAAGGTCACATGTGACCTGCAAGTATTTCCAAGTCTAGTCTAATATCCAAAGTACAAGAATCCCCCTTTGACTTTTTCGTTGACCAAAGAATGAAACTTGCTTAAAAATGACCAATAGGCTTAACAAAAGCTTTAACAAGCTGAAATAAACTTGATTGAACTAGATATAAGCTATTAGAAGCTTTAGCATAAGATTTGAAAACTCAATTTTTCAACAGTCAACACAAAACATAAATTTTAGCTAAACTTGTAAATTGATTCTTAAAAACTGATTACAATGATGAAATGACTTGAGTTTGGATCATAGAAGCAAAAGATTACAGCTTTTGAGCTAAACTAATACAATGATAAAAAAAACGACATTAAAGAAATTTTAAACTACATTCTACTACCCTTCCATCTCTCCTCTTGCTTCATTTTATATTCCAAACTTCTTCCCACTTGTTTCTGATTTGATCCCACCATCTTTTTGGACCATTGGATGAGCTTGAGGATATCTTGGCCATTCATTCCATTTTGGCGGGAAATTGATTTTTAACCTGTTGGAGGTTGAGTAAAGGGGATGAAGATGCATTAAATGTATCTTGGATTGTGTGGAGGTAGGGGGAACATGGAAGGGATAAGGTGAGCTGGGGGGATGGGTTTTGGAGTGTTGCAGAAGGGCAGTTGGGGAGAAGAAGACTTTGGCGCCAAGGGTGGTTAAACCAAAGTGTTTGATTCGATGCCAAAGCAACGTTAAGCTTGCTCACCCAAGCTAGCCACTTGTGAATGACTAACCGTAAGAAGCTTAAAACGGCTCGGACACTGATTCTTTGATAATGAAGGCTTAGGGGTTATGTGTATGGATAAAAACCTCAATATCGATATCAAAAATAATCACGAAGATAGATTCAAATTCCTTTAGGAAAAAGAATAATAAATCAAATCCCGTGTGTGATTGTGTATACGGATTAGACAACCCGAATCGTTTTCCCAACGAGGCGTGAATTGCCAACGTCGTTTTGGTTTGGAATTTAATGCTCGATGTTTTGATTTGTTTGATTTTGATTTTTAAACTACGGGAATAGGGAAAGTAATTGAGGGAATCTATTCTACAGAAATCCTAAGTGCTGAATATAACTAAAACGTAGTTAATAAAACGTAATTAAAATGCAACTACGTCTAAATTATATCCTAAAAATGCCTAAAATTACTTTTATACTAAAAATGATATGCAAAAACTAATTTAGAATTAAAACTATTTTTTGGGATTTTTCTGGATTTTATTTTAAATTAAAAACTAATTTTTAACTATTTAAACTAAATTAAAATTCTAAAAATTATGAAATTTAAGGAGAAAAATATGAAACTTCTTTTATAAAATCTAAAATATCATAAGAGACTTTTCAAAACTATTTTTTTATTTTTCAGATTAATTTTCTATTTTCTACTAATTTAAAACCTTTTTAATCTAATTTAAATTGTGAAAAATACCAAATAAAAGGGGAAAAATATGGAAAAATCTTTTTTAAGCTTTTTATATTATTCTTAAACTGGGAAAATTGGAAAATTATTTTTTGGAACTTTTTCTCAATTAATTACAATTAAAACTAATTAAAAGTGATTAAAATCTATTTTAAATCTAGAAAAATAACAAACAGTGACCAAAATTAATGAAAAATTCAGGAAAATGCTAAAATGTAAATCTGATCCTAGGAAAAATGAGAAATGTGGTGCTTATGTGTAAAGATTCAGAGCTGCAGTGTAACTTGAATTGAGATAAGCACTTAGAAATAAGCAAACAAGCACAATAAGCAACCAAACTTCTACAGAACCTAGATTATACTCAAATAAGCTAATATAAGCTAAATCCAACTACTCCTAACCTCTGATAAGCAGTTTACCAATGATTTAAGAAAACTGCTACATAAGCCAAATCAAATTGAACAGTGTCCTATGTTTGAGCTAATGCACAAGCTTCTCAAAAGAGCTTTAGCCAAAAGCATGATATGTGGCCTTGAAGACCACCTAGCAGACTACACCTAAACCAAAAATCAGACCCTAACAAGCCTTATTGAACCTCGTGCAGATGCTGCAAGTTCTCGCATAAAACCAATTTTTACACCTTTTGACTTTGAAAATCAGTTATGAAGTTTGACCAAAATGAGATTCAAATGCAAATGTAGAACTGAAATGGATGAAATATGATGAAATGTAAGTTTAACAAGCTAGCTTATCCACTTCTACACCTATATGACAGATTTTAGCAAATGATTTTAACAGTTATAAGATCAAGATCAGTGGACTCAAGATTTTGACTAAAAGTGTAAATTTCAAAGAAATCAAGGACGAAAATGAATGCAATAACTAAAGCAAAGCCTAAACCAACTGATCTACTGCTACAATATCACCTCTAGCCCAGTTTAAGTTCTAATCCAAACACCCCTTTTAGAGCAGTTTTGCAAGCAACTCGATCCAAATCAATAAGACAAGCTCATGTCAACATCAAGACAGATCAAATGCATTAAGATAAAGCTAAAATGACAAAGAATTTCAATACTAAAACAGATCTAAATGGAAATGACTAATGCTACTTTTATAAGCTAGATATAAAATGAATATTACACTTACAAGAATCCTAGCCACTATGGCTTGCAAACCAGCAAAAGGACCACTAACCTAACCTATTCAACCCATTTCCATCATCAAATCAAACCAACACCATTTCTGAGCCAAGATCACAAACACAGTTGACTTTTGTTGACTTGAAAATTTTGAGAATGTAACTGAATTTAGTGGACAGTGGGGTGCAATGTAAGCTTACTAAAGCTATAATAAGCTGAAATAAGCCTATCCCATTATTCAAACTAGCTTATTGATCACTTTAAATAAGATTTGCAAGATGAAATTTAAAGACTTGGAACTTTTATTAAAACTGAAAAGGGGTTACAAGGAAATGGAAATAAAAGCTTACTAAAACATTTAGAAAACTACTGAAAAAACAATAACAATAAGCTAAAATGAAATTAAAGGATTGCACGACTTGAAATGGTGAGCCAAAGGTGTCCTTTTATAGCCTTGAGGAGGAGGTCTTGGATGCCTTTGAGAAGAGCCTAGAAGGCTTATTCTGAGCCACTCATTCCTTCCATCATCACCTTATCCAATCAGAGAGCTCCATATAGCTTGTTGAGGTGTCACGGCTAATGGGAGTGTGCCAATTGTCCACGTGGCAGCTATAACTGACAAGTCAGAGTTGGATAAGGCTTCTAGATAGATCCTTAGTACGAGGTTGGTGTTTGGGAGGGTAATTTGTGGGAAACGGGTGTGTTTGGTTGGGGAAGAAGGGCAGGGTAAGGAGAAGGGCGCGTTTGGTTATTTTAATATATCTCAAAAATGTTGAACCGGGTTATGGTTGCTTTGACTCGGGTAAATAAACGGGTAATGGGTAAATGGGTTGGGGGGTTTTAATAACGTGGCCGGGTTTGGTTTGTTTGTTATTGGGCCGAATATAGAGGATTGGATAATGGACATGTATATTGGCTTTGGACTAATAAGGTGATCCAAGTTGTATTCAAAGGACCAAAATTGCATTTTTGGATTTTCAAGGGACCCAACATGTAATTCTGCCATTCTCTTCCAAGGACTGAATTTGCCATTCTTCAATAGACCAGGGACTGAAATTGCAATTTTTGAAACTTGAGGGTGTTTTCTGTCATTTGCTGAAAGTTCAGGGACTATTTCTGAAATTTCTTCAAACTTTGATCAAATCTTCACAAATCATCCTCAGTGATTAGAAATCTTCATAAATGCATAATTCTGACCTTCCGGCTCAGCTTAAGCTCTCTTGATCTCTCGTGTCGGATTTACGTCCTGATTTGGTTCCTTTTTTGCGTGTTTTACATATCCATACCTGCACAAGCACAAACTCAAGAAAACCACAAATATTAGCAATAAACGGCTCTTTCTTGGTTATTTTGGGTCTATTTTGATAAAGAAAAGGTATGTGTTTTAGCACATACCAAAATACCTCAGACGAAACTATTGCCGTGTCCTCACGCAATGCAATCAACTCACGCTTCTAAAACCAAGGATTTCAATCTCTTTCTACTAAACCATTGATATGTCCAAACCGTCAAGTTATCTCACACAAGCTAGCCACTTGTGAATGACTAACCGTAAGAAACTTCAAACAGCCCGACAAACCAATTAGAGCAGAAGTAGTCAATGTTCCTCAAAAGAGATTAAGAAAGCCTTAATTCTAAAAACGCCCCGTTTACCTTTTAATTCACATATAGATATTATGATTAAGCACATTCCGGTTATGAATGACGGTTTGTTGAACTTTCATGTCGATCAATAACTCCAACATTTTTCAAACGACACATTAGGATCACGGAGTAGAAAACACAACACAGCGTGAAGTGACCATACGGATAGAATACATCGTTCCTGATTTTTCACAAGTCCCAAACTAAGCGTAAAACCGAAATCATTGTTAAGTATGATTTTAGATGCTAACACTACCCATGGAAGTTACTTGTGTAAATACCTTTTGTTCCCATTTTCCTATTTCCTCTAGACTTTTTTTTTTGTGAGAAATGAATTTCTTCAAATTTCTCGTTTCGATAACTTTTATTCCGATAAAGATACAAAGCTAAGTCGATAATTAGTTATCCGCCTTCTCTCAAGAACCATTGTCGTAAAAATGAGGTCCACATCAAGGAATTTTTTATTACTTTGATTTTTGATTTTTCATTTTTCAACATCATTTTTCATTTTTCATTTTTTTTTTTTTTATAATATTGCACTTATACCTTTACTTATATGAGCTGTGAACCACGGAGCTTCACGGGGTAATTCCAAGACTATAGGCTTCATGAAATGAGGATCCCGGCTGGCTAGGCTAAGACCTCACTCAATCCTGGCTAAAGATCCAAGGGTCCGATCTCGACACCGCAGCTCACAACTTTACTTATTACATTATGACATATCACTTATTACTGATTACTTATTTATTACGGATCCTTGATGTGTACCCAATTTTTAAAACAAAGATTCTTTTGAGAAGATAAAGAACTAACTATCGCCAAAAACTCAACATCTCTAATTATTATTAGACAAATATGGGGTGAAACAATTTTGTGGGAACAAAAAGCCATAAGTACCTTCGATGAACCAACTACTCCACGCTTAGCATCTAAACTCATAAGTAACTCTATCATTTCTCGATCTCTGCAAATTTAAAATCCCAAATAATGAGATCCGCAGATGCTTAGCCGATAATTTTTAGATTATCTATGGTTAAGGGAACAAGCTAGGGCTCAACACGCCCGGTCAAGTCAGAATTCTATTCCTACTCTCACCAGCGGAAAGTCAACAAGGTGTCAAAACATATGTTTAACTTAGCAAATGCTTCGTCTAATGAAATCAAGTTATGCATATTTAAAGTCACTTAGGGAAACTTGCAAAATCTTGGCCTTGTGAGCTAGAATTCGCATTTTATAGCTTCTTATCTAAGAGACTAGCCAACTTTTCAATCAAAAAGACTTAACAAAAGCTTACAAAAAAATTTTAAATTTTTCTCATTTTTGCACAATTTTTTCATTTTCTGAGGAAAAACGGGGTTACGAGAGAAACACAACAGAAATAAGAAAGTGCGGTTAAATCAAATCGAAGATTACCCTACCCCAGACTAGAACGAAACATTGTCCTCAATGTTTAAAACAAGGCTATCACGAAAATCTAAAAGCCGTTTATTAAGTATGCTAGAAGATAAACGTTAGTCGATAAGATTAGGATATCGGATTTCCATCAGCATCGATCCTGAAACTCGAGTAGAGAAAATGACAAACTTCGAGCACGAGAGTCTTCATATCGGGAACATCCTAAACACAACATCACAAACAACCAAACACGAGAAATTGAATAGGCAGACCCTTTGGCGTCACTTATTAGAGAATAGAAAGAAGATAGATGGATAAGCATGGGGTGCCTCCCACGAAGCGCTACTGTTTTTCTTAAACGAGTCGCTAGCCTGACTCGTCCCCCAATTCATTTGTCCTTGGGGAAGAAAGTGGTAGAGATACCAGGGTCAAAATCGGTGTCCTCATTCCCGAAAGAATGGGACTGGGTGGTTTGGGAGGGAAAGAAAATGTCGGGCTCCAGCACATAAAGAATGACTCCTCCCAAACTCACATAAGGCATATGAAAGATCGATCCATCATCCGGCGGTTTTGCGGGCGGACGAAGGGATGAAGGATCGATAAGAGAATACTCCAAAGAAGTCGGGAGCTCATGGTATAGAAAGGTGTTTCTTATAGGCTCAAACATGAAGGCATCCAAGGGAGGATCCTTATCTCGAATGACATTTTTAGCATAAAACTTATCAACGCGTATCCCGGGGTTGAAAATCTTGTCTTCGGAGAGGAAGGAGATCAAAGTGTCATCTATGTGAAAATCCTCACGAGGAGAGGATTCACTCTCGGCTAAAAAATAATATTGGACCTCGGGATTGATAAGTTCATCTGTCGACAACTTCACTTCCTTATCTTTCTTTGGAAAAAACGGATCATCGTATTCTTCTTTATCCTCAAAGAAAATCGAGTAGGTAGGAGCAAGTTCATCGGTGAACTCCTCACTTTCTTCGTCAAAGAGTTGATTTTCAAAATTTTGAGTATATTCAGAATCAAATTCAAACAAGGGATTCGTGAATGTCTTAAAAGATTCTGGATTGAAAGATGTCTTAAAAGAAGGTTCCATGATTTCAGAAGAAGGAGTGGGATTGCCACTCAAAGGAAGGGTGATTTTCTTAGATATTGGGGGTGAGACAAGTGGTGTGCTCTTAGAGCTAGCAGTTTCCACCACTATAGGTTCAACTTTCTTCACATCATCCGGATCATCCGGAGGGGGTAAGAAGATGGCTCGTCATATAACAATTTTTCAAGAAAAGAATGTCCCCTCGGGTCAAAAGTAGCATCATCAATCTCAACGGGGATCGAATCATCATTAAGAAAGGCCTCGATCTCTTCCCAAGTAGGGTCACTTTCCGTAGTGAGAGATGGGAAAGAGTCGGTCATAATCGGATTAGACGGTACAGTGGGATTGCCACTTTCTTCAGAGAAATCAATCACACCGATGCTATGAATCGAATGATCATCGGGTGGAGGTTTTGACGTTGTTCAGATAAAACACAATCTTATTATTTCCTTTTCTGATCGTTAATGTTCCTTGGTAATGATCCACAAGGACTTTCGCGGTTCTCAAAAATGGTCTTCCAAGAGTGAGAGGGACTCGGCCAACCTCTATATCAATGACGGCGAAATCTACGGGAAAATGGAATTTATCCACTTGTACCATAACATCGTTGACTACACCAACCGTGTGAGCAATTGTTCGATTAGCTAATTCGATAGTCATACGAGTCGGTATAAGAGTCTTCAATCCAAGCTTATGATATATCGCAAGAGGCATGAGACTTATGCTTGCACCTGAATCGGTCAAGGCATTACATTCCTCAATATCATTTAAAGAGCAAGGAAGGAGAAATTTCCCGGGATCACCAAGCTTCTCGGAAGCTTGGTTTGAGGAAGAATTAAACGGTGTAGGCTCAAGTGAAATCTCTGAAATTTGTTCCAATTTCTTTTCATAAATCATTTCAGCAGCTTTGATCATATCAGTCGTAAGTTTAAACTTTGTTCCAGAAACAACTTTCATTTTGTCTAATCGTGATTGAATCGATTTGCACGGTGCAAGATTAGAACTTGGTGTTATGACGGAGATAGAAGGAACTTGGGCAACCAGAGGTTGGACGTAGTTGGCTTTTCCATTATCAAGAGGAATTACCGGGTCCTTTGTCACCTCGGTCTCTCGTGCTACATTCATCACCGGAGAGGAAGTAGTCATCGAGGGCCCATCATCTCGAATGGTTACGGATTTCATTTCTCCCTTCGGGTTTGGAATCGTGTTACTTGGGAGAGAACCGGAACTCGAGGGTTGACTCACTTGGCACAAAACAGCATGCAACATATTTTCAAGTTTATTCTGTGAAGTCTCCAATTTGTTGTTCTGAAGTCGAATCTCATTCCTAAACTCATTGCTTTGTCTAGTTAACGAAGATTGAAACTCGTTCCTCAAACTTGTAATCTGATTTTGCATAGTGTTGATGGTAGAATTGGTGTTTTGAACATAAGTTGTGAATTCATTTGAAGGCAAAGGTGAAGCTTGATAGCTTGGGTTTTGATATCCTTGATTGTAGTTAACTCCTTGGTTTGGGTATTGATTTGGTGGAGCTTTGAATTGGTTTTGAACATTTGGTCCACGAACTTGATTCTGATTAAAACGATTCTGATTGTTCGATGGAGAAAATCCCGGAGGTACCATTTGATTACTAACACGAGGATTCGGTTCAACTTGAGAACGGTATTGGTTACCTCCGGTTACGGCATTAGCATTGAAAGGATGTCCATCGGTGGCGGTACAATTGTAGTAGGCATGCGGGCCACCACAAGTAGTACAAGTCGTTTCCACCGCTTTGACTTGAGCGGGTGGAGAAGAATTACTCTTAACCAAAGCCTGGATCATATCCGTAAGCTTATCAATCTTAGCATCGGTGCTAGACGTATTTCCGTGAGACGAGGACGATGGTGTACCATTCACTCGGGCAACAACCGATTTGCTACGTGAGGTACGAACTTTAGATTTGTTCTCAATAATGGACAAGGCATCTCTCGTTGATCGGGTCAACAAATTACCACCAGCGGCGGCATTGAGAGAGTCTTGATCATTCTCATTCAAACCGTTATAAAACGTATCAAGTTGGTGCAACTCAGAAAAACCATGATGGGGACATTGCCTAAGCAAATCTTTGAATCTGTCCCATGCCTCACTAAATGATTCATCAAATCTTTGTGTGAATTTCGTTATTTCATTTTAAGGCTTGTTGTTTTAGACGGTGGGAAGAATTCGTTCACGAATTTTGATACTAAATTCTCCCATGTGGTTATCGATCGAGGGGTAGTTTTTCGAGCCAAATCCGGGCGGCCCCCTCGAGTGAAAATGGGAAGAGTAGTAGCTTGATAGCCTCTTCCGGAACGTTACGGTACTTGATCGTAGACGTGAGCTTATTAAACCGACGGATATGAGAGTGAGGATCGTCCCTCTCAAATCCGTAAAATTGGCTCGATGATACCAAGTTGATCAATCCGTGTTTAAGCTCAAAGTTATCGGCAACGATTGCCGGGACGACGATGGCTTGTCCATAACCCTCGGTGGGTGCTTGGAGTTGCTCTAGCATAGATCGGTTGTCCTCCGCCATTTCGATAATGGGCGGGGTTTGATTAGTTCGAATCTCGGGTTCGACTAAGGGAGCACGTCTATTTTGCCTTCGCGGAATTGTAGCGGCTTCACGTATCGGTCTGTAGTTATTAGAACGAGTGCGCATGCACTTTCAAAACCAGGGCAATTAAAACGAACGGTATTCGAAAACACAGTGAACTTAACCAATAATCCCAAGTGAATAAATCACCTCTACAAGACAAACGCACAAGCGAGCGGAGAAGCTTTTTAGGTCAGCAAGAAGCTTATTAAAACCCGCTTCTTTACAGCCGCAATTTAATGTCATGCCGTCCTTATACCCACCACACAGTTTGTTTATCCGATAGAAATAAATAAATCCACAAGCGACACAAAGGCAAGTTTTTGATCTTTAGTTCGGGAACTTATTAATGATAACACCTCCGTTGAGAATGTTATATAATTGGTGTCTTCTATTTATTAGCAAAAACACAAGAGAAAATCTTTTGTATTTTTAATATGCTATATATATATACAAAAGAAAAAGGAAAATATTTTTTACTTTTTTATTTTATAGAAAAATAGTAACTTCACGAATGAAGGATCTCGAGTCACTAATCGTCAAACCTCAAACGATATTGTCGTGACACAACCTCCCCGGCAGCGGCGCCAAAATTTGATTCGATGCCAAAGCAACGTCAAGCTTGCTCACCCAAGCTAGCCACTTGTGAATGACTAACCGTAAGAAGCTTAAAACGGCTCGGACACTGATTCTTTGATAATGAAGGCTTAGGGGTTATGTGTATGGATAAAAACCTCAATATCGATATCAAAAATAATCACGAAGATAGATTCAAATTCCTTTAGGAAAAAGAATAATAAATCAAATCCCGTGTGTGATTGTGTATACGGATTAGACAACCCGAATCGTTTTCCCAACGAGGCGTGAATTGCCAACGTCGTTTTTGGTTTGGAATTTAATGCTCGATGTTTTGATTTGTTTGATTTTGATTTTTAAACTACGGGAATAGGGAAAGTAATTGAGGGAATCTATTCTACAGGAAATCCTAAGTGCGAATATAACTAAAACGTAATTAATAAAACGTAATTAAAATGCAACTACGTCTAAATTATATCCTAAAAATGCCTAAAATTACTTTTATACTAAAAATGATATGCAAAAACTAATTTATAATTAAAACTATTTTTTTTGGATTTTTCTGGATTTTATTTTAAATTAAAAACTAATTTTTAACTATTTAAACTAAATTAAAATTCTAAAAATTATGAAATTTAAGGAGAAAAATATGAAACTTCTTTTATAAAATCTAAAATATCATAAGAGACTTTTCAAAACTATTTTTTTATTTTTCAGATTAATTTTCTATTTTCTACTAATTTAAAACCTTTTTAATCTAATTTAAATTGTGAAAAATACCAAATAAAAGGGGAAAAATATGGAAAAATCTTTTTTAAGCTTTTTATATTATTCTTAAACTGGGAAAATTGGAAAATTATTTTTTGGAACTTTTTCTCAATTAATTGCAATTAAAACTAATTAAAAGTGATTAAAATCTATTTTAAATCTAGAAAAATAACAAACAAAGGACCAAAATTAATGAAAAATTCAGGAAAATGCTAAAATGTAAATCTGATCCTAGGAAAAATGAGAAATGTGGTGCTTATGTGTAAAGATTCAGAGTGCAGTGTATTTTGAATTGAGATAAGCACTTAGAAATAAGCAAACAAGCACAATAAGCAACCAAACTTCTACAGAACCTAGATTATACTCAAATAAGCTAATATAAGCTAAATCCAACTACTCCTAACCTCTGATAAGCAGTTTACCAATGATTTAAGAAAACTGCTACATAAGCCAAATCAGTGAACAGGTCCTATGTTTGAGCTAATGCACAAGCTTCTCAAAAGAGCTTTAGCCAAAAACAGATATGTGGCCTTGAAGACCACCTAGCAGACTACACCTAAACCAAAAATCAGACCCTAACAAGCCTTATTGAACCCTGTGCAGATGCTGCAAGTTCTGCATAAAACCAATTTTTACACCTTTTGACTTTGAAAATCAGTTATGAAGTTTGACCAAAATGAGATTCAAATGCAAATGTAGAACTGAAATGGATGAAATATGATGAAATGTAAGTTTAACAAGCTAGCTTATCCACTTCTACACCTATATGACAGATTTTAGCAAATGATTTTAACAGTTATAAGATCAAGATCAGTGGACTCAAGATTTTGACTAAAAGTGTAAATTTCAAAGAAATCAAGGACAGAAATGAATGCAATAACTAAAGCAAAGCCTAAACCAACCGATCTCTTGCTACAATATCACCTCTAGCTCAGTTTAAGTTCTAATCCAAACACCCCTTTTAGAACAGTTTTGCAAGCAACTCGATCAAAACCAATCTTATAAGCTCATTTTAACATCAAGACAGATCAAATGCATTAAGATAAAGCTAAAATGACAGCAATTTCAATACTAAAACAGATCTAAATGGAAATGACTAATGCTACTTTTATAAGCTAGATATAAAATGAATATTACACTTACAAGAATCCTAGCCACTATGGCTTGCAAACCAGCAAAAGGACCACTAACCTAACCTATTCAACCCATTTCCATCATCAAATCAAACCAACACCATTTCTGAGCCAAGATCACAAACACAGTTGACTTTTGTTGACTTGAAAATTTTGAGAATGTAACTGAATTTAGTGGACAGTGGGGTGCAATGTAAGCTTACTAAAGCTATAATAAGCTGAAATAAGCCTATCCCATTATTCAAACTAGCTTATTGATCACTTTAAATAAGATTTGCAAGATGAAATTTAAAGACTTGGAACTTTTATTAAAACTGAAAAGGGGTTACAAGGAAATGGAAATAAAAGCTTACTAAAACATTTAGAAAACTACTGAAAAACAATAACAATAAGCTAAAATGAAATTAAAGGATTGCACGACTTGAAATGGTGAGCCAAAGGTGTCCTTTTATAGCCTTGAGGAGGAGGTCTTGGATGCCTTTGAGAAGAGCCTAGAAGGCTTATTCTGAGCCACTCATTCCTTCCATCATCACCTTGTCCAATCAGAGAGCTCCATATAGCTTGTTGAGGTGTCACGGCCAATGGGAGTGTGCCAATTGTCCACGTGGCAGCTATAACTGACAAGTCAGAGTTGGATAAGGCTTCTAGATAGATCCTTAGTACGAGGTTGGTGTTTGGGAGGGTAATTTGTGGGAAACGGGTGTGTTTGGTTGGGGAAGAAGGGCAGGGTAAGGAGAAGGGCGCGTTTGGTTATTTTAATATATCTCAAAAATGTTGAACCGGGTTATGGTTGCTTTGACTCGGGTAAATAAACGGGTAATGGGTAAATGGGTTGGGGGGTTTTAATAACGTGGCCGGGTTTGGTTTGTTTGTTATTGGGCCGAATATAGAGGATTGGATAATGGACATGTATATTGGCTTTGGACTAATAAGGTGATCCAAGTTGTATTCAAAGGACCAAAATTGCATTTTTGGATTTTCAAGGGACCCAACATGTAATTCTGCCATTCTCTTCCAAGGACTGAATTTGCCATTCTTCAATAGACCAGGGACTGAAATTGCAATTTTTGAAACTTGAGGGTGTTTTCTGTCATTTGCTGAAAGTTTAGGGACTATTTCTGACATTTCTTCAGACTTTGATCAAATCTTCACAAATCATCCTCAGTGATTAGAAATCTTCATAAATGCATAATTCGACCTTCCTACCTTAAGCTCTCTTGATCTCT
This sequence comes from Chrysanthemum makinoi, assembly GCA_910596185.1. Lineage (NCBI taxonomy): Eukaryota > Viridiplantae > Streptophyta > Magnoliopsida > Asterales > Asteraceae > Chrysanthemum > Chrysanthemum makinoi. Next base: position 87,816,742 of record OU343216.1, read on the forward strand.
CGTGCTCTGATTTACGTCCTGATTTGGTTCCTTTGCGTGTTTTACATATCCATACCTGCACAAGCACAAACTCAAGAAAACCACAAATATTAGCAATAAACGGCTCTTTCTTGGTTATTTTGGGTCTATTTTGATAAAGAAAAGGTATGTGTTTTAGCACATACCAGTGTTTGACCGGGGTTTATTATAAAAGGGGGGTCAAATGGGAAGGGTCCAAAGGGGTAATGACAGGGAGTCCAATTGCAGTTGTGACAAGGGTCCAAAGGGTTTAAAAGTTTTAATAACCAAGGACCTATGTTGTAATTTCTGAAAATCAAGGGACCTAGGTCGCCAAATCTGCAAAGTTGTTCCAAGGGCTGAAAATGACAAGTTTTAATAGTACAAGGACCAAAGATGACATTTTCCAATTTTCCAAGGACCATTTTTGCCAATTTTCAAACTTGAAGGACCAATTTTGTAATTTCTCAAAACTTTTGACATTTTTCACCAAAGGACTAATTTTGACAAGTTATGATTTTAAAAGGACCTTTGGTGATTTTTCTTTGAAATTATAGCTCAGGGACTATTTCTGACAACTTTTGAAACTTAGGGGACTGAAACTGCCAATTATGCAAACTTAGCTCATTTTTCATCTGTTTTTGAACATTTTGCATCTGAAACATATAAAATGCACTTTTGAGATATTTTAAGTATTTTGATGCATTTCTCGAGTATTTTTAACCGTTTTGCAGTTCAGATTGACCCAAAAATGATGAGTATTTACACACTCATCAATCCCCACACTAAACTATTGCTAGTCCCTAGCAATCTTTTGAGAAAAACTTAATGGATTTGAAACTCTTTACCAAAAGCCATTACTTCTGGAGTAGCCAAATGTTTCAGTTCAAGTAAGAACCATGGTACACCGATAACCATGTGATTTTGAGCAAACCACCACCTTCCAACGGATTTGATTTGTCTTTACCAGAAGCCGTTTGCTCTGGACTAGCCAACTCTTAGATAAATTATCAATATTATCTTTGGTGAGCTGATTACCAATTATGGTTTTTCCACTGCCTTTACCACAAGCCATAAACTTGCGGGCTAGCCAACTCTTCATTAATTAAAGATATGGTGAGCTGAATACCATACAATTTTGGGCAAATTGCAAGCCGTCAACGGATTTGAGATATCTTTACCAAGAGCCGTTTGCTCCTGGATTAGCCAATCCTTCTGTTTATTAGACATGGCGGACTGATAACCAATTGAGTAAGTGCAAAACACTTGCTCCAAAAAAAAATTTTGGCCAAAAATGGGGGAATTAGGTGGTATAATTACATGATAAAATTCGTGAGAATTCCCCCCCACACTTAGAAATGAATATTTCCCTCAATATTCAAAGTACCGGCGGTTATGCCGAAACAAAGAACGTAAAAGGGAAATACTACGGCCATTATTTAGCAAGATTTTTTTATTTTTTTTTTTATTTTTTATTTTTTTTTAAGAAAACTTATATATATACAACATGTGGGGTAACTCCCCCACACTAGGGTGGTACACACGGGTGAAAACCCATGTTTAGCTACTGTTTTTGAATACCGAGTCGCTAGCTTGACTCGACCCCGAATTAATTTGTTCATGGGGAAGCAAAGTGGAAGAAACAATCTCCATCGGACTTTCATTCAAGATGTGTGGACAAACATTTGAAGCACGTGAAAGTTCCACACCGATGAGATATACATAGAAAGACCCGGCTCACAGATGATAAATGAAAATGTCGGGGTCAAAGATAGTGTCTTCACTCCCGAATGAGAAAAGGGAATGAGAAGTCACACCATATGTGAAGAAAAGAAAGAAAATCATGATAAAAATCATGACTAACTCCTCATTATCGGAAGGGGAATTCATGATTTTTGGATCATGAATCTCATCAGTGAGGATAGAATCGTCATCACATGATGGAAGAGATAAGTTAGAATACAGAGGTGGGACAAGTGGTGTGCTCGGAGAGCTAGCAATTTCCACCACTTCGTGATGGTCTCGTATCGGCCTCAGACATTTCATCGAAAAGAGGATTTACTTTCTCAAAAGTGTAGTCATTATTAAATTCAAAAAGAGGATTTGAGAAAATCCCGAAAGTAACCTCAGAAATGTCAAGAGAATCACAAAAAGGCAAATCACAATCACTATCGGATATATCCTCAGACTCACTTGGGATTGGGACAAGATCCTCAACACTTGATGATTCCGTTTCGAAATAGTCTGAGATGATCATCCTTCATTATGAGAGAGTCTTTGGAAGCAATAATAGGTAAGATAGGTGTGATAGCAATAGACTGAGGAGTTGAGAAATGATATCTTTCAAAAGAATAACACTCTCCTCGTCGTCCTCATAATATTCCTTCATTTGAATAGTATCCTCATCATCATCGTCATCATATCGGATTCTTATATTCATCTGGTGAAGCTTACATACCATTCTTTTCATTTGTAGTTTCTTTCAATGCATATTTCTTCGAACTTTGCGAAGATTACACTCCTCGTAATCATTGAAATGCCGTGAAGGCTCGGAAGTCGATGATGATGGAATCTGTGGGGGTTGGAAATTGTAAAAACCGGAGAATTGGAATTGTGAAAATTTTGATTCATCGGTTGACATTCAAAAGTCGCATGAGGACCCCCGCAATTCTCACAACAGAGATAATTGGGAAAATAACTTTCACCAAAGTTCTGATTGTAACATGGTTCCGCCATAGACAAGCGGAACTTGTGGTGGACAATCAAAACCGTAATGAGAATCATTCCCACAAAACTCGCATGAGTAGGATTCGTATTGGGGTTGTGGAGGTAGGTAGGAAAAATCAGGTGTTTCATTTGAAATGGGATCGGGATTACCGACAAATTTGTCTCCGAAACTCACATTGGTACATCGCCGACAATTTCCACCGTTAAATGGACCTCCACACCAGGAACATGTCGAAAACCATGACATAAAGAATTAAACGGATAAGAGGGATAAGAGATGAAGAATTAAACGGTTAGAGAGGATAAGGAATGGAGAATTAAACAGATTAGAAGATAAAGGATGGATATTTTTGGATTTTTGAAAAACAGGCTATAAAAACAAAGAATGAAAATATTTTTGGTGTTGATAACACTTCAGGAAAAGTGTTAATGAACTTTTTGGATTTTTGAAAACTTTACAAAAAACTTTTTACAAAAGATGGAATATGTGCAAGAATGGGTCTGAAAAAAGGTTTAACACACGCTAAAGCCTCCCCGGCAGCGGCGCCAAAATTTGATCTATGCTGAACCAGTCAAGTCTAATCACACAAGCTAGCCACTTGTGAATGGCTAACCGTAATAGACTTAAAACTGCTTAAAACACAAATACAATGAAGTCCTGGAGAATATAATGAATTCCCGGGTCGTTAAATCCCACGGAGACTCAATGGTGTGTAAACACTTGATCAGATGATAGAATGATCACTAATAATAGTGATCAGTAAAGGTTTTGGATGAGAAATTACACTACTGATTGATTGGATAGGAATGGAATACAGAATTGGAAAGCACAACAATCAGATAAAAGAAACGCAAAAAGTACGTTTAAAAACTGCGTACACGTACAAAATAAAAAGTGAAATCTAAGAAATAAAATACCTAAAAATATGAAAATGACATTTTTGGAATCCTAATGATAAAAGAAAATTTATAGAAAAATAAAATTATTTTTATAACTAATTATCTAATTATTATTAATTAAAAACTATTTTTAACTATTTAATAATAACCTAAAATACAAGAAAATATGAAACAAAGCTAGAAAAATAAATTTTTGACTTAGAAAAATCTAAAATAACAAAATAGAATTTTCAAAACTATTTTTGTAATTTTCTGAATATTTTTCTATTTTCTAGGAATTAAAAACTATTTAAAACTAATTAAATTATCTAAAAATACAAATTTAACTAAGAAAAATCTAGAAAAATAATTTTTTGACTTTTTATATTTATCTAAACTTAATAAAATTGAAAAATTATTTTTTTGAGACTTTTCTTAATTAATTGTATTAAATGTTATTTAAAAATGCTTAAAAACTAATTTAAATTAAGAAAAATAGCAAACAGGACAGGAAAAATATGAAAAATTCAAGATAAGCCTAAAATAATATTAGGAATCTAGGAAAAATGGAAAAACAGATGCTTGTGTGTAAGAATAAGGAACTGCTATTGCAAGTGCTTTAGAATAAGCACTTTAAATAAGCCAATAAGCACCAAAAGCCACCAACTTGAAACAGAAGCTCTAAAATACTAAAAGTACTCTAAATGAACTAAAAACAACAACACTTAACCTCTGAATAGCCAACTGCAAAGATTTGAGGTTATGAGCTCAAGTGATGAAAACAGATTTAGGTGCCTACTTTTAAGCCAAGAAATAAGCTATCCTACTAGCTAGAAATGAAAAACAGAAGAAGGGTCCTAAACTAGACCTGGCCAAGAACCAATAGACCAAAGATCAGACCTTGATAAGCTAAACTAAGCCCTGAGCAAGGGCTGCAACACCCCTGTGCAGACTCAGTATCAACTGAAGTCAAGCAAGGGCAAATAAGCTCATGTTGATAAGCCAATTTGGGCCTTATGAAAATTTGACAAAAATCTATAAAATTCACAATAAGAAAATAGACCAGAATAAGATTTTAAAACCACAAGTTTCACTGAATTTGACTCAAAAATGAGCCCATGAAAAATCAACTCAGCTGGGCTTAAAACTGAATTCTCAATATTTTGACTTTTGATAAAGAAATGGAAAGTTGACTTTCATGAACTTTGGTCTTGATTTCTGAACTGAATATGATGTTATATGATTAAGTGAAGCTACTGCAAACTTTGTCTAAGAATTCTAAACACAAAACAAGTATATGCTTTTATAAAAATCCAACAGTGAAGCATGTAAAACAGTGGAGGTGTAATTTTGACTTTCACTACTCTAGTGTGCAAATGAGTGACTGAACCAAGCCTCATGATCCTAAGGTATACTATTGTGACAGATCTTAACCACAAAATCAACCTCCAACTTACCTAAACCAGCTGATCCAAACACACCTTTAAGTGGCATAAATGGCATTTTACAAAGCATGTGTCTGATTCAGAGCATGCAGTCTAAACAGGAACTCAAACTAACTTAAGTTAAACTGAAATTAACATAAATAAGCAATCTTAAACAGTAAATAATAAAGAAACTACTTTTACTAATTTTAAACTAAAAACTTGAAAATAAAAAGAGTAAACCCATCACCTTATATTTTGAGCTGAATAAGATGTAAACAAGGTCACATGTGACCTGCAAGTATTTCCAAGTCTAGTCTAATATCCAAAGTACAAGAATCCCCCACCCTTTGACTTTCGTTGACCAGCAATGAAACTTGCTTAAAAATGACCAATAGGATTAACAAAAGCTTTAACAAGCTGAAATAAACTTGATTGAACTAGATATAAGCTATTAGAAGCTTTAGCATAAGATTTGAAAACTCAATTTTTCAACAGTCAACACAAAACATAAATTTTAGCTAAACTTGTAAATTGATTCTTAAAAACTGATTACAATGATGAAATGACTTGAGTTTGGATCATAGAAGCAAAAGATTACAGCTTTTGAGCTAAACTAATACAATGATAAAAAAAACGACATTAAAGAAATTTTAAACTACATTCTACTACCCTTCCATCTCTCCTCTTGCTTCTTTTAATATTCCCAACTTCTTCCCACTTGTTTCTGATTTGATCCCACCATCTTTTTGGACCATTGGATGAGCTTGAGGATATCTTGGCCATTCATTCCATTTTGGCGGGAAATTGATTTTTAACCTGTTGGAGGTTGAGTAAAGGGGATGAAGATGCATTAAATGTATCTTGGATTGTGTGGAGGTGGGGGGAACATGGAAGGGATAAGGTGAGCTGGGGGGATGGGTTTTGGAGTGTTGCAGAAGGGCAGTTGGGGAGAAGAAGACTTTGGCGCCAAGGGTGGTTAAACCAAAGTGTTTGACCGGGGTTTATTATAAAAGGGGGGTCAAATGGGAAGGGTCCAAAGGGGTAATGACAGGGAGTCCAATTGCAGTTGTGACAAGGGTCCAAAGGGTTTAAAAGTTTTAATAACCAAGGACCTATGTTGTAATTTCTGAAAATCAAGGGACCTAGGCTGCCAAATCTGCAAAGTTGTTCCAAGGGCTGAAAATGACAAGTTTTAATAGTACAAGGACCAAAGATGACATTTTCCAATTTTCCAAGGACCATTTTTGCCAATTTTCAAACTTGAAGGACCAATTTTGTAATTTCTCAAAACTTTTGACATTTTTCACCAAAGGACTAATTTTGACAAGTTATGATTTTAAAAGGACCTTTGGTGATTTTTCTTTGAAATTTAGCTCGGGGACTATTTCGACAACTTTTGAAACTTAGGGGACTGAAACTGCTAATTATGCAAACTTAGCTCATTTTTCATCTGATTTTGAACATTTTGCATCTGAAACATATAAAATGCACTTTTGAGATATTTTAAGTATTTTGATGCATTTAGCAGTTTTAACCGTTTTGCAGTTCAGATTGACCCAAAAATGATGAGTATTTACACACTCATCAATCCCCCACACTAAACTATTGCTAGTCCCTAGCAATCTTTTGAAAAAACTTAATGGATTTGAAACTCTTTACCAAAATCCATTACTTCTGGAGTAGCCAAATGTTTCAGTTCAAGTAAGAACCATGGTACACCGATAACCATGTGATTTTGAGCAAACCACCAAATTCAACGGATTTGATGTGGCTTTACCAGAAGCCGTTTGCTCTGGACTAGCCAACTCTTAGATAAATTATCAATATTATCTTTGGTGAGTGATTACCAATTATGGTTTTTCTACTGCCTTTACCACAAGCCATAAACTTGCGGGCTAGCCAACTCTTCACTAATTAAAGATATGGTGAGCTGAATACCATACAATTTTGGGCAAATTGCAAGCCGTCAACGGATTTGAGATATCTTTACCAAGAGCCGTTTGCTCCTGGATTAGCCAATCCTTTTGTTTTTTAGACATGGCGGACTGATAACCAATTGAGTAAGTGCAAAACACTTACTCCAAAAAAAAAATTTTGGCCAAAAATAGGGGAATTAGGTGGTATAATTACATGATAAAATTTGTGAGAATTCCCCCCCACACTTAGAAATGAATATTGCCCTCAATATTCAAAGTACCGGCGGTTATGCCGAAACAAAGAACGTAAAAGGGAAATACTACGGCCATTATTTAGCAAGATTTTTTTTTTTTTTTATTTTTTATTTTTTTTTAAGAAAACTTATATATATACAACATGTGGGGTAACTCCCCCACACTAGGGTGGTACACACGGGTGAAAACCCATGTTTAGCTACTGTTTTTGATTACCGAGTCGCTAGCTTGACTCGACCCCGAATTAATTTGTTCATGGGGAAGCAAAGTGGAAGAAACAATCTCCATCGGACTTTCATTCAAGATGTGTGGACAAACATTTGAAGCACGTGAAAGTTCCACACCGATGAGATATACATAGAAAGACCCGGCTCACAGATGATAAATGAAAATGCCGGGGTCAAAGATAGTGTCTTCACTCCCGAATGAGAAAAGGGAATGAGAAGTCACACCATATGTGAAGAAAAGAAAGAAAATCATGATAAAAATCATGACTAACTCCTCATTATCAGAAGGGGAATTCATGATTTTTGGATCATGAATCTCATCAGTGAGGATAGAATCGTCATCACATGATGGAAGAGATAAGTTAGAATCTGAGAGGTGGGACAAGTGGTGTGCTCGAGAGCTAGCAATTTCCACCACTTTCGTGATGGTCTCATCGGCCTCGGACATTTCATCGAAAAGAGGATTTACTTTCTCAAAAGTGTAGTCATTATTAAATTCAAAAAGAGGATTTGAGAAAATCCGAAAGTAACCTCGAAATGTCAAGAGAATAACAAAAAGGCAAATCACAATCACTATCGGATATATCCTCAGACTCACTTGGGATTGGGACAAGATCCTCAACACTTGATGATTCCGTTTCGAAATAGTGCTTTGAGATGATCATCCTTCATTATGAGAGAGTCTTTGGAAGCAATAATAGGTAAGATAGGTGTGATAGCAATAGACTGAGGGAGTTGAGAAATGATATATTTCAAAAGAATAACACTCTCCTCGTCGTCCTCATAATATTCCTTCATTTGAATAGTATCCTCATCATCATCGTCATCATATCGGATTCTTATATTCATCTGCTGAAGCTTACATACCATTCTTTTCATTTGTAGTTTCTTTCGAATGCGTATTTCTTCAGAACTTTGCGGAAGATTACACTCCTCGTAATCATTGAAATCTTTGTGAAGGCTCGGAAGTCGATGACCGATGGAATATGGGGGTTGGAAATTGTAAAAACCGGAGAATTGGAATTGTGAAAATTTTGATTCATCGGTTGACATTCAAAAGTCGCATGAGGACCCCCGCAATTCTCACAAAAGAGATAATTGGGAAAATAACTTTCACCAAAGTTCTGATTGTAACATGGTTCCGGCTCATAGACAAGCGGAACCCGTGGTGGACAATCAAAACCGTAATGAGAATCATTCCCACAAAACTCGCATGAGTAGGATTCGTATTGGGGTTGTGGAGGTAGGTAGGAAAAATCAGGTGTTTCATTTGAAATGGGATCGGGATTACCGACAAATTTGTCTCCAAAACTCACATTGGTACATCGCCGACAATTTCCACCGTTAAATGGACCTCCACACCAGGAACATGTCGAAAACCATGACATAAAGAATTAAACGGATAAGAGGGATAAGAGATGAAGAATTAAACGGTTAGAGAGGATAAGGAATGGAGAATTAAACAGATTAGAAGATAAAGGATGGATATTTTTGGATTTTTGAAAAACAGGCTATAAAAACAAAGAATGAAAATATTTTTGGTGTTGATAACACTTCAGGAAAAGTGTTAATGAACTTTTTGGATTTTTGAAAACTTTACCAAAAACTTTTTACAAAAGATGGAATATGTGCAAGAATGGGTCTGAAAAAGGTTTTAACACACGCTAAAGCCTCCCCGGCAGCGGCGCCAAAATTTGATCTATCTTTGAACAGTCAAGTCTAATCACACAAGCCAGCCACTTGTGAATGGCTAACCGTAATAGACTTAAAACCGCTTAAAACACAAATACAATGAAGTCCAGGAGAATATAATGAATTCCCGGGTCGTTTAGTCCCACGGAGACTCAATGGTGTGTAAACACTTGATCAGATGATAGAATGATCGCTAATAATAGTGATCGAAAGGTTTTGGATGAGAAATTACACTACTAATTGATTGGAATGGAATGGAATACAGAATTGGAAAGCACAACAATCAGATAAAAGAAACGCAAAAAGTACGTTTAAAAACTGCGTACACGTACAAAATAAAAAGTGAAATCTAAGAAATAAAAGACCTAAAAATATGAAAATGACATTTTTGGAATCCTAATGATAAAAGAAAATTTATAGAAAAATAAAATTATTTTTATAACTAATTATCTAATTATTATTAATTAAAAACTATTTTTAACTATTTAATAATAACCTAAAATACAAGAAAATATGAAACAAAGCTAGAAAAATAAAATTTTGACTTAGAAAAATCTAAAATAACAAAATAGAATTTTCAAAACTATTTTTGTAATTTTCTGAATATTTTTCTATTTTCTAGGAATTAAAAACTATTTAAAACTAATTAAATTATCTAAAAATACAAATTTAACTAAGAAAAATCTAGAAAAATAATTTTTTGACTTTTTATATTTATCTAAACTTAATAAAATTAAAAAATTATTTTTTTGAGACTTTTCTTAATTAATTGTATTAAATGCTATTTAAAAATGCTTAAAAACTAATTTAAATTAAGAAAAATAGCAAACAGGACAGGAAAATATATGAAAAATTCAAGATAAGCCTAAAATAATATTAGGAATCTAGGAAAATTAGAAAAACAGGTGCTTGTGTGTAAGAATAAGGAACTGCTATTGCAAGTGCTTTAGAATAAGCACTTTAAATAAGCCAATAAGCACCAAAAGCCACCAACTTGAAACAGAAGCTCTAAAATACTAAAAGTACTCTAAATGAACTAAAAACAACAACACTTAACCTCTGAATAGCCAACTGCAAAGATTTGAGGTTATGAGCTCAGTGATGAAAGCAGATTTAGGTGCTACTTTTAAGCCAAGAAATAAGCTATCCTACTAGCTAGAAATGAAAAACAGAAGAAGGGTCCTAAACTAGACCTGGCCAAGAACCAATAGACCAAAGATCAGACCTTGATAAGCTAAACTAAGCCCGAGCAAGAACACCCTGTCAGACTTCGGTATCAACTGAGTGCACGGGCAAATAAGCTCATGTTGATAAGCCAATTTGGGCCTTATGAAAATTTGACAAAAATCTATAAAATTCACAATAAGAAAATAGACCAGAGTAATATTTTAAAACCACAAGTTTCACTGAATTTGACTCAAAAATGAGCCCATGAAAAATCAACTCAGCTGGGCTTAAAACTGAATTCTCAATATTTTGACTTTTGATAAAGAAATGGAAAGTTGACTTTCATGAACTTTGGTCTTGATTTCTCAACTGAATATGATGTTATATGATTAAGTGAAGCTACTGCAAGCTTTGTCTAAGAATTCTAAACACAAAACAAGTCTATGCTTTTATAAAAATCCAACAGTGAAGCATGTAAAACAGTGGAGGTGTAATTTTGACTTTCACTACTCTAGTGTGCAAATGAGTGACTGAACCAAGCCTCATGATCCTAAGGTATACTATTGTGACAGATCTTAACCACAAAATCAACCTCCAACTTACCTAAACCAGCTGATCCAAACACACCTTTAAGTGGCATAAATGGCATTTTACAAAGCATGTGTCTGATTCAGAGCATGCAATCTAAACAGGAACTCAAACTAACTTAAGTTAAATTGAAATTAACATAAATAAGCAATCTTAAACAGTAAATAACAAAGAAACTACTTTTACTAATTTTAAACTAAAAACTTGAAAATGAAAAGAGTAAACTGATCACCTTATATTTTGAGCTGAATAAGATGTAAACAAGGTCACATGTGACCTGCAAGTATTTCCATGTCTAGTCTAATATCCAAAGTACAAGAATCCCCCCCTTTGACTTTCGTTGACCAGCAATGAAACTTGCTTAAAAATGACCAATAGGATTAACAAAAGCTTTAACAAGCTGAAATAAACTTGATTGAACTAGATATAAGCTATTAGAAGCTTTAGCATAAGATTTGAAAACTCAATTTTTCAACAGTCAACACAAAACATAAATTTTAGCTAAACTTGTAAATTGATTCTTAAAAACTGATTACAATGATGAAATGACTTGAGTTTGGATCATAGAAGCAAAAGATTACAGCTTTTGAGCTAAACTAATACAATGATAAAAAAAACGACATTAAAGAAATTTTAAACTACGTTCTACTACCCTTCCATCTCTCCTCTTGCTTCTTTTTATATTCCAAACTTCTTCCCACTTGTTTCTGATTTGATCCCACCATCTTTTTGGACCATTGGATGAGCTTGAGGATATCTTGGCCATTCATTCCATTTTGGTGGGAAATTGATTTTTAACCTGTTGGAGGTTGAGTAAAGGGGATGAAGATGCATTAAATGTATCTTGGATTGTGTGGAGGTGGGGGGAACATGGAAGGGATAAGGTGAGCTGGGGGGATGGGTTTTGGAGTGTTTCAGAAGGGCAGTTGGGGAGAAGAAGACTTTGGCGCCAAGGGTGGTTAAACCAAAGTGTTTGACCGGGGTTTATTATAAAAGGGGGGTCAAATGGGAAGGGTCCAAAGGGGTAATGACAGGGAGTCCAATTGCAGTTGTGACAAGGGTCCAAAGGGTTTAAAAGTTTTAATAACCAAGGACCTATGTTGTAATTTCTGAAAATCAAGGGACCTAGGCTGCCAAATCTGCAAAGTTGTTCCAAGGGCTGAAAATGACAAGTTTTAATAGTACAAGGACCAAAGATGACATTTTCCAATTTTCCAAGGACCATTTTTGCCAATTTTCAAACTTGAAGGACCAATTTTGTAATTTCTCAAAACTTTTGACATTTTTCACCAAAGGAATAATTTTGACAAGTTATGATTTTAAAAGGACCTTTGGTGATTTTTCTTTTGAAATTTAGCTCAGGGACTATTTCTGACAACTTTTGAAACTTGGGGGACTGAAACTGCCAATTATGCAAACTTAGCTCATTTTTCATCTGTTTTTGAACATTTTGCATCAGAAACATATAAAATGCACTTTTGAGATATTTTAAGTATTTTGATGCATTTCTGAGCATTTTTTAACCGTTTTGCAGTTCAGATTGACCCAAAAATGATGAGTATTTACACACTCATCAACGACTAAATTGGAAATATTTTGTAATGAATAAGTAATTAATGTTTCGAGTACACGTTTATCAATAAATGTCAATTGTGGACGTTTAATACTAGTTTAAGTATTTATTCGCTTACGTTGTGTGCATGGGTTACGGATAACCTAACATTAATAGTGTTGATCCACGTGGGTAGCGGACTTATTAGGTTGACGAATCTAATAAGAGCCCGCTAGGTACGTTGGGTAACCTTATTAATGGGTGAATTATCCTTATGACTCTTTAGCATACGATTGATTTCTGGGATAATAAGCGACACGAGTAAATAAATGAGTTTATCGAGTTGACGAATTCGTTAAGGTCTACTATTTATTCCGAAACTTATTGGACTATGGAGCTTATCGTTTAGAGGTCTCATTGTGTCGCATTGAGTTATATATTGGTTGTTTAAGTGCATTCATAGCATCATATTGATTCGATACACCCACATGAGGATACCAAACACTAGGATTAAATGGTGAAACGAGACATTTTTGGAAATAACGAAATGGAATACATTGGGGTAAATAACATTGATTTCGAGAGATATATATATATTAAATTTGGTCTACATTAATAGGTTGTGCCGAGTCGATAGTTGCTGTGCCGTGATTTCTGTTACCTTCTGCTAGTGTTTATTTGTGCGTTGATTGCTTGAGGTGAGTTTCATAGCCCGACTTTTATCTACGTTTTTAACTATATTGGGGTGAGAACCATGCTACTATTTTTGGACCGTGAAAACTATTTGGATTTGCTTATATGCTTGACTGTTTAGATAGATGTGCGGTAGTTGTTGCCTTAGACTAGGGTAGCAATCCTAATTGCTATAATTGTTGCCTAGCTAAGAATAAACTTCTACCTCGACCTAGTCCGGGGTTGGCAATTGTTCTAGATTTTGCCACGACAGTCTTTGGACTAGAGTCGCTGGGCCCGAGTAATCCCTGGATGTGGGATATGATTATGGTTGGTGATCCGGGTAGGATCGGTGTGCAAACGGTATTTATCTATCTTAGGTCTTGCATAGCAAATCAACTCCTACTGGTCTACTACGATTTTGTTGAACTTAAACCTATGAACTCACCAGCGTAAGCTGACCTTTTAGCATGATTTCTCAGGTGTTTGAGAGATGTTTGGAATACATGATCGGTGGAAGCTTGGCAAGAAGGCGGGGTTCAAGGATCATTTCTGACTCTGATAAACTTTGGGGACCTATTTTATTAAATCATGTGTTGGGCCTAATATTTACACTTTTGGATTAAATGTTTTGAATAACTAAATTTGGGATTGGTTTTGAATGTTAAATGACTATCTTTTGCTTTACTTGTGTGCGATACCAATCCAATAGTAGCGAAAACTTGATTAAGTCTTCCATTTGTACGAGATTTAGGGGTGTTACATTGGTATCGAGCTCAAGGTTATAGAGAATTAGGTATTTTATAAACCCTACACTATAACCCCTTTTTAAGAAAATTGATCCTCGACCGACGCACGCCCGCTTGCCAAGCCGAAGCTTCTTATTTGATTATGGTATGAACTGCGATTTGAATTATGAGATGATCTGTTAAGGGATATTGTGAACTGATTATGGAAACGTTATGATTTGGAGATATGATTATTGATTTTGGGTAAATGAGATGTGATTATCGAGATACTACGGATTTTGATTTGAGTAAACGGTATATTGTGATTTTGGAGTTGTGAACTCAATTGAATTGATATGGGATTATGTGATAGAACGGAACTTATGTGTTTTATTTAAAGGCATGTTTTGAGTAATGCGGTACCTCTACTTTTAAAGCTTTCGTTATGTGATACATGTTTTGGTTGAGTTGATGCGCTTATTAAAAACTAGTTGTTTCGAACACTTATACCTACCCTATGCCATTGTCATATACTATGCCTTCACTAGCTTTTGATGTGTCTGAGGAGGTCCTTGTTGTTGCTAGTTCGCCAGCATTGACTCTCATGACGGTTCGCAGTGATCCTTATGAGATTGCCCGTCACACTAGTTCATCATCATCAGATCACCCTAGCTCATATAGGCTCTCACTTTACATCAGGTCGTAGCACGAGCCCAGACTCCTAGGCTTGCTTATAGCACTGCCCGCATGTCCTTGAGACCACAATCACCACCTATCCGTTTAGCAGCCCACTCTCTTTTGTCATCACCACCAGCATCACCATGTCTTAAGAGACCTAGATCTCCTAGTGTACCACCTCAGGATTTACCTGCACAGAGACTCTGACTCATGGACTCTCCCTCTGAGGATGAGGTCGAGGAGGAGCATGAGGTCGAGGAGGAGCATAAGATTGAGGAGTAGTATGTAGATGAGGATGAGGATCCTCAGGAGGAGGATGATGAGGATATCCCAGAAGGGGGTACTCCTCCATTGCAGAGTCCTGCACATTCTCCGGGACCAGGTTCTCCTTTGCCTGAGCCTGAGTCCCCTGGACAACCTTTAGACATTGACTCACCACCTTACTCACCTTATATAGGTAGCCCGTTAGGATCTGAGATACCATCGGAGATTGCTTTAGAGCCCGAGGAGTATGGTGAGACGGGTCTGATGTGGGATAGGATTACATCACCGGGTACTAGGCTTAGTAGGTTGACGGACTGATTGGTTGGAGTATCTAGGGCTAGTATAGAGGATTTGAGAGCTGATATGGGTACTGTAGTCAGGAGGACTAGGGTTTTGCATGAGGGTATTTCGGAGCTCCAGGAGCAGGTTGGGGACCTGCTGAGAGGGTTCGCGATAGCTCGTGATGCAGATAGAGCGATTTGGCGTAGGATTGGTGAGATGGAGAGAGAGGTCGCAGAGCTTAAGAGTGATCGCGACGCTCGACGTGTTGAGCTAGCATCTTTGTAGAGAGAGGTTGGCGATGTTAGGAGATCAGTTAGTGGTATTCGTAGACGTGGCTAGATAATATTAGATTTATGGTTTTGTACCATCTTGAAACTAAGTAGTACTTGGTTCGAGATGTAGGATTATCCCAGTTGATTACTAGTATCGTTATTAGGACCGTTTTTTATTTCTTCGTATCCTTCCATGTATTTCCACTTTTGAGACCTATGAGTTATGGTTATTGGAACATGCATCCTTAGTGATGATTCGGTATTTGATTGTTTCGCTTTGGTTTAGCGTTATCCTTGTTAGCCTTGATTACTTATTCAGGCATTATTGGGTGACCCTTGAAACCCAACTCTATTTTTAGAGCGTGAATTGTGAACTTATAAAACTGTTCTTCTTGCCTCCAGAATGATGGCAACAAGACAAAACCCGCTTAGGAACAGCCAAGCAGCTCCTGCTGCTAGGGTTGCCCCTGTTCGTCGAGGTCGTCGTCCGGCCTCGACCACACCACCAGTTGAGAACCCGAACACTGATAACCCAGCTGTAGAAAACCCGAATGTGAACGACCATGCTAAGAATGGTCCTGTTCCATAAAACCCTCCACCTGTGAACCCAGCCCATGTTGACCAGTTAGTAGGCACAAGTGTCCATTTGAGCTGCTAGCTGAGACTAATCCCTCTAACACCTCTAGTGGAACCCCAATGCTGAATCGAACTCGAGGTTGTACCTACAAAGAGTTCCGATTCTGTGGTCCCATTGAGTTTGGAGGAACTGAGGGAGTAGTTTACCTAACTAGGTGGTTGGAGAAAACTGAATCTGTGTTTGCCGTTAGTAATTGTGAGGAGGATTGTAAGGTTAAGTATGCAACATTCTTGATAAGGTTTTAAAATATACCTTTTTGAGGGGTCATTTAAGCTCTTATTTGATCACTTTTGTATCCGTTATTACTTAATATCGTTCCTTTTCACTTTTAAGGTCTCTTGAAGGAAAATTGCTGTAATGGCACTTATTTGGACGAAAAGGCGCGGATATACGAAGAAAATGGCCAAAATCAAGAAATTGAGACACTCAAGCTGCTGAAGTACAAGGTGACGGCGTCACTGCTAAACTGCGACGCCGTCGGAGTATTTTGTGACGGGACAGAAGTCAAATTTCTTATTTTCAAGTGACGGTGTCAAGCTTTAAAAGAGTAGGCCGTCGTAACTCAGACGGCCTAGATTTGATCGAACGGCGTCAGAAGCGAAGAGGACGTCCGAAGCACAAGGTGAGCGCCGCGCAAGACTAACGTGGCCAAGACGAAACCCTAATGCGGCGACCCGACGGCGTCACAAAACATAAGGTGACGCCGTCGCACATGTAATCTTATATATAGAATCCGAATTTTTCAGTATTAGTGTGTAGTCTTTTGGAGTAAAAACCTAAACCGAACCAAGGCTGTCTTGTACAGTATTTTAGGGTTCCAAACCCTATCTTACAACAAGATAAGTGTTTTACTTCATTAATTCAATTATGTCTTTGATTATTTGTGTGTATGCTTGCATGTTCTCCATGTCCGGCTAATTTACTTGTGTGTTTGCTTAGGGAATATGAAACTTAATTATTGAATATTGATTGGTTGTCTCTTATCTTAATTGTTAATGATCTAGTAATGCGATAGGTCATTCGTTGTGTACTTAATGCTTGATTAATCTTTGTGAACCTTAGGTTATAGCACCTAGAGCGGTTGTAAGCTAAACCATCCAAAGAGGCCTTAGAGTTAGTGTTTATACTCCCTAGTGGGTTTTGTAGACGAGACCCTTTGGTAAGTTCAAAGAGTTAGGGATAAACGCATACCCTACGACTTTAGACACACAACGCGATTAAGAATAAGGACGTGACAATTCAACCACCAATAGGAGATAATTAAGGAGTAGTAAAATCTAAGTAAACACATCTTTAAACTATCATACGAGCACACAATAATTAGACATAGACTACCATCACCTTAGATTAGATAATTAGATAAGTAGAGTAATCGGTAGCAATACCAACCCCCAAATCCAAACCCCGAGATTCGTACCTTTCCATTTCAAAAAAAAACATAAAAAAGATAAAAAAATAATCTTCCTCAATCCCAACCTTAGCGTAGTAACTTCTCACTAGCATTCCTATTCCCCTAGAGAATGATATCAATACCCGTGGCTTACCCTAATACTACACCACAACGATTAGGTTCACTGCCTAGGGTGTTATAAAACTTGCTCGAAGAAAAAGAAGTTCCTTTGACCCCGAACGTCGCGTGTAGCGTTATCAAGTTTTTGGCGCCGCTGTCGAGGAATAGAATAGCTAGTTAGTAGTCCACCTCGTTTAGGTTTCTTTGCTTGATTCCTATCAAGTAAATTTTTCTCATTTTTAGCTTTCTCATAGTCTATCCCCCTTCTTCGTGACCTTTGTTCGTAAACCCATCACTTTTCATCATGGAAGGTGATAACCACCCGCCATTCATCAACCCACCACCAATTGACCCGCCAAGAGCCCGTACTCTTGGTGAATACTCAAGACCAAGCCACCTAGGCTATAGGAACACCATTGAGCTTCCCGACCAAGCCCAAACTACGGCCCTGCGATCCGACACCATCCGGTTAGTGCAAAACGGATGTGCATTCCATGGACTTCGCTCCGAAGATCCAAATCAGAATCTAAGGGATTTCCTTAAAATTGTCGATTCCATCGACCTTGATGCTACTACTCGGGAGACCACGCGCCTGCGTCTTTTCCAATTTTCTCTACGGGACCAAACTAGTAATTGGCTTGGCGACTTCCGCGGATCCATCTCAAGTTGGGATGATCTCACCTCTCGCTTCCTTGCTCAATTTTCCCACCGGGGAGAACCACTAAGCTTAGGAATGATATCTTGATGTTCCAACAACGTCAAGGTGAATCTCTCTACGAAGCATGGACCCGATTCAAGGACTTACTTCATAAAGTCCCTCATCACGGCATTTATCTTTGGCTCCAAGTCCAAATCTTTTATGATCATGTCAACTTCCCCACAAAGCGATCCATTGACCAAGCGGCAGGTGGAAAACTTAGTGATCTCACCGCGGAAGAATCATGGGGTATAATAGAGGACCTTGCTCTCTATGACAACGAAAGTTGGAATGACCCCGTGAGTTGCCCAAAACCGTTAAGGCAATCTCCTTGCCTCCCATTGACTCACAATCTTCCGCCCGTAGGATGATCGAACTTGAAGATCAAGTTAAATTCCTAATGAGTTCCTACGAAAATCCTAAGTCTTCACGCCATGTGAACAAATTTTCTTCCTCGTGTGAGCCGTTTTGTGATCCTCATAACAGCGCTTGCACCCGATCCCCCGAACATGCTTCCGTTGACTACGCATCCTCACGTATTAATGGAACGGGAGGAAGATTCCCCACAATACAGGACCTAGGAATTTCAATGTAACCCGAGAAGCATGGAAGGGCAAACCCGACTTCTATTGGGGACAAACCAAAGAATTCACTTCCAATGATTTCTCATGGCCCCCATCTCATGGCCCTAACC
This sequence comes from Chrysanthemum makinoi, assembly GCA_910596185.1. Lineage (NCBI taxonomy): Eukaryota > Viridiplantae > Streptophyta > Magnoliopsida > Asterales > Asteraceae > Chrysanthemum > Chrysanthemum makinoi. The sequence goes on from OU343216.1 coordinate 87,835,603, forward strand.
AACAAAATATTGAGGGGATGTTGCAAAACCTAGTCGCATCCCAAGAAGCTCAAATAGCTAAGCTCTCGGACTGCTTTAACCAACAACAAGCCGAAATGGATAGGAAGATAGATAACCTCTTGAAAGCCATGACCAATAATGATAGGAAGGTTAATGCTATCTCAACTCCCGAGCCTTCTGGTGTAGAGATTAAGGACCCAAGTAAGTTAGCTAAACACGTTCAATTCGTCAATACCATCGCCTTAGTGAAACCTAATAGAACAAATGACGAAGCGAACCATGAGATGATACTTGAGGTTAAGGAAACACCGACGAATGAAACAACCGAGGAAGTGAATGAAGTAGACAATGACAATTTCAATAAGTTTCCTACGGAAGAAGAACTATCTCGCCACCCTCACTTAGTGCGTGACCTCCGTCACATGTATGTTAGGAAAAGCCCTAGAATCAAGTTTGGGAACCCTTGGAATCTTAACATACCATGCTGCATAGGACACCTTTTCGTGGCAAAGGCCTACATTGATCGCAAGTCCCCAATCAACATAATGACTAGCACCTACTACAATTAGGTAATGAAGAAGCCTATTCCAACTAGGCAAGACCCCGATAATCCTAGTGCTAGTTGCAATTTTCTTGGTAGAGTTAAGGGATTGCCCGTTTATGTAGGTAGTTTCACGTTTCCTACAGACTTCATAATTGTGGATGATATTAGTACGGCCATAGATCCTAGCTTGTCCCACGTTATTCTAGGAAAACCTTTCATAGAAAGCACCGGGATGACCTATGACCCCTCGTTAGGAATAGTGCGATTCAAAGATGAGACCGATGACATAGCTTACCAAATGCCGTTTAAGATTGAGAAGTTTTCATCACTCTCTAATGATGAAAAGGAACTTAAACTATCGGTCTATTATAGGAATGAGGAGGATAAAAAAAAGGAGTAGATTATGTTATGGCTAAGATTTTCGGATTCTATAAGGATTGCTTGAACCTAGGACCGAAATATAGAACCAAGTGGGGAGAGGACGAAATCTTAGGGAGGTGCATCATAGGGCACTTCTACAACATAGAATCCCCCAATAGAGACCGTCATGAGGAAGAAGATGACGGTAATGAAGTCACGTGAGGGCATGACTACGAGTCTAGCTGCAAGACTCTTAAATAAAGAAAAGCGCTTCGTGGGAGGCAACCCATGCTTAATTGTTTGCTTGTTAGTGTCATATATATTTTATTAATTGTTTATTCTCATGTTTAAATTTGTAAAAATGCTTTATTTTGTTTTTAACCTCGTCTTAATTGCATATAAAGGTATTTTACATAAAGGATAAGTGTAGGGAGGATTACACACGTTTTCAAAAGAAACTTAAACATGAATATAAAAATTCATTAAAAGATATATATGTATGTTTGTTCGAGTCAAATGCTTGTATCGAGTCATAATGGATGTTTTGCAGGAAATTTTTCCAGATTCTAAAGATGTAAATTTTCGAGAAAATCGAGACCGTTTTTGTCAGGATAACTGACGGCGTCGACATTGCAACTGGCGTCGGGAAGGAGTAAAACAACAGATTATTTTTTCTCGTTTTCGAGCTACTTATAAATTTTGGAATTTTCAGTCTTAATTTTCGAAATTCTGTAAACATCAATTCCACAAGCATTATATCCTAGTTTAGTAGAGTCTTATATATATTATTACGGCCGATTTTACGCGAAGGTTTTGTTTGTTTTCTTCGAATGTGCAGGTTTTATTTATTAAGAAGAAGAAACAAAAGATTGGAAGGAGCTTTTCACGCATACATTTTTCTTGGAAAGGATTTAACCACTACTTCACACACGGATCCTACCGAGCTAATCAGGGGAGTATTAGTTTCTTTCGTTTTTCATTACCTTCTATTATCATAACTTTGATACTTTCGGGGAACATTGGGGACAATGTTCAGTTTAAGTGTAGGGAGGGAAAACAAAACGGGAACTTTGAAACTATGCTTATCCTTGATTATTTGCTTTTTCCAATTGTATTTGTGTAATAAACCATGAGAAAATGTCGGTTAGGGTAATTTTGGCACCAAATTTTTAATTTTTCATGACATATAGGAGTGGGCCATTAGTCTTAACAAAAGCGTCTCACGGATAGGAAGTTGCATGACTAGCACAAAAAACCCTTTACCACCTAAATTCCACCCAAAATGTAAGGATCGCCCTTAGATTAGTAGGAATTAGAAGCATTCATCTTTAATGCTTAGAGTGTGAACCGGTAGTATATTAGATTCTAGAACTTGTTTTGTGATGCATTCCGAGATCGCTAGTAAGACTACACTTGTGCAGTTAGGAATAACTAAATGATAAGAGGCATTAAGATAACCCTTGTTTGATACCCGTAATATAATTACTTCTTCCACATCAGTTGAGTAATTCCCCCACACCCTTTGCGTTGTACTCATCTTTAGTACACGATACCCCTAGTTAACCTCTCAGAGCCTATCCTTTTCGCGGTTCTCGTGATGTTTCGGTTTTTCGGAATATCAATGAAGAGCATTGTTTACACCACACCCCCAAATGTACACCCAAATCGCCTTAGCCTACCTTGTATGCACTCATTTTTAGTGCATCATTGTTATCACCCTAAACCCTTAGTTCAATTATCTAGTTGCTTGCATGAGTTGCTAAGTCGAGTCATATCCTTTGTACACAGTTTTGGGATGATTGGGACTCATGGGAAAAAGTTAAAGTTTATAAAATGATTGGAAGGGAACGTTAAATTCCCTTATTTGTGTAATAACATACCCCAAGTGTTTTGATCTTTTCAATTCGGGTCAAATTAGTGTTAGAATAATAAAAATTCAAGTGTAGGGATGTGCCAATAAATCCCTATCATTTTGATGTTACCGTAGAGGATGGTAGAGTAAAAGTGTATGAAAAAAAAACATACGGGCTACTATCCTACATCTATCCTTTAAATTTATGTTTGTTTGTTTCAGTTAGCTAGAGTCTAGAGTGTCGAGTCTTGGCTTAGCAACGCCATTCTTCGTATGCTTGTAAAATAAAATATTTTTGACATGCCACCACTAAATAGCCTATCCCACCAAACCCTTTGTTTCCCTACCGTAAGCCTAACATTACAACCCTTTAAAGACCTCTTTGATAGTCTTTCCTAGGTGCTTACGCCAAAGCGATGGAGGTTTGATCTATTCTCAAGCCTATGGTAATCTATGTACTAGGACCGGTTAATGAGTGTTTAATCTTCCATTTCCAACTTGTTATATTTCATATACACCCGAGAGAGATGTGAGTATCCAAACACCCCATGTGAGGTGCTAGTATGTAATTCCGTGCTTGTTATAACTTTTTGAGGCTTATATGTGTTATGGACTGTTTTAAACCAATGCTTCATGACCCCTAACTTATAAATTAATTGGCTAAAAGCACATTTGCTTGAGGACAAGCAAATACCAAGTGTAGGGATATTTGATAAGGTTTTAAAATGTACCTTTTTGAGGGGTCATTTAAGCCCTTATTTGATCACTTTTGTATCTGTTATTACTTAATATCGTTCCTTTTAACTTTTTAGGTCTCTTGAAGGCAAATTGCTGTAATGGCACTTATTTGGACGAAAGGCGCGGATATACGAAGAAAATGGCCAAAGTCAAGAAATCAAGACACTCAAGCTGGCTGAAGTACAAGGTGCGAAGTCAGCTGCTAAGCTGCGACGCCATCGGAGTATTTTGTGATGGGGCGAATTCAAATTTCTTATTTTCAAGTGGCGGTGTCAAGCTTTAAAAGAGTAGGCCGTCGCAACTTCGGGCGGCCTAGATTTGATCCGGGCGTCGAAAGCTGAAGAGGACGGCGTCACAAGCACAAGGTGGCGCCGTCGCAAGACTAACGTGGCCAAGACGAAACCCTAATGGCGGCGACCCGGCCGTCACAAAACATAAGGTGACGCCTTCGCATATGTAATCTTATATATAGAATCCGAATTTTTAGTATTCAGTGTGTAGTCTTTTGGAGTAAAAACCTAAACCGAACCAAGGCTGTCTTGTACAGTATTTTAGGGTTCCAAACCCTATCTTACAACAAGATAAGTGTTTTACTTCATTAATTCAATTATGTCTTTGATTATTTGTGTGTATGCTTGCATGTTCTCCATGTCCGGCTAATTTACTTGTGTGTTTGCTTAGGGAATATGAAACTTAATTATTGAATATTGATTGGTTGTCTCTTATCTTAATTGTTAATTATCTAGTAATGCGATAGGTCATTCGTTGTGTACTTAATGCTTGATTAATCTTTGTGAACCTTAGGTTATAGCACCTAGAGCGGTTGTAAGCTAAACCATCCAAAGAGGCCTTAGAGTTAGAGCTTATACTCCCTAGTGGGTTTTGTAGACGAGACCCTTTGGTAAGTTCAAAGAGTTAGGGATAAACGCATACCCTACGACTTTAGACACACAACGCGATTAAGAATAAGGACGTGACAATTCAACCACCAATAGGAGATAATTAAGGAGTAGTAAAACCTAAGTAAACACATCTTTAAACTATCATACGAGCACACAATAATTAGACATAGACTACCATCACCTTAGATTAGATAATTAGATAAGTAGAGTAATCGGTAGAAATACCAACCCCCAAATCCAAACCCGAGATTCGTACCTTTCCATTTCCTAAAAAACATAAAAAGATAAAAAAATAATCTTCCTCAATCCCAGCCTTAGCGTAGTAACTTCTCACTAGCATTCCTATTCTCCTAGAGAACGATATCAATACCCGTGGCTTACCCTAATACTACACTACAACGATTAGGTTCCTTTGCCTAGGGTGTTACAAAAGTTGCTCGAAGAAAAGGAAGTTCCTTTGACCCCGAACGACGCGTGTAGCGTTATCATTTACCTTGAAGGACAAAGCGTTAACCTGGTGGAACAACTATCACAGATCAGTAGGAATTGATGTATCTTATAGTATGACTTGGACTCATTTAAGACTCTCCCGATCAAGACTTCTGTCCTAGGAATGAGGTTAAGTTAGAGAGTGAGTTACGGAACCATGAGGTTAAGAATGCTGACATGGCGACTTATACTCGTCGTTTCTAAGAGTTATCATTGCTTTGCCCTGATATGGTTCGCACTGAAGAGCTTAAGATTAAGAAGTATACTGATGGATTGCCTATAGCTACTCGAAATGATGTCATCGTTGCGAAGCCAGTTAATTTGCATGAGGCAATTACTGTGACTCAGTGTTTGATGGACTCTTATGTGCTAGATGTAGGAGACAAGAGTAAGAATGATAGGAGTGATAAGAGGAAGAGGAATGAAGTTGTTAAATGGAATGGCAACAAACGGCATGAGACAGCCAGGGTGTTCGCCATAAGAAATGGAAAAAGGAAAGGTTATGAAGGTAGTAGGCCTATGTGTGGTCGTTGTAACCGACACCACCATGGAATATGCCCGAATGTGTGTAGGAAGTGCTCTAAGGTAGGACACATGGCCAAAGACTGTAGGTCTCGTCCACTTGCTGCAGCTCAAACTGCACAAGGAGCGGACTGGAAGGCCACTGTCACCTGATTTGGATGTTGAAAGAAGGGACACTTTAAGAATGAGTGCCGAGAGCCGTGGATGAGAGGAAATCCCGGTAATATAGGAGGATTTGTTAACCGAGGTGTAGGAAATAATGGCTTAAACCCTGTGAAGCGTGAGGTTGTTGAAAACCAGGGAAACCATGGTGCTAGGAATCATCAGAGAGACATGGGAACAACGCGTGTTTACGCTATTGGAAGGAAGGCGGTGAGGACCCTAGCGTAGTTACGGGTACGTTCCTTCTCAATAATCACTATGCTTCCATATTGTTTGATACTGGTGCGGATATGAGTTTCGTATCCACCAATTTTATGCCGTTACTAGGAATCTCCCGAACACCTCTAGGGTTAGTTACGTTGTGGAATTAGCGAATGGGAATAGAGAGAATATAGACACCGTAGTTCGAGGTTGCACCTTAAGTTTCCTAGACCGCCCGTTTAGTATAGATCTATTGCCGGTTACCTTAGGAAGTTTTGATGTCATCATCGGAATGGATTGGTTATCGAAGAACGGTGCACACATCATTTGTGATGAGAAGATTGTGCGTTTACCGTATGGCGGAAAAGTTCTGAGCATACAAGGAGATCGGAGCGACTGTGGAAATCCTTCCCGGTTGAGCATCATCTCTTATATTAAGGCTCAGAAGTACATCGATAGAGGAGGTTGTCTTTTCTTGGCTCGAATTTCTGAAAAGAAAAGTGAGGAGAAGAGTGAAAGACACCTTAACGATGTACCCGTCGTTAGAGAATTTCGGATGTGTTTCCAGACGATCTGCGGGGATTCCACGACCAACAAGTGGAATTCCTAATAGAGTTGATACCGGTGCGGCACCGTAGCCGGGTACCTTATCGACTTGCTCCAAGAGAATTGGAGGAACTGTCTAAACAGTTGGCAGAGTTATCAAAGAAGAGATTCATTCGACCAAGTTTGTCACCGTGGGGAGCACCAGTGTTGTTTGTGAAGAAGATGGATGGATTTTTTCGGATGTGTATTGATTATAGGGAGTTGAATAAATTGACAGTGAAGAACTGATATTCGTTACCTAGAATAGATGACCTATTCGACCAACTCCAAGGAGCTAGTATCTTTTCTAAGATCGACTTACGATCTGGTTATCACCAGCTTAGAGTTCGAGAGGAGGATATCCATAAGACTGCGTTTAGAACTCGTTATGGACACTATGAATTCCAAGTAATGTTGTTTGGTTTGACCAACGCGCCAGCGGTTTTCATGGATCTCATGAACCGAGTGTGTAAGCCATACCTAGATAAGTTTGTGATAGTATTCATAGACGACATCTTGATATACTTTAAAAGTAGTGAGGAGCACGAAGAGCATTTGAGGCTCATTTTAGGATTGCTGAGAGAGGAGAAGCTGTATGCCAAATTCTCTAAGTGTGAATTTTGAATTCCGTCCGTGCAATTCTTAGGTCATGTGATAGATAGTCGAGGTGTTCATGTTGACCCAGCTAAGATTAAGGCCATTAAGGAATGGGCAGCTCCTAAGAACCCATCAGAAATCTGACAGTTTCTAGGGTTAGCAGGCTATTATAGGAGATTCATTAAGGGATTTTCCAAGATAGCTAAGCCACTGACTAAACTAACACAGAAGGATGTTAAGTATGAATGGGGAGAAAAGGAAGAAGAAGCATTCCAACTTCTAAAAGAGAAGTTGTGTAGTGCGCCCATTCTAGCTTTGCCTGAAGGAAGCGAAGATTTTGTAGTGTATTGCGACGCTTTGTATAAAGGCTTAGGTGATGTTTTGATGCAACGTGAGAAGGTGATTGCTTATGCATCCTGACAACTTAAGAAGCATGAGAAAAAATACACCACCCATGACCTTGAGTTAGGTGTTGTAGTGTTTGCTCTTAGGATCTGGAGACATTTTCTGTATAGAACCAAGTGTGTAGTATTTACCGACCATAAGAGCTTGAAGCATATCTTAGATCAGAAGGAACTGAACATGAGACAACGTTGTTGGTTTGAATTGCTTAGTGATTATGACTATGAGATTCGTTATCATCCTAGTAAGGCTAATGTTGTGGCTGATGTACTTAGTCGTAAGGAGGACATTACACCCCTACTCGTTAGATCCTTAGGAATGACCATTGTTTCGCCCTTACCGTCTCAAATTTTAGCCTCCCAAGCAGAGGCATTGATGGAAGAGAACCGTCCTTATGAGAATCTTCATGGAATGGTAGAAAGTGAAAACGGCTTCTTGAAGCATTCCGACGGAACCTTATGCTTAGAGCGAAGTTGGATACCATTTTATTGTGGAATCCGTGAGTTGATTATGCACGAGTCGCATAAATCAAAATACTCTATTCATCCCAGAGCCGATAAGATGTATCAGGACCTTAATAAACTTTATCGGTGGCCTAATATGAAAGATGATATAGCTCAGTATGTCATTTGGTGCCTGACTTGTTCTAAAGTTAAGGCCGAACATCATAAACCATCAGGACTCTTAGTTCAACCCGAACTCCTGGAATGGAAATGGGAGCGAATAACCATGGACTTTCTCACTAAATTACGAGAACGATTAGCGGCAATGACGCTATCTGGGTAATAGTTGATCGTTTAACTAAGTCTGCTCACTTCTTAGCTATTAGTGAAACTGATAGTCTTGATAAGCTCGCTCAATTGTATCTTAAGGAGATAGTATCGCGTCATGGAGTACCGATATCTATCATTTCTGATAGGGATAGTCATTTTACATCCCACTTTTGGAAGTCGTTCATGAACAACATTAGGAACAATTTGGATAAAGTCTTTACCATCCTCGACCGATAGTCAAAGAGAGAGAACCATTCAGACTTTAGAAGACATGCTTAGAGCCTGTGTTATTGATTTCGGCAAAGGCTGGGAGAGACACCTCCCTTTGGCCAAATTCTCTTACAACAATAGTTATCACTCTAGCATTAAGGCCGCTCTATTTGAGGCCTTTGTATGGCCGAAAATGTAGTTCTCCTGTTTGTTGGGCTGAAGTTGGCGAGAGTCAACTTACAGGTCCCTGTAACATATTGGATTTCACATACACGTCATACCATAAACACAAGAGGCGTACACAATGGTTTTAGAGAGAGAAAGTTAGAGGTTTGGGAACTTTAGTGAGAGAAAGAAAAATCTTATTATGAGCTCCAACTCTCTACCTTGGGAGGTAGAGAGTATTTATAGTCTTACAATAAAATGCCACCTGACGGGCTGTGGATCAGGCATACAGTGGGTAAAGACCCGTCCGTCCTCCACGGTGTTACTTAACTAAATACTACTTAACATCAAATAACTACGACCACGAGCTTTCTAACGATTACATATACTTGAGGTGACCGACACATTAACTACTGGATTTTCCAAATCCTAACAATCTCCCCCTAAGGGAGGTTACCTCAAACACACATTAAAATTACATAGAATACAAACAGATATTACATTGAGATTGTTCTTGGATTCTTGTTCATGTTCTTTGTTCTGTAGCTCGTAGTCTTTGATTCTTCATTTTTACATGTTTGGATAATCGAGTGGAGGTCTTTAAGCGATCCGGTGATCTTGAGTTTTGAGTCCTTTGAGATCATCACCATATTAAATCTCTTACTCATCCATTGTGGTGTTGGTATTATGTGATGTTGTGACTTTTGGACCGACATGCTCACATTCGGGATCATGATATATTCTTATCGAGTAGCGAAGCTTTAGTTGATTCATGATATTGGCGGCGTAGCAGAAGCATGGAGTGAAAATATCAGAGTCATTGATGCACTAATCATGATTTCTTTAGAACTGAATGTTTTGTGTGAGCATGCGGCTATGGATTGACTGCTTCATTCGATCATTTGCAAGCGTCGGGTGTACACGCCTAAAACAGTTAGCAAAAAAACGCACGAAAGTGTCTTTGATCACTTTCGTTGAATTGAGGTACACGGCCCACGGTTCCCGTTGATCATACAAATCTTGTGATCGGGGAAGAATTCCTAAGAATCTCCTTGACAGGGTTTCGCAGTTGTTCTAGTCGTTCTCAAACCGGAACGTCTCAAAGAAGACAACACGGAGTGAGTGAACCAGCGAAATGAGATTCACTGATTGATGAAAAGATATTTGAAAAAACAATAGTGTACTGCTCAATAGAATTTTATTTATTTATTTATTTATTTTTTGCAATACAACGAAGGTTTTAATGAAAATCAATTATCAATCATAAACACCTTTTATTTTGAGAAATAATTACACAGTCGATGTGCAAAAGAAAAGTGTTTTTTAGCACAACGACCGGTTTTACAAAGGTATCCGTCAATCCATAACCTGAACCAGGATTGATTCAAAAGATTGAATCGCTCCATTGTTTATGTTCAGTTGTCACATGGTTGATCTATTAGATAGATCTCACATGCCACCTACCAGGAGCTTGTTTGATGTTGGCTCCAGAAGGCTTTCCATCTTTATTATGAATATGTATGCATATCACTCAGATGTTCTGGCAATACCACAAGGATAATGCGTAGGACTCATAAGATATAATCTCTCTTTCCACATTGTGTGAAACAGAGAGTCTTCATTAAAAGCGTCCTAATGAGATTTATTGAAGATCTCGTGGCTCTAGACTCAATTGTGCATATTTGGTTCCTATGCCGGAGACTAGGGAGAGGGTCTCCTTCTTCAATATCAACGATCTCTAAGAGAAAGTCGATAGATTATGTCGGTTCCCCGTGAGAATGAAACAAGTCCTTTTAAGAGGAACTTGAGTGGTTTGTAAAGTTGAAGTGCAGTGCGTCCTTTGGGTCCAGGACGTCTTGTCTTCAATACCGATGTTACCTTGGTAACCACCAGTAGTATATGAATTGAACCCGGTTTCTACCCTAAGGTTGAATAAATGGAGGGCTATTTGTTTTCACCCTTTTCTCATTCAATTCTTTTT
>OU343216.1:87846185-87919959 GCA_910596185.1 Chrysanthemum makinoi
AAATACCATGTACCAAAGAGACTCATGTGAGCTCAGTTTCGTTATGTTGGAATCACTCCTAAACCTTATTCAAGTGTTAGTTACTCATATGTAATAGTTAGCTTATTATGGCCTTTATGTTTGTTATTAGCCTTAAGGTTATGTAGAAGGCCCATAAGCTTAGGCTAGCCAATAAGGAAAGGAAGGGAACTAGGAGTGTTGTCCTAGCTTCCCTCCTATAAATACCCTTGTAAACCTTCATTTGAAGGTTGGTTGTTCAAGTTATTCTCTTTCACTCACCTCTCCGCCTAACCGTTCCATATTATCGTGTGTGTGTGTGTTTGGAATCTTGTTCAATCGCCTCTCTATCTTTCTTATAAGCTTGTGTTGTAAACCTTGTGACCTAACAGTGGTATCAATCGCCAAATAGTTGGGTGTACTCGTTTGTTTTGAAGTTTTTGGTTTTGGGTCTTACGCGTAAAGATAACGCATTCTTTGGCTCTCTTAAAAACTTGTTTTTACACTTTTTAATCCAAGATTCTTGTACTTTCAACGTTTTAAGGTGTTAAAATACTTGTTTTGGCAAAAAGTTTCAAACTTTATGCGTGGATCATTGTTTTTGAACTAGTTTTTATTAGTGGGTGTCATTCTACGCATAAGCTGTTTTAGTGCTTTGGATCATCAAGTCTCACACTTTTGTGTTATTTTGGTGTTATTGAAGCTATTTCATCACACAAAGCGGTTTAGAAACATCTTTGGGCAAAATCTAAATTACGAGTAATCCTACGCGTATTGAAACCCTAAAATTACGCGTAAGATTATCCTTGGTTTGATCTTCATTTTCGTGGTTTATTCCGTGTTTTCTTACTTGGATAAGTCTGAAAATACGTCGACTTTGGATATCTTTTGCCCTGTGATAGTGTAAAAGATCATTTGGGATAAAACCCTAAAATTACAGCATAAGCATAAACTTCGGCGTAGAAATCCTACTCCTAAGATTTTCTTACGCCTAAGCCTTGTCTTACGCATAAGCTAAATCCTACGCCTAACTTTCTACGCCTAACTTTGTTGTCTACATAACTTTAGCCTTTTCTCCTACTTGCGTAAGCTAAAACCTCTGCGTAACTCCTTATTGTTCGCGTAACTTTTTGGTGTTTTTACGCATAAGTGCTACTTGGTTATTTCTACGACTAAGGATACTTCATCAACAAAGGTTCATTCGACTACAAAGATCCATTTTACCAACACAAGTTTATCAACATGTCACAACCACCATACTCTAACTATTTCCCTTACACTTATCCTCATCCTCAACGTCAACAACAACTAACTCCACAACATCAACAATGGAATCAACAACAAGCAATTTATCAACAACAATTTAATCAACAACATACTCCACAACTTGCTGCAAATCCACAACCTCAAATGGTTCAACCACCACCAAGTCTTCAAGTTCAACCATACACAAATGACTTTAATCAACATCCATCAAGGATCACTATGAAGGAACCCACTTGGTTTGCAAAGATGTTTGAAACTTTAAGCAACCAACAATCAATTCATGAGGTCGGATCACTTGATAGACCTCCAATGCTCACTCCAGGAAACTACGATCAATGGGTGATAAGGTTCTTTAGGTTTTGTGATCTAAAGAAGCCACATGGAAAGTTCTTAAAGAAGGTTATCTTGGAAGGTCCATTTGAGATGCCTCCTGTCATTGTACCCGGAGATCCAAATGCCATTCCACCAAGAGATGAACAAACGAACATTGCTCTCATTGCAGAGACTTGAATCCTCAAGAACTTCTACACTATGAACAGATGAGCTTGCAATGGAATATATCCTCTTAGGATTACCAAACCTAATTCTTCGTAGTGTTGATGCTCAAAAGACTGCAAAGAAAATGTGGGATCATATTAGATCTTCTTATGGAAGGGTCTGTACTCAATCGGGAAGATTTGGAATCCAAAATTTACTTGGCTTATGAACACTTCATGATTGAACACGGAGAGACACTAGAGTCTTATCATCACCGATTTTGAGACATCATCAATGATTTGGATAAACACAACATCATCATGCCAAGAATTGCGGTGAATACTAAGTTCCTAAGTAGTCTTGGTCCTGAATGGGAGAAGTATGTCATTTTTCTCCGTCAAGCTAAAAACATGCATCATTCTACCTACGGATTGTTGTACGATTACTTGAAGCCTCATGAAAAGGAAGTTGATAGGGAAAGGATTCTCCGTGCTCAAATTGCTCCACCCACACATCCGGAAAATCAACAACTTGCCTTATATGCTCAACAAAATTATTCTCCTCAACCGGCAACTCAACCAAGCGCTTCAAACCCACAAGCGATCAATCACAACAACCTCAACAAAATCAGTTGGTTCCTTACAACAACAATGCTCAAGCACTTCATAATGAGGAATCCGATCCGTTCGAAGCATTGCAACAAGGATTTGCTATGATTGCTAATGCCTTTAGCCGTTATACCAACAAATCCAACAACCGTATTAGTTCCTCATCTAATACAAGGAATCAAGCATTTGTGAACAATGGGCGAGTTGAAGTTGAGAATCGTGGTTATGGTGCGTCGGATGGGCGTGGTCAAGGGTTTAATCTTTGGGTAGGAATAACAATAGAGCTCAAGTGGTGGAGCAGGAAATGCTCGAATGGGTTGAATGGTCTTGATGCTACAAGCTGCAATGAGAAGGGACAATTGGCTAATGCATGCCCAAAGCCAAGGACTAAGGGCAGTGCTTATTTCAAAGAGGCTCTTCTTTTGGCTCTTAAGGATGAAGGCGGTGGAACTCTCACGGACAAAGAACGAGCTTTATGGCAAATCTTGACTTCGGATGATGATATGGAGGACTTGCGGGCCAATGCGGTATTTATATGTTGATGGCTAATATGCATGAGTTACACATGAGTGACACAGGCCGGTGTATGACACGATGGCTTGTCTCAGTACCGAACAAACCATATTTATCTCTGATCTCATATCTCCGCCAACATCAGCATCCGGCAAGGCTCGGAATGTTCAAAATGAGTCATCCACATCTCATTCCGACGATTTTCAACTAGACCCGTAGTTATATTTGACGATCAAGATGACCAACCGGTTTCCCTTGATAATCAAATTGACTCGTGGTTATACTTGAGATCTCGTAATGATCATGTTGAAACTCACGTTGAACACGCCGAACTTTTGCCTCATCCAGATTTTGCTCGTTTAATACAAGACCAACAAACCATAGTGGAAGAATGTCATGCCATTAATCAGGACTTGAAATGCAAAAATGCCTTTGTTAACCAAGGATTTTGAATGTTTACAAAAGCAACTCAACTTTTTCAAAACTCAAGAAAAAGCGTGAAAGCGGTTTTGAAGCGACCTTTGCCAAATCTTATCAAAATGAAAAATATTTAGAAAGGCAGATCATGATCTAGCGCTTGAAGAATGCTTTGTTATGCGAAATAGAACAAGCTGAAACATGAACATAAAAAGCAAATTAACGCTCTCACCTTGGAAAATCAAAAGCTAAAATGAGTTGTTAACTTGTCAAAAGCATTCTCTGCATACAAAAAGCATTCAACGAAGCGAATAGATGATCATCTTGAAGAAATCATCGGCTTGCAAAACAAACTTAAAGAGTTTAAAAGTGTTGTTTACAAACATGGCGAGTCGGTCCGACCATTGAAAAGTTTAATTAAAAACCCAATCCAAATGGATATGGACCGAATCTTGCTGATTACAAACCTAAGCTTTCAACAAAAGCATTCAAACCAAATCACGAAGTTTCGGTCTGAGAATATAAAGTTGATAATTACATTTATGAATGTTGTTGAATATCATCGTCAAGAGGAATTAGATGCAGAAGGCGAGAGTCGATCAAAATTAAAAAATGTTGTTTACAACAAACCTTTTAACTATTAAAAACCGGTCACTTTCGTCACACCAACGGACTCTTCTAACACACCAAGGGTTATCATCAAAACACCTGAGTCTTCTAATGTTAATCCCCAACAGGATTATGCACAAACTTATGGTCCTTTACCTTCCATCAGTGAAGTAAACTCAAAACCGGAAAATCGAAAAATTCTTAGATACTTTGACATTTTCATGGCTGACCTCAAAATTTTACAACATGAGATAGAATATCGTTACGAAATCAAAGTTGAACATTTTCAATAAGCCTCTGGCGAGAACAAAGAGACATTTTTCAGAAAAATCTTTTACCAAATATTAAAAATTTGAAAAGTTGTGCATTTCACGGGAAAAGGATTTTCATAAGGAACTTGGGTGATGAAGGTCGTTTTTGAGAAACGAAACATCTATTTCTAATACTAAGCGTAAAAGAGTTGAGAAAAGATGTTGATCGACTCTTGGAAGATGTCATCTGTCTTTGATGTCCATAATGTTGTGTTATTGAATTCTTTGTCATATGCATTTGATCATATCTCTGCTGATCTTGTTGATTACGTGGTAAATGTTGAGAACACGATAATGTGCTTGGTCGAGTCCTTAAAAGTTGAAAACAAACGATTGTCAAGCGAACTTTCAAATGCAATTCGTCGTCTTAATTGGTGTCAAAAAGATATTCACGATCAACAACTTGCTTTTCAACACAAAATCGCCCGATTCGTGCAAAACTTACGATCCTAAAATTGAGCAATTAGATGATCAAAGCGTGTCTTTTAAGTGTCAAATCTCAAAATATGAACAAGAACTTGTAAAAGTTAAAAGGAATATGGTGTCATATTTGATTTACTCAAAAGACTCGTGATGAAGCATCAAATGAACTTGATCATTATCTTGCACACACTAAAGAAGTTATGCATTTTCTTTGGAAATGTTAGGTCACGAAAATCAAGATCGATTCACACTATCCTCAAGTTAAGAGAAATGTTAGGAAAGTATGAACAACTTCCGCCAACCATCATTAAGAGATTAGCAGGTAACACTTAGTACTCATGAACCTAGAATCTCTACTGCCACATCATAAGTAGCTAACGTGCTTCCTTCTCTTGAAAGCAGGGAATAGTTGAGCCTTTTCCAAACGTCCGCACTTCACGGCCTAAGAGCACTCAATCGAAGAATAGGAAGTTGCGACCTAAGAAAAGATCAATCAAGAATGCTAAAGTAGAAGAACACCCTAGGACTATGAATAAGACTCACGTTGCCTCCACTATAGATATTGCGTCAGGCAAATGTAATAGAAATAGTGATGTAACGAATGCTAAACCGTTAAGTACTTTTGATATTGATCGATGCACCTTGTGATATTTGTGGTAAAAGTATGAATTCTGATTGTCATGATAAATGTGTTGCTAAAGCTATCATCTCTCGTTTAAGGAATCCTAAGAACCGAATACCTCTAGGCCCACTAATCTTTCTAAGTCATTGCGGTAGACCGCCATCTTTAGATTCTAAGAAGCGCATTGCTTCCACTGTAGCTCCATTTTCACCTCCTAGGAATGTAGTACCACCTAGTGCATTCACTAAGACTAAAGCAAAGAGTAGTTATAGATGGCGGAAATGGATATATAACACACTAGGATTTAAGTGGATACCTAAAGCTATTGATGTGTGTATATCTACTATAAGTGCTACGGAACCCTCTAACATTTCGGGTTCCACATCTACTTCTATTCCATCAATGGTAGATGCGTGCATTATTGTAATGCAGTGTCTGAATCATTCTGGATTGTTGATAGCGGATGTTCCCGACACATGACATGCAATCTTAAGCTGTTATCAAACTTTATTGCAAAGTTCATTGGCCTGTCGGGTTAGGGAATGATCACTTCCCAGCTATCATGGGCTACGGAGACTATATCAATGGGAACATCGAAATTAGCAGGGTTTACTATGTGGAAGGCCTCGGTCATAATCTGTTTTCAGGTCGGTTTTGTGATGGAGATTTGGAGGTTGCTTTAGGGAGAAAACTTGTTTCATTAAGTGATCTACAAGGAAATGACCTTATATGCGGATCGCGTAATTCTATTCCCTACACTATCTCTATGAAAGACATGGTTGCTTCATCTCCCATATGTTTACTTTCAAAGGCAACATCAACAAAATCCACGGCTATGGCACGTCGTCTCTCACATCTAAACTTTCAAACCATCACCAACCTTGCTCGACACAAACTAGTTGAAGGACTCCCGGTTTTGGTATTCTAAAGATCACCTTTGCTCGGCTTGTGAACAAGGCAAAAGCACTCGTGCTCATTTTCCTTCAAAGGTGGAACACAACTCTCAACATGTGCTTCATCTTCTTCACATGGATTTGTGTGGCCCGATCTTGGCGTGCAAGCGATCAATGGCAAACGCTACATCTTAGTAATTGTTGATGACTATTCACGCTGGACTTGGGTCTACTTTCTTGGAAGCAAAGATCAAGCTCCACAAATGATCATCACCTTTCTCACGAAAATACAAGTTCACTCTGAAACACCGTTCGACTAATCGAATCAGATAAAGGCACTGAATTTGTTAATCAAACTCTTCGTGAATTCTATGAGAAAGTGGGAATTGACATCAAGGACATCTATTGCACGTACACGAACAAAGCGGGTTGTTGAAAGGCGAAACTGAACATTAGTGGAAGCTGCAAGAACAATGTTAATCAATGCTAAACTTCCAGTTACTTATGGGCGAAGTCGTATCTCTGCATGCTATACTCAAAACCGTTCTATGATTACAAAGCATACAACAAAACACCTTTTGAACTTGTCCATAACAGAAAACCGAATCTAAAACACTTTCATGTATTTGGATCTCTTTGCTATCCGAATAATGATCGTGATGACTTTGGAAAGCTCAAAGCCAAAGCGGACATTGGAGTCTTTATCGGATCTTGTGATAATTCAAAGGTTTCGAATCACGGAATCGTCGTACAAAGCGAGGTGATGGAAGCGATTCATGCTCATTTTGATGAACTTACGGAAATGGCTTACGAGTATAACGACTTAGAACCGGTCACAACCGCTTAAACTTCCCCAAACCCCATCATCGGTGAACAAAGCCCCGGCTTACTCGTCAACAAATGGAAAGGTTATTTGCTCCTGTTGGTGGCGATATTGATGAGCGTGCTCGGTGTATCCATTTGTTTCCATTGCTCAACGATAATACTCTTATACCCGATACACTGCTACAACAACTCTTGAAGATGCACCTACACCGATTGACTCCACCACAGTTGAACAAACGCTTCCAACAATGATGAAGGCTGTGATGATATTACGAATGAAGTACCCCACTGCGATTTTGATCCAAATCGTTCTTCAACCCGTTTGCTAATGAGGCTGCGCACGGATGTGCGGAATCTTCAACAAGCCATTTGAATCCTCAGAATCCGCACAATGTATACCAACATCAACCCTCCACACATAGATGGACGAAAGACCATCCTCTGGAAAACATTATTGGCAACCCGAATCAACCCGGTCGTTCGAGACAAGCGTCTTCACAGACGGTGAACATTGCATTTATGCACTCAGCATGCGCCAATCTGAACCTTAAAACATCAAAGACGCAATGACAAAAGACAACTGGATTGAATCCATGCAAGAAGAACTCAACCAATTCAAGCGTCTTGAAGTATGGGAACTGGTTGAAAGACCAACAGGGAGTCGTCATTGGTCTCAAATGGATTTGGAAAAACAAATTGGATCTTTGAAGGAAATGTTATCAGAAATAAGTCACGTCTGGTGGCTAAGGGTTATCGTCGGGAAGAGGGTATTGACTTTGAAGAATCTTTTGCTCCGGTTGCTCGTCTTGAGGTCGTTGGATATTTCTAGCGTTCGCGGCTCATATGAATATGACGGTCTATCAGATGGATGTCAAAGCTGCGTTTCTCAATGGACAACTTAAAGAAACGGTTTATGTCAGCCAACCGGATGGATTCGTTGATCCCGAGTTTCGAATCCGTCTACAAAGCGAACAAAGCTCGTATGGTCTCAAACAAGCTCCTCGGGCATGGTGCGATAAGCTATCATCCTTCCTCATTGCTAATAATTTCACCAAAGGTTCGGTTGACCCAACTCTTTTTATACAATATCACGGGAACATATCTTAATTGTTCAAATTTACGTGGATGACATCATTTTGGGTCTACACATAAAAAGTTTTCAATCGCTTTTGCAAAACTAATGAAGAAAAATTTTGAAATGTCCATGATGGGTGAACTTACATTCTTTCTGGATGCAAGTTCATCAATCAACCCGTGGTATTTTCTTGAGTCAGTCCAAATATGCCCTTGAATTGTTAAACAAATTTGGAATGAAAACACCTGACACCTATGCCACACCAATGGCTCATACCAAGAAGCTAGGCGCTGATTTACATGGGAAATTGGTGGACCCTACAAAATACCGTAGTATTATTGGGTCTCTCATGTATCTAACAGCTAGCAGACGTGATATTGTCTTTGCCGTATATCTTTGCTCTCGTTATCGATCGCGACCAACAAACCCACCTCTCCGAGGCTAAAAGAATCCTCCGATACATAAAGGGAACCATTAACTTGGGGATCTGGTATCCGAAGGATTCAGGTTTTGAACTAATCGCTTTTTGGGCCGACCAGCGGGATGCTTAGACTCACGGAAAAGTACTTGGGAGCTTTACAATTTCTTGGTGATAAAGCGTGTCATGGCAATGAAGAAGCGAGGATTGTACATCGTCCTCAACGAGAAGCGGGAATATGTAGCCATGTTCGTGTGTTGTGCTCAAGTCATATGGATGAGAACACAACTCAAAGACTATGGTTACGTATTTGTGAGAATCCGATGTCTTTGCGACAATCAGTGCCATTGCAATCTCGTGCAACTTCGATTCGGCCTTTCGAAATCAAAGCACATCGATCTTGATATCATTTCATCAAGGATCCGCGTGGAGCAGTGTAATGTTGAATTATATTTTGTGGAGTCTGAGAATACCAATTGGCAAACCTTCTCACCAAAGCCTTGCCTCCCGCTAGGTTTAATGAGTTGGTCCACTGGATTGGTATGAGGTGTTTGACTCAAGAGGAATTGGATGACCTCCTAAAGCAGTCTTAAAACACTGTCAAACACCAAATCTCTTTTGTAAATAATTTTTCAAAAACAAAATACAAAAATTATAAAACACGATAAAACAACAAAAATATTCTTCTAATCTAATTTTCTTTCAACATTGCAAGTACATTTCTTCCGTCAACACTTTAATCTTTCAAAATTCAATATTTTTCCGATCAAGTG
The DNA here is from genome assembly GCA_910596185.1 of Chrysanthemum makinoi. Classification (NCBI taxonomy): domain Eukaryota; kingdom Viridiplantae; phylum Streptophyta; class Magnoliopsida; order Asterales; family Asteraceae; genus Chrysanthemum; species Chrysanthemum makinoi. The sequence continues at coordinate 87,855,413 of OU343216.1, forward strand.
TTGAGGGGAGAAAATAAACTTTAGCTGTTTCAAATCATCTGTGTACTTGCATGTTATCTTATCTCGGTTGTTTCTTTTAACAAATGGTGGTAAATTTTACGGTTCAATGACACTCCTCGGACTAAATTTATAACCTTTCATTATTTCTCAAGTGGGGAGTGTGCGTCAAGTTTCTTTCATAAAAATCTTTGTTTGGTAACCAAAATGGAAGTTAAATGGCTTTGTTTGAAAAAGGAAAAGGTGGAGGGACCAAAATGCTGTCAAAATGTTAAAGTTATTTTAATAAAAACACCTCCCACCTAACTTTTTCACTTCACATTTAATACTCAATAACCATAACATCCTACGCCATAAGATTGAACCAAAAATCCGTGCTTTGATCATCATTTGTAAGTGTTTTACGATCTAAACATGTTTTTTAGATAAGGTTTTGAATTTCATTCAAATCCAACGGTTAAAAAATTTTTTCATAGTTAGGTGATTATGTGTTCTACGCATAAGCGTATGAACACACAATCATTGTGTGTGTATTTTTGGTTAAATGGATAGTGTCAAAACGTTTTTATACATCAATGATACCATTTTCATAACCATCAAACCCACCCGAAACACGAATTGATGATTTTTGAAAATTAGGGTTTATGAGTCGATTTGGGTTTTTCCAAATGTGAAGTGTTTTGGTATAAAAGATTGTTGGGTTATGGTCTTAAGTTGTTGAATTGATGATTTCCCATTGTTATTAACCACCCGAAAACATAATTGGTGAACAATTTGAATTAGGGTTTAAAGTTCATAAGTTTGGTAATTTTGATTCAGCAGTTAAGTGTTATAACTTGGTATAAAGACTCCCTCAACACTCTTAAACTACGAGAAAAACTTTGGTGCAAATCCATGGCTAGATTTCATCGCGTAGATTTAGGGTTTAGACTACGCGTATGGTTTTCTACATAATTGCAACGTTTGAATGAACAATTGTGTTTTGATTGTTGATAAAATGAATGTTATGTGTTAAAATTGATGATATGATGCTTTTATTTAGGGCTTGCTACACTTAAAATTGAGAATCAAGGTCATTGTAACTCTACGCATAAGGATCACCTTACGCGTAGCTTGTTATGCGTAAGATTAGTCTTACGTAGCTTATAAGGTTCTACATATGGGACTACGCCAGTATCCCGTGAAGGATATGCGTGCTTGATGACCTCTACGCATATGGTCAACTCTTACGAGTAGCCTTACGCGTAAGGTTAATATATGCCTACGCGTAAGCTCTACGCATAAGGTCCCCTGTTCCTACGCGTAATATTTCTTACGCGTAAGTTAGGATCCTACGCGTAAGTTTACGCCTACGCATATATTTTCTGTCTACGCATAACTTTGCCAATCCTACGCATAAGCCGGATTGACCTTCATAATAAATTGTTACGTGTACAAACTTGTAAATAAACTAATCATAACATCACGAATCCAATAATGTCACTAATAAACTTAATCGTTTGATATGTTGTGAACAATAAGTGATAACATAAACTTTAAAACTTAAAGTTAACTAACTCACTGAAACATTTCCGCGGCGTCATTGGACTATTGAACAAACAAGTGACTTAGGACTCGTAACAATCATTGACCTCGTACATTCAATAACTAGACCATAAGACCTTCTATTGACTAACATTATGTCTTTCGATATGTTGGTTCTTTTGGCTAATGTTATTTGAGATCACGACATGGCTGAACAAATGAATGTGGATGCATCAGAAGTTCTCTCCATTGTTGATATCTATCCTTATGGCTATCCAATGAAGATAGGAAAGAATAATCTCAGTGTTGACTTTGACACCCTCACTTGCTCAGAATCTTCTTGTTTAATTGCTATTGATATTCGAGGACTCATCCGTACGAGAACATGCTCACACACTCTGCAGCTGTTCGAGATCTACATCCAACAGTTCGAACACTATGGAAAGGTCAAGGGTCAAAGTCTGCTGTGACGTGACTCGAATCACAAACAAGTCACCATTACACTGCTGAGACTTAAGGGATGTTCTCTAATTCTGTCGAACCAACCAAACTATATGCCACACCTGTTGAAGAGCTCACTCTCCAATTCTTAATCAATATCGGTTATGATGAGGCTACGGGGTAATCACCAAGCATTCTCACGTGGAGCTTAAGAGTATTCCTCAACCATGGAGAACTCTCTACATGATCATCACCAAGTCTGTTTCAAGTGCGTGGCGGTGGCTATGAGCATCCTAAGCTCATGGAACTGCAAATATTTTGGGCATTGGTCAACAAGAAACACATTGATCGAAGCTCGATTTGGGATGACATGATGTCATTTCTCAACAAACTTGGCTCAAAGATTCCCTACATCGGATATACTAAATTGTTGATCCAGAGAGCACTTGGACTTCATCCTGATATTCCCAAGAGGCTCAATGACCCGACAATCCGCGATATGTTGGCGGAACCCATTCTATCGTCAGAATCAAGGAATCGTCTACAAAGAAACAAGGTCTTTGTGTTGCGGATTCCTTCTAGCGAAGATGTCAAAAAGCTTGAAACATACAAAGGTATGCGGAAGCGGTTAGACAAGGCAAAGTTGGTCATCTCGATGAAAAATCTTCGGAACACCTGTAGGAGAACCGAAGAGGAAGTCTTTGGAAGTGTTACAAGTCTGAGATCTTTATAGGAAAGCTTCCCAAAAGGAATCCTCCTCGTAAAAGGATTGTTCTGTAAAGGAAGTCGAACCTATTCCCACATCTCGAACCCAAAGAAAGCTTGTGGATGAAAGCTCGAAGGTACCGCATTACGCATGAAGAGATTACCTACTCGTAATCGCAACCGAACACCTCCTTCCACCTAAACCTCCAAGTCCACTGTGAAGCCGAAAGGAAAGGAAAGACTCACGTACTTGTACCGCATTATGATGAAAGCTCGGATCAGAAGAAGAGCAACTGGATATATCATACGTGAAGAAGTTTAATATCATTAGACACCTTCAAAAGTCAAGAATTTGCTAAAGACCAAATGGGTGGTCCCGAGGATCAAGTGGTGTCGCTTCACTCAACCATCTCCGATGCGTTAATCAACCCGAGCAAGGAGCCGGTGCCACCACTCTTATGCAACAACAAAAGCTTGTGGAGGATACTATCGAATATGAGTTTGAGGAACCGAAACCGAGAAGTCCTAAAAAGATAAAGATGTTGATTATGATACGTTTCTTCTAGATAGTCCTGCGCGATCAAAGGAAGAAACCTCAACCTCCGAAGGATCTGAGTCTCCTCATATCTCTTCATCATCAGATTCGCCTTCTCACTCCTCGCCACCACCATCAAAGAAGTCAACCAAATCATCATCCAAATCCGTGAAGAAACCATCTAAATCTTGGATTTCTCAAGCTCATGAACGGATTACCAAAGCCGCAAACAAGTCGAAAAGAAAACGCGTGCTCAACAAAAGCTAAATTTCTTTCGATCACATACAAAGATATGTATGACGAAAGCATGAAAAGATAAAAAGAGAAAGGAAGTTTGTTCAGGAATTCATGAAAAATCACCGCCAAGAGGAGGCTGAACGAAATGATCGAAGGCTACGAAAAAGTACCTTAGTACGTGCTCCCTAAAGTCACAAAGGAGTTGTTCACCAAACAACTTTATCCAAATCTTATGCGGATCGCCAAGCAAACTATTCGATCAACGCCCTTAACCGTCACAATCAATCCAACCGATCCGGTAGTTTTCTCGGATAATGAATTGGTGGCCAAGCTTGTCACACAAATGTCCGCACGATCCGGGACATTTACTCGATGAAGGAAAGCCGTTTCAAGCATTGCTGGACTACCAACTTCAAGAAGCTTGTAGATTTGAAGTTGAAAAGTCTAAACGTCCTAGAGACGATGAAGACAAGGATAAGGATAAAGACTCGCACCTAAGCGTCGAAGCGATGCCGGTGAATCTTCTTTGATGCAACCTCCTCCACAACGGCCTCCTGTTCAACAAAAATCTCCTCCTCGCTCTTCTACTTGAAAAACCTCGGGGCGATTCCGAAATTACCACCCCCACTCAGAAAACCGATGATCACTTTGAGTATACGGGTGGTGACGATGAAGAGGTCCTTGAGCCCCTACAACAACCCACCTCTCCCAAACAAGTTCGAAACCTAATCATCATCTAGGCCTTGAAAAGAAGAAGAAGACGCCAAACCGACGCGTATCATGGCTAGATGATGATAAAACAAAGGAATTTGAATGGTTTGCTAATCTTGTTAACAACACTCCCTACCCAAGAAGGTCAATTTGGTAGAAGGTTCTACATTGGAGCATGCAAAATTCGCAAGAAAAGTTCCATGTGAAGAAAATGACGAAATCGAGCTGAAGGGCTTAATCAAAATGAAGCATTTCAACTTCTAAAAGACAGCTCCGAAAGTGCCCTCGAGGTCGAATATCACCTTGAAAACATTGCTCGAGCTATGTCTAACAACATGGATTGGCTCAACCCTAGAAGCAAACATCGACTTCACACAAAGGGACAACCCTCCATACTACACCGATTGGACCAAACCTCTACCAACACTTGGCCAACCAAATGAACCAAGGATTCCTTTCGTGATACTTCTTCAACAAAGACCGGATTTTCTTCACGGTGGCGATGATTCAAGAAAATATGCTACGCCGTTGACACTTCCATTCCCAAAGTTGCCTACTCAAACGCATAGCCATTGAGGAACGTGCCAATCACTTGTTCTCCAACACGGTGGAGGCATACGCCCGAGATGCATTGTATGGGATTCATCAGCGGCGAACGCCGACGAATCTACTATAGAAGCCGCCGGTTGAAGTCTCAACATGCTATGTATAGTTCTAAAGATATCGTTGCCATCATACACGTTGACCTTTCGTCTAAGTGGGACTACACATTCCTAAAGAAGATCGTAGTCAAGCGACAAGATGAACGGACTATGCTTTCTCTCGAGGTCGACTTTGAGAATTTGTCTCTCAATGACATCGAAGACATGTACCTTTGCCAAGTGCAGGTGCGCATGAGACAATTCTCAAGCTAGCAAAGATTACAGCTGAATTTATCAAGTCACTTCTCATCTTCATAAGACGGATTGTCATCAAGGAGCGTGTAGAAGATCTCCAACTGGCCGCTTGAATCTTATCGACGCGTGTCAACTTCACTCCTCCAAAGCTTGATCTTCCCGATATCAACCGGCTATCTCAATATACACTCATCGGCAAACCTTTCGGCGTTGTTTACCGTAGTGAACTTCAAAGAAACTGCTTAATGGCGTGTAGCTAACTCCACAAGTTCGGGGATCATACTTTGAAGCTGGTTAGGGATGGATTGGCATACTGAGGTTGAAGGATATCGCCGAGAAAATTGGGTCTCCTAAGCGCTGGAATTCTCGGGAAAGGAGGGATGTGAGACGGATCATCACAATGATTGATGAACGGTTGTTTCGAAGGGATCGGAGCGTAAGATTGGAGAGTTATGTCGGTCGACGGGATTAACATAACCGATTTCAACGCCTGCACACTCCCGGGAACATCAGCGCACTTCCGGTACCCCTTGACTTGTTTACTTCATATCATTTTGGATGTTTGATTAATTATGTCAATGGCTTGTGCACACATTACGATTATACAACCCGTACTTGTAAATAAAGGACCCGTGGTACGCCAAGCCACAATCCTTATAAAAGGGCGCTTAAAGCTTCTTACTTTTATGTAAAACCTATCAAACCTTTCACTTTTCAAGGTTTTGCTCAAAAGAACAAGTACTTTCCCTTATGATTTTCAAAACCTCAACCGCTTATATCACTCGTTGAGGGGGAGTACTTGAATCAAAAATTTGTTCAAAATTGTTCTTAGTGGTCATTCTTTCCCATAACACTCGAAATGGTCATATTTATTCTCAAACGTTTCAAAAATAACACTTTAATATGCCATTTTGAGGGGGAGAAAATATGTGATAAGAAATATGTTGTGTAAAATGCAAATGAATTTGTGTGATTCAGACTTAACCAACAAATTGACGATGCTTAACTGTTAGTAACTCGAAAAGACTTGTCCGGGCGACGGTAATAATTTCAAGTTAGTTCGCTAGTGATGTAAACGTGTCTCGCAAAGGACTTGTCCGAGTAGAATGTACCATTCGAGAAACTCTTGATAAACATGAACTCGGACGGGTTTGACGACCTTTCGAGGATTGTCTACACCTTCAAGGTAGTTATTAGAGCTAGTTGTCACCTAAAAGCCGACAATGCAACTCTTTAACTATGCCACGTAAACCGTGTCTCGGGGATTGTCTATCTTGAGTGAATCAATTCAAAATGTGCGCGCTTTTCCTCACTTTGTGCATTTTAACCGTTAAAACACTTAAGCACATGTGGAGAGGGAGTATTTATGCAAAATCTTATCTCAACAATGGTACTAAAATGTTTTTCATTCATATACACTGTGAGAGATTTTTCACATCGCTGGTTTTATGGCAACATATGTTAGTCATGGAGTTATAAGGTGACTAAGGTTAGGAATAACCGTCTCTATGATCCGCCAGCGGAGGGGATCTACCCCAGGAAATCACAAATAGTTAGTATTTAGAAGTCCTTAGGTATGATTGTAAAAAGGAGAAAATGAGAATCGAGAAAGAAGGAGTTGAAGAATCAAAGAGAAATGCAAAGAAAAGGGTGAAAAGAAATAGCCCTCCAGTGATATTCAACTTAGGCACACGGGTTCAATTCATATGCTACTGGTTGTCACTTTGTGACGCCGGTATTGTAGATTAAAAGTAGTCATGGACCCAGTGACGCATGCACTAAACCTTCCTATCCACTCAAGTTTCTCTTTCGTAAGCTTGTTTCATTCTCACCGGAACCCTACGTAAACTATCGGCTTTCTCTTAAAGATTGCCGGTATTGAAGAAGGAGACCCTCTCCCTAGTCTCCGCTCCAGAAAACCAAAACGCACTATTGAGTCTAGAGCCACGAGATTCATCAAAGATCTCTTAGGTACACTTGACATTTAATCACTTGATGATCTATAATAAGGTTATCAGTGGTTCATATCGAGTCCTTCATGATCTTAGCAACTGTCGAGAACATTTATGAGAGGTTCACATTTTTGATCCTCGTGAATGAATGGAAACTCCTCGCCAGGGTCAACATTAAACACCGACAGCTAGTCGCCGGCAACTCCCCGTGGATTGCGCTTTAGTGGTCTCAAAGCGGCCCATGTGCCGGAGGTGATTTCGTACCAAACGACTATCGAATCGTAGGTGACTTCTACATCGTGTTATCTCACTTGTGGGACTCCGATTCGAACGACCTGTAAGAATTAGAGTTGTGTTTTCACACTATGCCGTTAACACTCGTTCAAACTTGTAAGTTCCGAAATCCGCTTATTACTAACCGTTTAAATGTTTTCTTCTTATGGAAGCTCCGGAGCGGAATGATCGTGCAGATTCTTCTCATGCTCACGCCAACATCATCACTAATGGAAGTTCTATCCAAAAGCAACACAATGGTCAGAATGATTCTTCGTCAATACAGAGAATCTACAAAGTTAAAGACTTAAAGAACTCCATCAGATCAATTCCAACGTCCAAAAGAGCGTGTGAGCATGTTGAAGAACGACGCGGAGACACGGTAGCAAAATGCGCACTGGAGGCGCACTTGATGCCGACAACAACAACATACTATCACTTTCATCACAACGAACAATGATCAAAGAACAAGGTTAATGATGACGTCAAAGCATAACCGTTCAAAATAAACTATCTCTACACCGGGAGATTGTTTAAATCAAGGAAATTCTTCTCACAAGAAAGAAGAATGTCAGAAGACGTAAAAGCTACTATTACATCAACGCCTTCACCGTTTTTCATCACCAACACTTGAGTGTTTGTTACTCATATGTAATAACACTTGAAGGGGAGATTGTTGGAATCACTCCTAAACCTTATTCAAGTGTTAGTTACTCATATGTAATAGTTAGCTTATTTTGGCCTTTATGTTTGTTATTAGCCTTAGGCTTATGTAGAAGGCCCATAAGCCTAGGCCTAGCCCAATAAGGAAAGGAAGGGAACTAGAGTGTTGCCCTAGCTTCCCTCCTATAAATACCCCTTGTAAACCTTCATTTGAAGGTTGGTTGTTCAAGTTATTCTCTTTCACTCACCTCTACGCCTAACCGTTCCATATTATCGTGTGTGTGTGTTTGGAATCTTGTTCAATCGCCTCTCTATCTTTCTTATAAGCTTGTGTTGTAAACCTTGTGACCTAACAGGTTTAAGGACTTTAAAATCCGCAACATCCCGAGAGCTCAAAATCAAAAAGCAGACATATTGAGTAAATTGGCATCTGTTGCTTTTGATCATCTCACCAAGAAAGTGCTGGTAGAGGTGCTGGAAAAACCTTCAGGTGAAGAAGATAGGGTGAATACGATAGTGGAGAAGGAAGAGGACATTGGATGACACCGATTGTCAAGTGTCTACAGGAAGGAACTTGGCCGCAAGATCTAAACAAATCCAGGAGCCTCCGAATGAAAATCCCGCACTACGTGATGGAGGGAGGAGTCCTCTTCAAAAAATCATATTTGGGACCAATGTTGAGATGCGTGGGGCCATTGCAGGCCAACTACATAATCCAAGAAGTACATGAAGGATGCTGCGGGATGCATTCCGGTCCAAGAACCGTAGTGGCTAAGCTCATGAGGCAAGGATATTACTGGCCCACTATGCACAGGGATGCAAGGGAGGAGATCCGAAAGTGCGACTCCTGTCAAATACATGCACCTGTACCGAAACTTCTGAAGACGCTGCTAACCTCCATCATGGCCCCATGGCCTTTTTACCAATGGGGAATGGACGTGTTAGGGCCCCTTTCGGAAGCACCAGGAAGAGTGAAATACGTTATTGTGGCTATAGATTATTTCATGAAGTGGATAGAGGCGAAACCATTGGCAAAGACGACAAGAAAAGATGTCAAGAAATTCATGTGGGAAAGCATTGTATGCAGATACGGATTGCCGGGAGTCATAGTCACTGATAATGGGACCAAATTTGTTAATGACCCGTTCAAAAGCTGGTGTGAGCGGTTGAAGATTAAGAAGATAAACACTGCCTTAGCACATCCACAGGCTAACGGATTGGTGGAACGGGCTAACAAGAGCTTGATGGAAGGGATAAAGACGAGACTGGGACGAGAGAGAAGTGGATTGGTTGATGAGTTACCTAACGTCCTATGGGCACACCGTACTACCCTCAAAACAAGCAACGGGGAAACCCCATTTAGCTTAACCTATGGAAGTGAAGTTGTGATCCCAGCGAAAATAGGCATGCACACACATCGAACGATGATGTTCCGAGAAGACCAGAATGAGGAAGAGCAACGTTTGAATCTGGATCACCAGCAGGAAAGAAGGGAAAATGCTGCCATACAAGAGGCTAAGTATAAGACGCAAGTGGAGCAGTATTATAATCAAAGGGTCAGGCCGATGAACTTCAAGGTTGGAGATTTTGTTTATAGAAGGAACGAGGCAAGCAGGGTAGAAAACCAAGGTAAGCTGGGACCCAACTGGGAGGGACCTTACCCGGTGATCGGAGCATGTCAGAATGGCTCTTATAAGTTACAAACAATGGAAGAAAAGGAGGTCCCTCGGACCTGGAACGCAACAAACCTCAGAAATTGTTTCTTATAGTTGTTATTGTGATAAGAATCCTACAACTATTGTGTAACTTGAACTAATTATGTTTGTTTGTTTAATGATGAAAGTCTTCCTGCAATAGGGAGACAATTTTCCGTGGTAACTCGTGTGATATGTGTGGCAATTTCGATGGCTGGCCCCGGTCGAGTATAGTTAATATAAATATGCCCGAGCATATATGTCGGATGCCCAAAAATGGATGCCCGAGAAAACTCTATTCGGATGCCCGAGTGAAAAAACACTTTGGATGCCTGGTCGTATGACCACGCAGATGCCTGAGCATATACGCTGGATGCCCAAAAATGAATGCCCTAAAAAATCTCTTAAGGATGCCCGGAACTCGGATGCACGGCCTACGCGGCCGGATGCCCTTAGAATAACTTAAGGAGGTATGTCAATGCAAAATATGAAAACAAGAAGAGAGAAAAACACTCATGCATGAACAAAAATAAACATACTAATATCATGAACTGTGACGTTAATTACACATGTTGCAAAATAGCAAGTCACAAAAGATGAAATGTTAATTATTACAGGAACCATATTATCTGAATATTGTTTACAAGTACGAATCCCTAAGAGACATGGGTGTAAGCATTTCTCTCTGGAGTGTTAATAGCAGAAGTGGCCACGGTAGGAGGGTGAGTGGAAGGCCTGGCTGAATCCCTGCCTGGAGGAGCGTCCTGTTGTATGTTCAGTAAATCTCCCAAGGGTAGACGATGTGAATCAGCAAACTTCTGAATGTAGGGATACTCGGCTTTGAAAAGTTTATTATATTCGGCCTTCCACAAGCTCGGAGCATCCCGGTTAACACGAGCGATACCCTTGAGGGCTTCATCTAATTCCTCCCCTTTCCTTCCCACGCTGGCCCCGGTCACGAACCCGGCTTGATAAGTCAAGCTGTATACCTTGGCCATGTTCTTCTTATACTCCACGCTACCAAATAACTGGCGGACAACCGTGGGGAGAAGGCAGCGGATGGAATTCTGCTTCACAACCTCAGCCTGAGCGACCTCTACTGCCAGATTTCCCTTCTCAACCTGTAAAGCTTCAAAGGATTGATTCTTTGTATTTAGTTCGCTCTCCAGCTTCCTTATCCTTTCAGCCTGTGCAGAAGAAGCCTCTCGCCACTCATTTTTCTCTCGGGTCAACCGGTCCACCTCACCCCTCTAAACTTTTTTCCTTACTTAAACTGGCCTCGTGGTCAGCCCCCAGCTTTTTAAGCTCTTCTGTCAGTCTGCCATTCTCTTCCTCCGCATTAGTCAATCTCTGGGAGATCCCTTGACAACCATTGTGAGCCTGGGTCAGCTGCCAATGCTCATAATTAAGGGCCCGAAATCGCCTCAAAAGCTCCCCCTGAGTCACCACACTAAGGCCAAACTCCTCATAGGCCCGGCGGGTTAACTGGACGTTGTTCAGCTCATCAAGAGCCTCCCGCTCTGCAGGAGTGGCGAGGTTGTCGATCAACTCCCGGCAGGAACAAAAGGTATCAATACGAACATCATCACGAAGGGCCCAGTTAGGAACAAAGATGTTCGTAGCCTCATCTGTACAAAAAACAAAAGAAGAAGAAGGAGAGATTAGGAGAGGTAGTTGATAAGTAAAATAAGAAAATGTGTAAAGATCAAACGTACCCGAATCCAGGTTAACTTTCTCTACACGCCTGGAATGGTTGGAATGATGGGCCGAATGACCTGAAAACATAAAAGGGTACATCAGGGGGAGTAAACAAAGGCTATAAAACCGAGTCAGCTAAGGATAGTTATGTATACTTACCTTCAGATTCATGAGGAAGAGAATTCCCCAGTGGAGATTGGCCACCTTCATTTGACGGAGGAGTGGGCACTGGCTGGAAGTTCCGGTCATTTTCCCCCATTCCTTCACTAAGTACATTCTCACCACCACCTCCGGTGGCAGTATTAGGATTCTCCTGCTCAAGGTTCATCTCCACATCATCCCCTTGGCCACCTCCATGAAGGACTTGATTAAACGGATCGGCGTTCTGAATTGGAGAGCCGGAAGAGATGTTTTCAACAAATGTAGCTCGTTTTTTCTTCTTTTTGTTTTGAACGCCGGAGGTTCCCTCACATCTCCTTTTCGCTACAAGGCGAGCAGTAGCCTTTCTCTCTTTCTTCTCCCGGGCGGCGACCACCTCTGGGTCCGCCTCTTCAGCTCGTTTGGTCATGGCATCCTTCGGAGGAATGGACTCTCCAATAGATAAGGGATCGGCAGTTCTTTTAGGCTTAACCCGGTTTGGATCTACCGGGGAGCCTTTGCTCACAATAGTTCCTTCCCAATACGGAAGTTCAAGATACTCCGACATATCAACAACTGAAAGAACAACAAAATTTTTTAGGAAAAACATAAAATAACAGCAAGAAAGTAAGCATTAATCCTATAATGACTTAAACTGAACTGATAATTACCATGACCCTCGGCATCTTTTAGAAGGGCCTCAGAATCAGGATTCTTGAAAACCGAGGAGAGATGGCACATCCATAAAAGACTCACGTTCGGTTTGCGTAACGGAATAATCACCCGGCTAAGTTTTACGGCATCCTCCGGTGAAAAGCCGGAGGGGAAATTATCCGTAATCTTCGAATCCTAGTGTCTCCACGCCATGGCATACGGAATTTCCCTTCAATCAATCAAAAAAAACTTTTCCTTCCTGTGTTTCAAACCGGAGAGGATTTCTTTAAAGCACTTATAGGAATTTTTACCCATTCGATTCTCAAAGGAAAACTAGTGTCCCTGCTTGCATAACCGGTAAAACGCTCGAAATAACGAAACCCTAGGTTAGATGTTCAGACTATAGCATCTAATCTCAAAAAGGGTCACGCGGTTTAAACCTAGCGGAACTAACTGAGAGATATGAACCCAAAAATGCTTAATAACATTCATCAAAAAAGAGGAAAAAGGAATTCTAACCCCCCCTCCAGTATCCAGCTGCTGAGTGTATATCCCAATCTTATCCGCTGGCAACTGATCCATAGTCATATCATCCGGAGGTAATACCGGACGTAAATCATCGGGAATACCATACTCAACAACTATGCTATCTAACTCGGATTGTTTTAACTTAGAAGTATAAATATGCATGTCAAACTTTGGGATTAGCGATGGTTGGTTTGGTTCCTCGGCTGTTTCCTCCGTCTGGTGGATGGATATATTCTCTGTGAATGGAGTTCTCCCCTCGGTTCTATTTTCGACCATTACTAAAAGATGCCGAAGGACAATATACAAATAATTACAGGAGAAGGACAAGACAAACCTTAAGATGAATGAAGAAGACGTCCGACAAAGTGAAAGCAGCTTATATGTGTGTGAAATGTGAAAAACAAATGAGGTGAAAGGTGAATATATATATATACTATAAAAACTCTAGCAGGCTGTCAAAACATCCCATCAGTCAGTAAAAAGGTGACGTGGGGCAGTCTGGGCCGTCCATGTTCTTCAGAAGATATAAGAGGGTACGGACAAAGCCCAACAGATGCCCAGGCCCATCAGGCTGGCCCAAGCCTTGCAGGCTTAACTTCAAAGCTCATGGACTTGATAAGGTATGAACCATCTTGGCGAAATGACAATTCCTAAATATTGCATTACTAGTTTTCATCCGGTAATACAATACTGGGGGGACATGTTGGCATATGTGTCCGAACGTCCTGTGGTCTGGAGGACCCAGCGTTCGGACGATACATCCTTTTATCTGAACTAGCTATTATCCAACAAGTAGACTGATTAACAGTGTTAGCTCCGCCACCCAGATTTCGTGGGATTTCCATAGCACGTGGCCTGACACCTACTAGGTAGGGTGGCCGTAGGTCTGCCAAGCCTAGAACCAGTTTCCAAGGTTGGGGTAGTATAAATAGCCCAACACATTTAATGTTCTGCATTCAAGTTTTCAGTGACATTTACTCTCGCATTTATTACCCCATTTATTATCCTCCGCTTATTCTCACGCCGGAGCTTGGTCCCAGGACAACACCCGGGGCGAGGCTAACGCGTGTTTCTCATTGTGCAGGAAGGATCTATTCTTTTCCTTCGGGTCAGTTTCTTGAAGCTTGGACTTCCGGACTAGGACCGGGTAGCAGGATTTTGCTTCAACAAGTGAAATTGTGGTATTTTTGAGGGTGAAAAGATGATATTAGAGAAGGGTTTGGGAGATGTGATTTTGAAAGTGTTGAATAAAGAGGTTCTTAGTAAGAGTAGAAGAGATGACGTGGCCATTGATGTGTCCACGTAAATTGGGTGCACAATCAGCTAAGTAGTGAAGAATTTGATATATTAACGCATGAGTTAGGTTCTTTTCATTTTAATTTGATGGTGATGCATAACCCGGTGAATTGAAAAGGTATTTATATTTTTATATCATAAATAATTATATGATTGGTAAATATTAGTAAATGCAAGATCAAATTTCAAATATTAGTAAATGTAAGTCTAAATCCTAAATATTAGTAAATTGTTTAAACGCTTCATAAAAACTCAGCTCACGTCACGTCTAGAGTCGACGTGTTAGTGTATTTCGTAACTTTAACCCTTCGCGTCATGACACTCACCTTTAAGAACCCTCGTATCTTTAATTATGCCATTGCTATCTAATTTTAAAACTAATTGCATGATGATGCCTATTTAAAAAATAAAGATCAATTGTGTAATACTATATAGTTTTTTATTATATGAATAGTTAATATTTTTATTATACGGATAGGGATCCTCTCATGTTCACTTAAACATGAGAAGTAATGTTATACTTGTCGTGATAGTACATTGTCATATTGCAAAACATTTATTTTATTTTAGTTTAAATGTACAATCACATTAAGAATGACATTACTTCTCATGTTCAAGTGAACATGAGAGAATCCTGATCTTTATTATACGGATAGTTCATAATTTCCAGAATAAGGATTATTAATGAAAATAGTTTGAAAATTAGGGATTAGCTATGTAACTAAAATTAAATAGAGATGACCAGTGTGATTTGTGATAAATCGCATGGGCTAAACATGTAACTTTTTCTTATTAATACTGAAAGAAAAAAAAATCAAAAATTGACCAATGGTATATAATTTGATTTCGGACATGAAAAATCAAAATTAAAGATTAATTTAGTTACATTATAATAACTTTTTTTTTAAATAAAATTTGTGTTCAAACATCAAACCTATAAAAAAGTTTAATTTTAGACTAAAATACACCGTTCGTCTCTAAACTTGTTGCTGCGCATCGTGATGGGACAAACTTGGGCTTTTTCATCGTCCGGAGTCCCTTTTCCAACTTTTATACTCGTAACTGGTCCTTTGACCATATTTCCGTTAGTCAAGCACGTCAGTTGCTGTTTGATTTGTCTTTAGTCCAAAGGCACAATTGTCATTTCCTTTTTTCAATTAAAAATTCTTAATTATTGCCACATGTAATGTAGCCCTCTTCCCGTCCCATAAACACATAGTCTGTATTATTTTTCGTCCCACAACTTTCGTTACAAGAATTATCAGAATTCACAAACCCTAATTGCATGTCACAAAACCCCTGTTTATCAATCATAAAACCGAAACATGGACTTTACTCTATGGAAAATAAGAAGACATCTAGGTTATCCAATCGATGATACCGTCCTGTACGACTCTACTAAAAAGAAATACGGTACTGTTTTTTTTTTTTTTTTTTATAGTCATTGGAATTTCTAATTGGGATATTTATTGTTTGCCAATTAAGTTTTTAGAATACCCTAAACATATATTGACATGTTTTCAGGTGGTAGATCTAATATGTTTAGCATGAGGGTTCATCACAATGGTTTCTTTAAATACTGGCCTGGTAGAATCTACATTGGAGGTATGGAAAATTTAGTTGATTTGGTTGATGTTGATAGTGTGTCAGTCGAAAAGTTGAATGTTCTTATGTATGAATTGGGTTATGAGCTTGGTTCAAAAAATTACTATTACTTTGTTAAGCCTGGTAGTAATTTAGATGATGGTTTGTATAGCTTAAGTGAGAGTGCTAATTTAGAAATATTGAAAGATCTTGTTGATTACCATAAGATGATAGAGGTTTATGTTAAAAATGGTAAGACAACATTGGATGTTGATCAAATGTCACCAAAGTCAATTAGGATAGTTATTGCTGATGTGGATGCAACAAAGAAAAAGGCAGCCCTTGCTATTGTTCCATAATGCTCAAACAAATTATTCTTAAAAAACATTGTTAATAAATATGTGGTAAAGGATATATGTCAGGTTACACATCAACCTTTGGAAGTCAATACTTTGGTACAATCTAGTCAGATGCCAGAAACAGAACCCTTGTTTTCATTTGTAGAGGTCTGTCAGACAGAAGATGTTGTAGGTGATGTCAACCAGCATATAGATAAACATGTTGAGCATATCCAAATAAATAGTCCTAAAGAGGTATGTCAAAATGATCAAGAGTTAGGTCATCATTAGGAGGAAATATGTAATCCTGTGGAGCATATCCAAAAAGGTAAATCTGTACAGGTAAGTGAAATCGATGAAGCTTTAAGTGATGGCAATGTGAGTGAGACAGAAAGTTATATGAGTGATGATGATGATATTGAGAACAATCGTGATGGAAACACAGTTGTCGATGAGGCTAATACTTTTGAGGAGCCTGATTTTGATTTAAATCTGTTCAAAGTGACTGAGACTACAGAGTTACCATCTATAGGTACCTCCAGCCAGATACCAGATGATTTTTTTTAAGAAAAGTGAGTTGGATCTGTTAGATGATAATGATTTTGCAAGTGGTTATGAGAATGAGGATGAGTATGTTATTAGGAAGAAAAAAATGAGGGCATACAAGAAACAAAAGTTAAGTGAGGAAGCATAAACAGGGGAAGAAATATATTTTTTTTGTGGTCAAACTTTTGAAACTGCAAAAGAAGTGAAAGATAGGATCTACCTGCTTTCAATAAAGATTAGGAGGAAATTGCAACTCATTAAGAATGACAAACAGAGAATTAGGGTTAGGTGTTTTGGAAAAAGACATGTTTGTGGAATAACCGAAGGTGTTGGGCTGGGAAAAGCCCCAAAGAGGAAACTGGTCCGATAACTAGAGGCCTTGGAAGGGATGTATATTTGCGATCACTCAAGGAGCAAGCAACAGATTGCCCATGGTTGTTGTATGTAGCAAAAAATACAGCTAAAGATGTATGGATTGTTCGAACTTTCAGGGATGAACACAAATGTTTGCAATCAAGAGAGATTAAATCTTGTGACTACAAGTTTCTTTTGAAGCAAATAGTTGACCAAGTTCAAGTCAATCCAGATATTCCAATCAAGGCTGTTCAAGATCAGCGCAGTAAACAGTTTGAAGTTCAAGTGTCTATGCAAAAGGCATTAAGGGCAAAAAAAACAAGGCAAAAAATGAGATTAGGGTGATCATAAGCAGCAATACACCCTTTTAAGAGACTATGTTGAAGAGTTGCAGAAAACAAACCCAGATACAACAGTTAGGATAAGTGTACAAACTGCAACAGATGCAACAAGTCCAACCAGAGTTTTCAACAGAATGTATGTATGCTTAGGTGCTTTGAAGGAAGGATATAAAGCTTGTCAAAGAGAGTTGTTGGGGTTAGATGGTGCTTTTATGAGGGGTCCTTTTCCTGGCCAGCTTCTTACAGCAGTCGTTATAGACAAGAACAATGGAATATACCCTTTAGCCTACGCGGTTGCAGAAGCTGAAAGCAAAGACTCATGTATTTGGTTTCTTGAATGTCTAAGAGATGATCTTGACTTGCAACCAAACTCAAACTACACTTTTATCAGCGACAGGAAAAAGGTGATGTTACCATTTAGTTGATTAGTTTCACTTGCATTTTCGATAAATGCAAGGTTTATTAGTAATGAATTGATGTTTATTTGTGTAGGGTATTATTCCAGCATTAGCAGCAGTATTCCCTAGTGCTGAACACAGATATTGTTTGAAGCACATCCATGATAATATCAAATTGCAATGGAATGCTAAAGCATACAAGGAACATTTGTGGAGATGTGAAGCAGCAACAACCGTCCAACAATTTGAGGCAGCCATGCTGGCATTCAAGAGGTTTAGCGAACCTGCTCATGCTTGGTTAAGTAAGATACCACCAACCCATTGGTCAAGGTCGCATTTTTCAGGTACCTAACAAAATCTATGTCTACGTGTACATCTTTTGTTCTACGACATTGTTCAACACTGTTGTTTGTATAAATCAAACATGTTGTATAAGTGTAGGGAGGGCTCATTCTAATATGTTACTTAATAACATGTGTGAGGTGTTCAATGGGAAACTATTGGGAGGTAGGCACCAACCCATCATTACTGCTTTGGAATACATTAGAGAATACTGTATGAAAAGAATAGTGAATGTTGTGAATGTGATTCACAAGGTGCCGGACCATTAACACCAAAGGCAACACTCATGTTAGATGCAATCAAGAAAGAGGCTTATAAGTACACCGTTTTACGGGTTGAAGGAGATAAGTATGAGGTCAGTGGATGGGGAGATAAGTGTTTTGTGAATGTTGAAGCTAGGGCTTGTACATGTAGAAGATGGGAGCTTACAGGTATGCCATGTAAACATGCTGTTGCTACCTACCGGTGTATGAGGTTCAATGGAATGCAAGTAGGATCTGTTGAATCATGGGTTCATCCATGTTACGTGCTTAAGACTTGGGAAGAAATCTACAAACACCACATCCAACCAATAAATGGTTATCAACATTGGAATAAGTCACAAGTGCCTACAACCATTCTTCCACCTAAACATCATAAACCATTAGGTAGACCACGAAAGAAAAGAACTAGGGCTTTTATTGAAAATGATAATAGTGACAAAACCAGTAACTTGTCACAGTCTAGTAAGAGTGTGGTTTGTGGTATTTATGGCAATGCTGGACACAACAAGAAAACATGTCTTGGGCAAGGAGGTGTAACAGGAAGTCAAGGCAGTACACAACAGTCTCAAAAAACAGGTTCATCCCAGCCAAAAGTTACAGCAAAGAAGAAGGCAAAGGTTACAGGTCACAAATTTGAAGGAAATGAAAAACCTCAGTGTCAAACTGATGCTCAATCTGAAGGTGATTTTCAACCAAGTGTGGTCCAGTCTCAATCTGGAAGTCAAGTTGATGCTGCTTCTGGTGGGTCTCCAAAACAATTTTGGACTAAGACCAAGATTATAGCAGCAAAGCTTTCTTCACCACAAAAAAATGTTGGTTAAGCATATGAAAGCTAATGTTTTCCATCGAATATGTATTCCCCTAAACACTATTTGCTATGTTTAAACAATGTATGTTTCTGAACTTTGTAGACTACAAAATTTTATGCATTTGGAAATACATCCATTTGCATTATGATGGGTTAAATTATGTTTTTATTGTATTGATTTGCCACTTTACCGTGTATTTCTACGTATTGTTACTAATTCATACGCATAGTAACTGTTGACTTTTACAAAGTCAATTACTGTTCACCCATCCTTGAGACTTCATACGTCTGTTTTTTAGATGGATACTGTTATTCTATTATCACAAACAGTAATGTAGGATCAAAAATGGATGGACAACACCATATCAAGTTTATGTTGATACTCAGAAATGACGTCGGTTCACCCATCCTTCAGACTTCATACGTCTATAAATCTTGGATCTATTGAACTTGGATCTGTGTTTTGAGTTGGATATTGTTATTCTATTATCACAAACAGGAATGAAGGATCAAAAATGGATGAACAACACCATATCAAGTTTATGTTGATACTCAAAAGTGGTGTCTGTTCATCCATCTTTGATACTTCATACGTCTATGATTCTTGGACCTGTTTTTCTTGGATTTGTGTTTTGAGTTGGATACTGTTATTGTATTATCACAAACATGAATGAAGAATCAAAAATGGATGAACAACACCATATCAAGTTTATGTTGATACTCAAAAGTGGTGTCTGTTCATCCATCTCTGATCATTCATCCATCTTTGATACTTGTATCTATGTTATGACTTTGATCATTTTACTAGTATTTGTGTGGCAAGTGATATATAATTTTTTGGGGCAAAGGACCTATTAGTAAAGGCAACACAGTATAACGACCAAAGCATAAAAGAAATATATTACCACTTTACAAGGACCAAACATTATAAACCAAAAGACTATTCTTAGTAAACCTACACTAAAACTTCATAAACACAACTATCAACATTGGAGACCATCTACCACCGATTCAAAACACAAAAACCATTACCTTTCTAAACCCTATAGAAGAACCATAGAAAAACCAAGAAGATGACCATCCAAGACAAGACACAAAAGTTCCTGAGATGGAAAACTTTCTCCTTCTCAACTAGGAGATCAGCCAAGGCTGCTTGGTGAGCAGCCATTACTATTCTCAAATCTCATAAACTCCTCAAAAAAAAAAACATAATCTCAATCAAACACCATCACTATTCTTTCTCTAAAATTAACATCATCACCATTTTCAAATCATGTAATTAGAAACAAAAATAAAAAAGACCAAGAAACCATCTTTTAGAACCAATCAATGAAACAAAAATAAATAAGACCAAGAAACCATCTTTTACACCATCTTCTAGCAAATTAACCACCACATGCCACCACCATTACCATCACTGAAACCCCACAAAAACCCACTTAAGAATTTCATCTATCTCCCTAAACCCACATCCAAACACCCCCTAAAAAACTCATCTTCCCAACTAAAATGCCTCCATCTTTCACCAACCCAAAAACCCTCTCATACTATCTCAAAACCCGCATCCCACAAGAAGCCTTTTCATCATGGGGAACCCGACCCGGAACCAAAAATATCCACAACTTATTCCAAGAATTAACCTCTGGTGAAACATCCTTAAACGACACCCAAAACCCACCTCTCAGAACTGTCAATGTAGTTGTTCTCAACATTAAAGATGATAAAAATCGAATCTTGATTGAGTCCCATCAAGAAATGTCAAATGGGGATTTCAGGGTTCGCTCTAGGCCGTTTTCCGAGAAAATGAAGCTGGGTAAGAGTGTGGGAGATGCTGCGGTGAGGGCGGTTAAAAAGGAGTTGGGGAAGTAAGGGGAGTGTGTTGGAGTGGTTAAGGAGACGTGTAGGAGTAGAGTGGAGGAAAAGGTGTCAGTTTCATATCCGGGGTTGCCTGCGTGTTATGTGTTGCATAGTGTGGATGTGTTCATTGATGGGTTGCCGGATTGTGATGAGTTTTGTACGGTGGAGGAGGGCGAGGAATATGGGGGAAGGGGAGGAGGATGAGAAGGCGGTGAAATGTAGGAAGCATTATTGGAAATGGGTTGATGCGGGTAGTACAAGTGTTGAGTCTTGAGTCGTGCAACAGTTTCTAACGGTGAGTTTGAGTTCTCCTAACTTTTCGTTTTCGAAAGTTGGTACGTGATATGGAACAAAATGAATTGGATAGTGTTTGATGTGTGTATACTGTTTAAAGTTGTGTTAATAAGATACTGAGTTCAATTGCATATTTGCCAAATTCTTTATATTTAAGCGTTTATATGATGACACCTGCATAATAGAGATAACATGAATAGGTTTTGTTGCAGCGATTGCTAAAATTGTTATTTGATAGACGAAATACTAAATATTAATCATACGTGACTTGGAAACACAATAATCATATGATCACATTTAAAGCATAATGCCAAACACCCCTAATTGAAATGTGATTGTAATAGTAAGAGTTTTTTTTTTGCCTTCAAAAATGTTTAAACTTGATACAATGAAATGACCATTTTGCCCTCATGTGCAAGGCACATGGGGAAATTAACAGACTTTGACTAACAGAAAATTGGTCAAGGGACTTGTCTAGAGTATAAAACCCAAGTTTTGGACCTCCTACGATGATAAGGCCAAGGTTTGTCCCACTACAACGCGCAGGAACAAGTTTAGTAACCAACGGTGTATTTTAATCTAATCAAAATGTTAGCATCTGTTTGCAGCATAAACACCAACTAAACCCACTTGTATAAAATCACAATTATAATAAAACATATATATTACTATATTCAACACATTTTAAGGTAAACCACTACGTGCCAACTTTAAAATGAAATAAAATTAAGTGTCCCAACCTGTCTTGGACAAGCATAGAACCTCCTGCCTGGGTTTGTGTTGTTCCAGCAGGTTCGAAGGACAGCCCTTCTGTTGCATGAACACAACACCATTTTTCAGATTTTACCGTCGGTGAAGAAGATAAGATTTTAGTGGATAGGAAAGATAAATGATGAGTGGTGATAAAATTTCCTTTTTATGAGCAAGGTTTTACTGTAGCGCCCCCGGTAAACAAGTGGACTGACACGGTAACATTAATTACTTGACATTGGTAAAATGAAAATTGTGCCCTTGGACTAAAGACAAATCAAACGGCAACAGACGTGCTTGACTAACGGAAATATGGTCAAAGGACCAGTTACGAGTATAAAATTTGGAAAAGGGACTCCGGACGATGAAAAAGCCCAAGTTTGTCCCATCACGATGCACAACAACAAGTTTAGGGACGAACGGTGTATTTTAGTCTTAATTTTATTATGATTATTGGGTTTGCATAAGTCTAAGCGTAGTGAAGACTAATATCATAACTGTCAACTCAAAGTTATGTTACTTTTTCACTCAACAACCAACATCACCACTAAAAAAATGTAATAAGGCCGCCAATTTATCACAAACTTTTATTTTTCTTGTAACATTTTATATTAAAATTTCATTAAAATAAAAGTTATATAAACAACTAAAAGATATTATAAAACTTAATCGCATATCACACACTACAAACAACATAATTCTTATAAAAGTTAAACACAAAATAAAAGGTTTTCTTCTAAAAAAACAACCTTTTACAAAAATATCTTACTTTAACTTATCAATAAACCACAAATATATATATATATATATATATATATATATATATATATATATATATATATATATATATATATATAGTCCCTTTATTTTCAGAACCCACCTTATCTGCGAGAACTGCGAGAACCAATTATGTACTCCTAATAATGCATAGTGTGCAATAAATCAATGCAAAATAGCATTTTTGAAAATTCTATATATTTTTTTTTAAATATTAATTCTTTTTATTAAACCCGAAAGGGTATAATAGTAAAAGATAATTTTTATTTTATTTTATTTTATTTAAATTTTTTTTACAAAATCCCGTTTTTTTTTTGTTTTTTTTTTAAGGATAGTATTTTCCAGATTTAGTGCATATATGTTTTTAAGATAGCAGATTTAGTGCATATATGTTATTAAGCTTGCATGTTTAGTGCATATATGTATGGGTTTTTTAATATAATGAAATTTATAACAAACTAAGAACATAAATGTTATACGCAAACTTCGATATCGATTAAGATACAATTAAAATACAAATTCTTAAAAAGCATAAATACATTAATCTAATCGATCTATACACGTAATATTCAACACAAATGGACATATGTGCAAACTCATTGTTATCATCACTTTTAGTAGTCGCCGTCAACATTTTTTTAAAAGTCGGACATATATGCACACTCGTAGCCGTGAACATTTTTGTAATTACACCTGGCAAAAAAAAAAGTATAAAAATTAGCAACAATGATATTATTAAAATAGAATTGTGTTAAAATACATATATGTAACTATTAAAACATGTATGCGCACTTGTTAAAAGACATAACATATATGATTTTTGATCCCACTAATTAAAACATACATGTTTGAACATGTATGTTTACAACATACATGTTTTGAACATACATCTTTAGCACAATTTAAAACATATATATACATCCATTTATCTGTTAATCTATATTAACCTTAACCTTCCACACTTGTATGAAAAATAATCTTTAAACTTAGCTCTAGCCTACCACAAAAAGGATCCTTATATTAAAAATATGTGTTAATGCCTAATTCTATTCAACATCCATAACAGGTTAGATAAAGTGTTTCATATTATAACTTGCAGATTTACATGCATTGTAGCATCATTTGTAGAGAAAAATGTAAATTAATTAGCTAGGTTCTTTTTATGAGGGTCATTGTTACCACATACATTTTCTCTCTTACGGACATGCGTATAGACATCCATCGCCTTTTTTAATCGTTTTAATCTTTCATAAACATTTTTTAAGTATATTATTTGGCGAGAGACTTATAAAATACAGTAACCAAAGTAGATAATTTATCATTTACAGATAGGTTGTTGTATTTCATTAAACATTAAGGCCAACACCAACCATTCTTCTTGGGTACAAACTTAAAATTATAGTGCGACGTGTTGCAACTACAAGTTTAGTTGTATTTGAAAAGTGGCTTTTTTAATCACAATATTTAATAATAGTCATATCTCAAATTAACCCAAAATCTACTATGTTGTAATGCAAAATAAGGATCAACATGAATGCATTGAAAACCCCCACTACTTTTTTAAATTGTGTTAAAGAGAGTTAATTAAATGCAGAGGTATGATACTTCTGATTTTTTATAATTTTTATATTGTGTTAAAGACAATCGATTATCATCATCTAATAATTTTTATATTGTGTTAAAGAAAATTCACCTCTACACTCACTTACGCTACAAAAGTATCATACCTCTTATTTTTATTGCGACTTTGTGTTTCACGAATAGAAAACTCACAAGATGGATTATCTTCGTCATCTTTTTCTGGCGACATGATGATACAAGAGATCGACACCACACCATATATGCACGTAACTTATCAGTCTCACAAAAGTAATCGACACCACACCATATAGTAACTGCACGAAACTTACAAAAGTTGAATGAAAGAGGTTGTAGGTTTTTTTTAATGGTATTCGTGATAGAGATCGGATATGATTCTTCATTTTTTCAATCGAACAAATGACCAGATAAAAGTGGTTGTAAAGCATAGGGAAGCAGTTTTTTGGGTGGGGGAGAAAAGAGGCGGCATATCATATGAAGAATGAACCGTATAAATCTTTTTTGACCTAGTTATGATTATTAATTTCTTAATTAGTGGAATATTTAATAATAATAAGATTACTATAATACCCTTTATGTTTTACAAATGTTGATCACATCTTTCAACTAATTACATTAATGGCACATTCATTTATAACCATTGATCTTATCATCCTAGGGTCTAAAAAGAGTTCTCGTAGTTCTCGCGTTTAAAGTGGGTTCTGAAAATAAAGTTTCACTATATATATATATATATATATATATATATATATATATATATATATATATATATATATTATTTAAGTTTTATCTTTATATTTTTGAGCACAACATAAAGTAAAAAACAGATGATGTAAAGTTTCATATGTCAAAATTAGTAAAACATAAAATATATTGAGCAGAAAACATAAAAAACTTTCTTGTCCTGTTTTTTAAGTGTGTAAAAATGCCAAAAAATATATAAAATATACAATATAAAATTTAACAAGTTAAAAGTAATAAAATATGATAATTACGGAACCAAAAACAATGAAAAACTTTTTTTTTTCCGTATCAATACTATGAAAATAAAGGGCTAAGAGAGGTAGGGTGTGCGAATACTACTGCAAATATTTTATTTGTTTCTTCTCTCAACCACATCATCAACGTCGACATATGCATGTTCCCTCTTTCTTCTTTTAATCTCGAATTTTTTTCTTTCTTTTTTTAAATACATACGTCTAATGGTGATCATTCACTTCTCCACCAACCACCGACGAATTGATCGAGTTCATCACTGACTTGGGATATTCTCATGTCATCAACAAGATCTCTGCAGTTATTACTAATGAAATGTTTCAACCATGGAGGGCAATCGTCACCATTCTCAATCTATGCCGCACTGGTAAAACATCTGGGTTTGAAAGACCGAGGGCCCCAATTCTGCAAATCTTGTGGGGAGTGGTGAATCGAGCAAACATTGATTATGCTGAACGTATATGGGAAGAGTTCACTCTATCGATTCACACTTTCATTTCTGACAAGGAAAAGACTTCACAAAATATCAAAGGGAAAAATCTGTGCACAAGCGAGTGATCCCCAGCATCAGGTTTTCAAACTCATCATTCAGCACCTTCAGTCCAAGAATCAGTTCAATCCCAGGATCAAATCTGCTCTTCATCTTGCCACATCGGAGCACATACTTGGCACTCTGAAGTTTGTTGCTAAAGGTTCTACTCAAGAGATCTTTGGAAAGGCGGTTCCAGATGCTCTTATCACTGACGATATGCTCAATGTCAAGTACTTCTATGATTATGTGACCAAGACAACCAAGACTAGTGCCGATGAATCATCTATTCCAACAACAACAAAATCAACAAAAACATCATCCAAGTCATCCAAAGCATAATATGCCACCCTTCCCAAGAAAGGTCAAAAAAAGGATAAATCTACTACCGGTGATTCTTCCAGCTCTAGCAATAAGAAGAGAAAGGGTGGAGCAGGTAAAAAAAGAGGGTCTAAGAAACAGCGTACTGAGCTCTCCCTCAAGGATGTTGAGCTTCAAAAGGGCATTGATGCCAGTTTACAGGAACAAGAGGAGTCGGCGAGACGACCAAGTAAGGATGTGACCATTACTGAACCATACTCCAGGTTACGTCACTCCCTTCCAGATGTTGAAGGAAAAGGTAATGGAAAAGTAGCTGAGGAAGTTGTGTAGGTTGCAGAAACACTATTGACTATTTCTTCTCCAGCTCCCAAGACCACTACTAAATATGTACTCCAGAAACGAACAACAGAATCATCTTCTGCTAAGGAGCTTAGTGGAGCTGAAGGGGAACGTTCTCCAACTCCTGAGAACAACGAAGACTCCAGTGACACAGAGTCGGACACTCAGGAGAATGAGGGTGGAAATGTCAATATGCTTGAATAAGAGGTCCAGACGGAGACTGTTACTGAAACTGGTACCACTGAGAAGTCGAAATCAGGGGGCAAGGAAATAGTGCCTGGTGTTCAAGATAGTGGGATAGCAGTAGATGAGTTTGTGAAACAAGTTTACCCAAATCACCAGGAAAATCTCAAGCTAAGGACTTATGATCAAGAGCTCCTGGATGAAACAAACAAATCTTCTGAAACCCTATCTTCTCTTAAAAACCTTGAGCAAGACTTCAACTATGGTGACCAATTCCTTGTTGATAAACCGTCAGATACTGAAGCTGATAAAAGAAAAGAGGAAAAGGAAGTTGTATCCATGTTTTCTGTCACCATTCAACAGGATACATCATCCATTCCACCAATGTCGATTCCAACACCAACTCCCTTAGTTACAACTCTATCAACTGCTGTAACACCCCCAAAAATGACTCAGTGGAAGCATACAAGTATTGGGGTGCTACTAAATTGGTATCACAACATAAGCATAGAACAACGGATTTTCATAAATAAACTTTTACTCATTGCTTAAAAATAATGTTTACATTGTTGATTTGATGCGGAAAATGGCCCATTATAAACAAGTGGTCCCAATACATAAATCAGAGTCATCTATGACCATGCCATGCCTTTGCCTTGCGCCTCCAAAGATAAGCTATCGCTTCAAAACCTGAAGATACATGATAAAAGGGGTCAGCTTACGCTGGTGAGTTCGTAGGTTTATTTAGAATGGATTTCAGTACACTGTTTCAAATTTGGTTATCTTGATGTTCATTACGTCTTTCATAATGTCATAAAGTTTATGGCTTTAATTCATAAAAGGGTTTCATAATAGAGATTTCATTAGTGGACCATAAGTAGGGTATATGTACATTACAACGAATATAATGACATATATTGGATCTATTACGCTAGCACTAAGTTCATGCAACCGAAGCTACGACAGTTTCTGTATGCACAAGGAAGTCATACAATTAAGGACCCCATGGCGAGTGTTTATCCCAATACACTCGGTCCCGACATGCTATATGTTTCGCCTTGACCCAAGCGGGGTCAACCAAACAGGGGAGTCACCCCCGATAGATCTATCTATAACATTCGCGCTTCCTAGCAGCAATTGACGGTTCATGAAGAGGGCAATTTGAGATCTAAAGACTTAGGCTAAGCTGTGTAATATTCTAGGTCAAAAGTTTTGGTGTGGTCCTTAAAGCATCTAGGTATGATGTATCTTAAAGCATATCAATCAAAGGGCATAGTATGCATAGAATGCAGAAATTTTAGTAATTAAATCATTTAAGTAAAAATGAGCATGCATCTTCCCCCAAAACAGTTATAAAACAAGTAAAAGTAGGGGCTATGAAACTCACCTTGGCAATGTGCAATATGAAGTCTAAAGGAAATTTAATCAAGGAGTGATAGTGCACGGCTCCGACACGCAACCTAATTAAGTACGGCAATTTAGTCTTTATGTTTAAGACTCGATAAAGTTTAACTAACTTTATAAGTTTTCAAATGTTTTGTTGTTGTTGTTGTTGTTGTTGTTGTGGCACCATATAGCTTATGACAATTTACAAAGATTTGGATGGATCTCGGCTTATGAGGGTATGACATGGAAGGAAACTCGAAGAAGGAATTGCGACTTTGGTTTAATGATGACCAAATGATAATACTTGGAAGGGTACACGCAGAAAAGATATCAAGGATGAACAAGACTTCGGTTTGATTATAAACGAATGACGATGTACGAAAAAATATAAATAATCACACATAATATCAGACGTTAATGGTTTATGCGAATATTATTAACAAGGATATATATTTAACTAAGTGTGTATTTATATACATTTTTATATATCACCATTATTAGTTAAAATAAAGGTATTCAAAAAGTTTAAGTGTTAGCTTAATTTAAATACATTCGTCTCTTGATAATTCGATGTGTGAAAGTCATTAAATAAATCTTCTCTTGTTAGTTATTATAAAAATATACCAAGTTAAAAGTATATATTTTTGTTTAAAATCGAGCATGACCCATGTATAAGCTTATATTTGTTTGAGGTGACTAACGTCAAGTTTCATAATGAATTTTATGAAGTTTAAATACTCAAAATAGTATTGCAACTATACATCTTAAATGTTTATATTTTCAACAATTTGAAAGTATCAAAATATATAATTTTCATTATAAGTATTACAAAAAAATATCCATTTATATTTTTATAAGAACTCATTTTATTTAGACAATTATGTTTCAAATTTGACCATATATGTTTTCTGATTGAGTTTGTCAAGAGTTATTACTAAAATATATAGTATATTTACAAAAGCAATGATGTTAGAACATAACTCGTGTTATGTAGCATTTAACATGTTGTAAAAGTCGGGTCAAAACAAGTCGGATGAAGGAGCAAAAGACCAAAAAGAAAAAGAGTACCCACACTTGTGGGTCGACACACAACAAAACAAATCGAATTTATTTCCAAAACAAACCAAGCTCATTTTCATCTTCTACTACCAATTTTATTTTTCTTAAAAGTATGTTGAAGCAAAGATAGTGATAACTCAAATGCCACTTATAGTGGGTTCGATATAAACAACCTAAGCCAATTTAACCACATTATATTCAAGTTATTCAACTCATGGGTTGTAAATTGTGACAAGTGAAACTCAAACCAAAAGCGCCCAACTGTGGTTCGACCACATTAAATCTTTAAAATTTGCATAGCAACTTGAGTGAAGTGGAAGTGAGCATGACCAATATATAGCCACTGATGGGGCTGCACAACAGTAAAACAAACACCCCTTTTTGCGCAGAAAATAGGCAACGAAACACACCCTTTTTGTGCATAAAATCAGCAGACAAGCGCACCCTTTTGGAGCTGAAAATCAGCAGGTAAACGCTCCCTTTTGGAGCTAAAAATCAGCAGGCAAGCGCACCTTTTTGACCTGAAAATTCAGTGGGCAAACGACCCTTTTATGACCTGAAAATCAGCGGCTAAACGGACCCTTTAGGGGCTGAATTCAGCAGCTACAAAGGCACTCTTGGTGCAGAAAATAAACAAACAAAACGCACCCCTTTAGGGGCTGTTATACGCAACACCAAACGCACTCTTTGGAATGGGCTTGAGGTCCAAGGAAATTTTTAACACATACCAATTTCTAGGAGCAGTTGACGCACAAGAGAGAGAATCAAGACGACCAACCGAAACCATAAAACGAGACCCTCGGGACTCCCGTGAGTCCTTCACAAGTAATAATACTCTCTTTGGAGTGTCTCTTGGTGACACGAAACAAACACCATTCGACTTACTAGTACATCGAAATTGAACCAACATAATATGAACAATTAACTTAGCTTGTGATCAAAGTATGTCGGGTATTACCCGACTTAGACACTCGACTCCATGAGGTTGTATTAGCGTTAATTTGAACATAGCGGTTTAACCGAGCCTTGTCTCGTGTCTATCGGGTACAACCCGACTCGAGTACATGACTCGACACCCCTTACGGGTCTGAGACTATGGACAACAGCACATTCAAGAAAAGACAAACACCACAATCGAATAAGGCCATCAACAAGAAAGTGAAAAACTGAAATCTTAGTAAGACCATCTTATGTAGGAGTTCTAGGCCGAAACAAATGGATTTTTAAGTACAAAATTGTGTTTCGACAGCAACAACAACAACACTAGATAAAATACCATTTTAATTCATCCAACACAATAGCAACAAAAAAAAAATGTATAATCGTATGGAACATAATTTAATTACAAGTTCCATGGGTTAAAACAAAGATTGAAACATATCCTTACATTCAATAAATTGATGGGACGAACGGGTATGAGCACCAAAAGCTTAATTGGAACGATTAGAGATGAACCGGAACAAATTGAGACTTGAGCTACCATCCTCCTACCTTGAATTACCAAACCCCCAATTTAATTTAGAATACTCCTTTGATTCTTGGAACCCTAGTTTCGGATTTTATTTTGAGGAATGGATAGAGACTTCGACTGAAAAACCAACCTTTTTTATAGATGTACAAAGGGATGGTCTTGAATCCACTTTCTCTTCTAGATTGCAACGTGGCACTCTACTTGGCTTCCATCTCCATTCATAGCCGCGCTAGTGTCCCCTTATCATGCTAGAGAAGAGGTGTAGGGTGGTTGATAATGACAATACCTTGGTCTATTTTTGGAGGAATAAAAGAGAAGCTTTTGGTTTCCTGGGTTTTAGGGTGAATCGAAGAAACATAAAGAAAAGAGAGAGAGAAGGAGGATAAGGTGGCTGTAATAGGAGTAGCTTAGGTTTTAATTTGTTTTATTACTGTTTGGCGTATTATTTGTACCCCGTGTTTTGTCGAATCCTCGAGTAAACGTACCTTCCCGGTACTCGGAAAATATAGAAATTATATTTTCGGAAACGATTTCTTAACCGTAATAATATGACATTCTTATTATGTAGAAATTTGATTATAAGTGTTTGCCGATATTAATTTGGTGTCGGTATGCGTGCGGTGTCGTGAGTTTTTAAATTAACGAGATAACTTCTCGTTTTCTTTCGTAAATTATTAGTGATTGATAAAATGTGTATTTTTCTCTTATCTAAGTATTTATTTTTAGTCTTGTATGCTACTGCACGGCAGTATGCGGAATAACTAATGGATTAAGCTTATGTATGCTTAAATTTTGACTGGGATAATAATAAATTTCACATTTATTATACGGATACTTAGCGGACAAGCGGAGTCTTATTTCTAAGGAAACGAGATGACCTCTCAGTTTTAAATTTTAGATATTGGCATTTTGTCAGAAAATAATTGATTTGAATTTTCTGACGTGATAAATATTATTATAATAATCCGAAATTTTACGGGTTGTTATAGTCTACCCACCTTACAGGAGATCCGTCCCGGATCTCAGTTTACGTTACCCGATAGGGTGTCGGGAACGAGGTGATGGTATTTGGAACAAGTTTTGAATTGTCCCTAGGTTGTTCTTGGGTTTCCCCTTTGGGTATGGGTACCCAGGTGTTAGGAGCCATGATTTTTCTGGGATAGGTTCATTGAGTGAAAGTTCAAATTTTGATGTTATGAGGTTTCATTATTTTGCTAGTGTGGGCATCTCTAATTTCTCATTGTTTTATCAAAACGTACCCATTTATGGTGTTTAATGGTTCTAAAGTATATAGGTTGATTCTTAAGGTTCGCTATGGGTTTGTGTGTTTTCTTCTTTAAAGGGTGAAGAAACATTTGTTTTAAAATTTTTTTTGACTAAATGTTTTTACAAGGTTGACTAAAACTAGATTTCAAAATCGATAATGTGTAAAAATGACACATTTTCAAAAGATTGTAAAACCAGTTCTTAATTATGGGGGGGGGTATAAGAAGGTCTTGCGAAACTTTTAGTGTTTCAGCATTTTATCTTGTTTTAATTAGGGATTTGGAAAGTATTATTGTTGAATTTTAAAGGAGAATCGTCCAATTTGAAAATTTTATTGTAGCAATGATGCGTAGCAGGGTATAACCTTTACCCATAGCTACGGGTAGGGTTTAGTTAGTCTAAGTTGGGTAAGGTCTGGGATTTAATGTTGATGAACCTCATGGTTATCTATGGTTTTAGGTGGCGGTGTAGGATACATTCTAGGGTCAGGCTTAGTTACCAAGGAGGACATTGATCATTTCTGTTTATGGGGTATTGACTTTAAACACATTTCGAGGACATAAGTAACCAATAGAGTGTTTCTGGAATACCTTTCAAAGTATTAAGGAACATTTTATTTTGGTAAGGTATGGGTAGAATTGTAGTTTACTTTATGGTGTAATGGTAAGGTGGTAATTTGGTTTGTAGAACGATTCATGAAGTGATTCATGAAGTATTTTGGTTATTATGGTTTGACGGATAATCGGAAATAGTTTGTATGACAACTCTTTTGTTTGTAGGAGAGTGACAAGGTAGGCACGGTTATTCTTAAAAGGTAGGTGGAGCTTCTAGGTATCAAGTTTTCAATGGTAAAATTTTCAAGTTTTGTGGGATTATAGGTTACTTGTCGTGTCTTTCTGGATTTTGCTAGAGGTTTATTGTATTTTCTCATAGGTGCTATCGAAAGGTTGCTCTTAGAATAGTTTGATTTGTCCATGGAGTGTAAGGTGTGGGGTAGGAGTGACTATAACATAACCCGATTGTGATATGGAATTTTTAAAGTTTATGATTAAGAAGTAGTATGACGCCAGTGAGTGGCTTATGATTAAGGAATATTGTGACGCCAGTGAGTGGCTTATGATAGGGTGATGCTAGTGAGTGGTTTATGACTAAGGAATGTCAGTGAGTGGCTTGTGACCATTGTGATTAGGGGATGCCAGTGAGTGGCTTGTGATTAGGGAATGCCAGTGAGTGGCTTGTGATTAGGGTATGCCGATGAGTGGCTTGTGATTATGGTATGCCAGTGAGTGGCTTGTGTTTAGGGAATGCCAGTGAGTGGCTTGGTGTAACGCCAATGTGTGGTTTATTACATGTTTATTAAAATATTATCATTTTCTCACTGGACATAAAGCTATTATAACTATCCTAAGTACTGCAAAATTCACCTCTGAGTCGAACATAGGTAATCAGGCTATGTCCCACTGTCCCTGGTTGAATATAGGTGATCAGTCTATATTCACCCGAGGTTCAATGAATTTTGAAATACTTAGCTTAGTTACGCTAATAATATGTCACAATACTCTTAAAGGTTGTCTTGAAGGATTAGAACAATTATTCTTTTTATGTGAGGGAAAAAGTGTAGTGTTGTGATACGTAAATATACGTATAGGGGAAATAATAATAACCTATAATGAAACTAGGTGAGCAGTGATAAAACATGTATCTTATCAAGTATGATCTCAGCAGGATCATAAGTGAGGCATCAGCTTGGCAGGCAGGCACGTGTCGGTCATAGGGTTTAGTTTTTGTAAAAGTGGTTATAGTATAGGTTTTAAAAATATACCCAGTTCTCTATAACCTAGGCTCTGATGCCAATCTGTAACACCCCCAAAAATGACTCAGCGGAAGCATACAAGTATTGGGGTGCTACTAAATTGGTATCACAACATAAGCATAGAACAACGGATTTTCATAAATAAACTTTTATTCATTTCTTAAAAATAATGTTTACATTGTGGATTTGATGCGGAAAATGGCCCATTATAAACAAGTGGTCCCAATACATAAATCAGAGTCATCTATGACCATGCCATGCCTTTGCCTTGCGCCTCCAAAGATAAGCTATCGCTTCAAAACCTAAAGATACATGCTAAAAGGGGTCAGCTTACGCTGGTGAGTTCATAGGTTTATTTAGAATGGATTTCAGTACGCTGTTTCAAATTTGGTTTTCTTGATGATCATTACGTCTTGCATAATGACATAAAGTTTATGGCTTCAATTCATAAATGGGTTTCATAATAGAGATTTCATTAGTGGACAATAAGTAGGGTATATGTACATTACAACGAATATAATGACATATATTGGATCTATTACCCTAGCACTAAGTTCATGCAACCGAAGCTACGACAGTTTCTGTATGCACAAGGAAGTCATACAATTAAGGAGCCCATGGCGAGTGTTTATCCCAATACACTCGGTCCCGACATGCTATATGTTTCGCCTTGACCCAAGCGGGGTCAACCGAACAGGGGAGTCACCCCCGATAGATCTATCTATAACATTCGCGCTTCCTAGCAGGAATTGACGGTTCATGAAGAGGGCAATTTGGGATCTAAAGACTTAGGCTAAGCTGCGTAATATTCTAGGTCAAAAGTTTTGGTGTGGTCCTTAAAGCATCTAGGTATGATGTATCTTAAAGAATATCAATCAAAGGGCATAGTATGCATAGAATGCAGAAATTTTAGTAATTAAATCATTTAAGTAAAAATGAGCATGCATCTTCCCCCAAAACAGTTATAAAACAAGTAAAAGTAGGGGCTATGAAACTCACCTTGGCAATGTGCAATATGAAGTCTAAAGGGAATTTAATCAAGGAGTGATAGTGCACGGCTCCGACACGCAACCTAATTAAGTACGGCAATTTAGTCTTTATGTTTAAGACTCGATAAAGTTTAACTAACTTTATAAGTTTTCAAATGTTTTGTTGTTGTTGTTGTTGTTGTTGTGGCACCATATAGCTTATGACAATTTACAAAGATTTGGATGGATCTCAGCTTATGAGGGTATGACATGGAAGGAAACTCGAAGAAGGAATTGCGACTTTGGTTTAATGATGACCAAATGATAATACTTGGAAGGGTACACGCAGAAAAGATATCAAGGATGAACAAGACTTCGGTTTGATGATAACCGAATGACGATGTACGAAAAAATATAAATAATCACACATAATATCAGACGTTAATGGTTTATGCGAATATTATTAACAAGGATATATATTTAACTAAGTGTGTATTTATATACATTTTTATATATCACCATTATTAGTTAAAATAAAGGTATTCAAAAAGTTTAAGTGTTAGCTTAATTTAAATACATTCGTATCTTGATAATTCGATGTGTGAAAGTCATGAAATAAATCTTCTCTTGTTAGTTATTATAAAAATATACCAAGTTAAAAGTATATATTTTTGTTTAAAATCGAGCATGACCCATGTATAAGCTTTATATTTGTCCGAGGTGACTAACGTCAAGTTTCATAATGAATTTTATGAAGTTTAAATACTCAAAATAGTATTGCAACTATACATCTTAAATGTTTATATTTTCAACAATTTGAAAGTATCAAAATATATAATTTTCATTATAAGTATTACAAAAAAATATCCATTTATATTTTTATAAGAACTCATTTTATTTAGACAATTATGTTTCAAATTTGACCATATATGTTTTCTGATTGAGTTTGTCAAGAGTTATTACTAAAATATATAGTATATTTACAAAAGCAATGATGTTAGAACATAACTCATTTGTAGTACTCCATATATATATGACGTGTTATGTAGCATTTAACATGTTGTAAAAGTCGGGTCAAAACAAGTCGGATGAAGGAGCAAAAGACCAAAAAGAAAAAGAGTACCCACACTTGTGGGTCGACACACAACAAAACAAATCGAATTTATTTCCAAAACAAACCAAGCTCATTTTCATCTTCTACTACCAATTTTATTTTTCTTAAAAGTATGTTGAAGCAAAGATAGTGATAACTCAAATGCCACTTATAGTGGGTTCGATATAAACAACCTAAGCCAATTTAACCACATTATATTCAAGTTATTCAACTCATGGGTTGTAAATTGTGACAAGTGAAACTCAAACCAAAAGCGCCCAACTGTGGTTCGACCACATTAAATCTTTAAAATTTGCGTCGCAACTTGAGTGAAGTGGAAGTGAGCATGACCAATATATAGCCACTGATGGGGCTGCACAACAGTAAAACAAACACCCCTTTTTGCGCAGAAAATAGGCAACGAAACACACCCTTTTTGTGCATAAAATCAGCAGACAAGCGCACCCTTTTGGAGTTGAAAATCAGCAGGTAAACGCTCCCTTTTGGAGCTGAAAATCAGCAGGCAAGCGCAGCTTTTTGACCTGAAAATTCAGCGGGAAAACGACCCTTTGATGACCTGAAAATCAGCGGCTAAACGGACCCTTTAGGGGCTGAATTCAGCAGCTACAAAGGCACTCTTGGTGCAGAAAATAAACAAACAAAACGCACCCCTTTAGGGGCTGTTATACGCAACACCAAACACACTCTTTGGAATGGGCTTGAGGTCCAAGGAAATTTTTAACACATACCAATTTCTAGGAGCAGTTGACGCACAAGAGATAGAATCAAGACGACCAACCGAAACCATAAAACGAGACCCTCGGGACTACCGTGAGTCCTTCACAAGTAATAATACTCTCTTTGGAGTGTCTCTTGGTGACACGAAACAAACACCATTCGACTTACTAGTACATCGAAATTGAACCAACATAATATGAACAATTAACTTAGCTTGTGATCAAAGTATGTCGGGTATTACCCGACTTAGACACTCGACTCCATGAGGTTGTATTAGCGTTAATTTGAACATAGCGGTTTAACCGAGCCTTGTCTCGTGTCTATCGGGTACAACCCGACTCGAGTACATGACTCGACACCCCTTACGGGTCTGAGACTATGGAGAACAGCACATTCAAGAAAAGACAAACACCACAGTCGAATAAGGCCATCAACAAGAAAGTGAAAAACTGAAATCTTAATAAGACCATCTTATGTAGGAGTTCTAGGCCGAAACAAATGGATTTGTAAGTACAAAATTGTGTTTCGACAGCAACAACAACAACACTAGATAAAATACCATTTTAATTCATCCAATATCAACGAAAAAAAATGTATAATCGTATGGAACATAATTTAATTACAAGTTCCATGGGTTAAAACAAATATTGAAACATATCCTTACATTCAATAAACTGATGGGACGAACGGGTATGAGCACCAAAAGCTTAATTGGAATGATTAGAGATGAACCGAACAAATTGAGACTTGAGCTACCATCCTCCTACCTTGAATTACCAAACCCCCAACTTAATTTAGAATACCCCTTTGATTCTTGGAACCCTAGTTTTGGATTTTATTTTGAGGAATGGATAGAGACTTCGACTGAAAAACCAACCTTTTTATAGATGTACAAAGGGATGGTCTTGAATCCACTTTCTCTTCTAGATTGCAACGTGGCACTCTACTTGGCTTCCATCTCCATTCATAGCCGCGCTAGTGTCCCCTTATCATGCTAGAGAAGAGGTTTAGGGTGGCTGATAATGACAATACCTTGGTCTATTTTTGGAGGAATAAAAGAGAAGCTTTTGGTTTCCTGGGTTTTAGGGTGAATCGAAGAAACAGAAAGAAAAGAGACAGAGAGAAGGAGGATAGGGTGGCTCTAATAGGAGTGGCTTAGGTTTTAATTTGTTTTATTACTGTTTGGCGTATTATTTGTACCCCGTGTTTTGTCGAATCCTCGAGTAAACGTACCTTCCCGGTACTCGGAAAATATAGAAATTATATTTTCGGAAACAATTTCTTAACCGTAATAATATGACATTCTTATTATGTAGAAATTTGATTATAAGTGTTTGCCGATATTAATTTGGTGTCGGTATGCGTGCGGTGTCGTGAGTTTTTAAATTAACGAGATAACTTCTCGTTTTCTTTCGTAAATTATTAGTGATTGATAAAATGTGTATTTTTTTCTCTTATCTAAGTATTTATTTTTAGTCTTGTATGCTACTGCACGGCAGTATGCGGAATAACTAATGGATTAAGCTTATGTATGCTTAAATTTTGGCTGGGATAATAATAAATTCACATTTATTATACGGATACTTAGCGGACAAGCGGAGTCTTATTTCTAAGGAAACGAGATGACCTCTCAGTTTTAAATTTAGATATTGGTATTTTGTAAGAAAATAATTGATTTGAATTTTCTGACGTGATAAATATTATTATAATAATCCGAAATTTTACGGGTTGTTATAACTGCACTTCCACCGCCCGTTACAACCGAAGCTACAACAACAACGGTTTCCACAACCATCATTGATACAAGTGAAACAACAACCCCACCACCATCACCACCTAAAATCAGAAACATCGAGCAAAAAATAGAAGATGCTCTGAAACGTCTTGAAGCCCTCGAGAAGCAAAAACTTCCAGACAAAGTCAAACATCACGATCTGCGATTGTCAAAGCTGGAATGTCTCAACTTCGACCATGAAGTGGTTAATGTTATTGAAGCAGAAGTCAAAGAAGCGGTCGAATGGGCTATGAAAGCTCCTCTGTATTCAAGGTTCAAAGACCTCCCTACATCGGATATGAAAGTGATTCTCCAACAAAGGATGTATGAGACTGATGAATACAAGGAGCACGAAGACCATACGCTACTTTACGACGCTCTTCAGAAATCGATGGTGAGATAACTATGTGCAGTACTTGAAGGATATTGGTGAACGACAAGAAAAGAAAATGAGAAGATACGATCTACCGAAACCACCATCGGGAGCTCCTCCACCACCACCTCCCCTCCTTCTACTGGTGGTGCAGGTTCTTCAGGAACAGGTGGATCGTCGGGCACTTCAGACACTACAAAGACTAATCCACCACCTCCTACTCCACAATCATCAAGTCAGCCAGGATCCTCAGCTGGCCAAGGCTCTCACAAGACTGGTAAAACCACAGTCCACACTGCCTGGACAAGTGTTGACTCAAGATTCACACCAACCTTTTCTTCCATTCCCGAAGATCAAGAAATGAATGAAGAATCGATTCTTAGTCAAGAGCCTAATTCAGACGAAGAGGATGTTTCCACTAGACATATTCCTAAGGTGACTTGTAACGACAACTGGTGGAAAACATTCATGGGGGAAGATGGTGCTGAAGGTTCTAAGTCATCGTGGTCTGCTCCAACCAAGGCAATGACTCAAGATTGGTGGAAAGAAGAACGACCGACAAGTCCAGAGCCTACTTGGATCATTCCTACATCTGATCTCATCACTCCAGACAACAACTGGGCAAACACCATCGCTGCCAACTATGTTGCCCCACCGGAGGAAACTTTGATGAATGTAACTGGGGACATGGAAAATTTCATTAAATGGTTCTGTGAGAAGCAAGGGATCTCAAAGCTCACATCAAAGGATCTGGAAGGCCAAGCCTATGATATGGTAAAGGTCTTCCATCCAGACACTGCTCACTTGCAGTACCAAATGGAGGAGTGTTACAAGTTGTTAACAGATCAAGTGGACGAGAGTATGCTCAAGTTCAACGTCAACAAACCACTTCCACTAGGAGGTCCATCTGGTCAAGTAACTATCCAAACTGACTTCTTCTTCAACAAGGACCTAGATTATCTGTGTGTCGGGAGCAAGGGAAGCAGACCTGCTCTATCGATCTATAAAAAGAAGGCTGCCAACTATCCCGATGATGGTTTAGAACAGATGGTTCCATATCAATTTTAGGCTAAAAATGAGTATGAGTATGACGTTGCTGCTTCATATGGAATCTCACATTGGTGGTTCAACAAAAAGCGGTTCTACATCGATAGACATTGTGCGAAGAAGAGTCGTAGGGCTATTCAAACACAATTGCGTATCTTGAGTGTAGTTAGTGTGGAGATATTTCCTATGTACATATACGATTACTTGAAGAAGATTATCCTCCGAAGAGCTGATCAGAAAGACCATGTAATAGAGGAGAATGACTTCAAGAATCTGTACCCCAACGATTTCGAAGATCTTTATCTGCTAATCCTCTAAGTCTACCTTGATCACCTACCCCGACGTGAAAAGAAGTCTCTTTCTGCAGCAATAAACCTATGGATTAGAGGTTTAGTTATTCGACAAAGAGTTGGTGACTTTCAACTGGGAATGGAAAGTTACCAGACTCAAGGCAATCTAACTAAGCCTCGATGGGAAGCTACAGGTTTCGAATTCAAGCATGACTTCTCAGTAACTGATTCTCCACGAGCGGTTATCTTCACTGACAAATATGGGACAAGGATGCTCATGAGGCTTTGTGAGTTATACAAATTCAATGATGGTACTCTTCGTCAAATAGAAGAAGCTCTGGATTACCGGGTTAAGGAGTATAAGCTCAAGATGAGACCAGGAACGAGTAATAGGTTTTGGACTGAACAAGATGTGAAAAGGAGTGAGGCCTTCATATCTGCTATCGGTAAAAGGCTCAAGACTCGAAGAATCTTCCAAAGCTTGGAGAGTTTTGTTGGTGGAAGAGTTCGTGATGGACATTACAAGCTTCTACAGAGAACTGAATGATTATATCCTTTTTGTGGTTGTTATTATCTCAAACATTTATGTGTGGTGTGGTGTTGTAATATGAACATATATAACTATGCAGTATATAGTAGTGTTAGGTTTATGGCTTGTAGTCTCCCTCTCAAATTGAGGGGGAGCACTGTAATTTTCTTGTCAGATTAAATAAAATCAGACCACATTTTCTCCAATTTTTCTAACATATTTAAATCACTTGGGATCCATAATCTTAAAGGATTTGAAATTTTTGATCGGGGGACAAAATGTGATATAAATATGAAATCTGATATGTGATCTTTTATGACTCAAAGTATAGGCTGCTCTCCCATATGTGCTAACCATTTTCAGTTATTGATGCACATATTAGGGGGAGAATTTCAAAATTCTTATAAAAACTATCAAGGTACTAAAGCATTAACGTTTTATCATAAGTACCTTGATTGATTTTAAATGGTTTCTCAGATGGCAATTGTGATCATGAAAAGTGCTTAAATACACTCCGTCCTCCATGTGCTAAGTTATCTAAAAAATCTACGATGCACATGTTGAGGTGGAGCATTTATAAAAACTCAAACGAACATTTCTTCCTCCATGTGCAACATAATTTCATAAGCCTACGCACATGTTGAGGGGGAGAATTTATGAAAATCCAAACCTATTGAGGTACAAAATGCTTTGATTTCGTATCATAAGTACCTTGATTGATTTTCTAAATGATTTTCATTTGGGTTCAAGACAGAAAGAATTGTACCACAAAGACCGACCATTTTACTTTATGTATTGGAGTTATAAGGATGGTAAGGTTAGGTATTAGTTCCCATGATCCCGCTAGAGCCGGAGGGATCTACCTAGGGACAATTCACTAGATAGTGTAGAAGTCCTTAGGTATGATGAAAAAAGGAGAAACATGAGGATAAGGGAAGAGTGCCGACTGAGGTAGAGCTAGAACTGGAATAAACCCAACAAGGTTCTAGTAATGAAGTCTCGGTAAGCACTGAAGGGGTTGAAGAATAAAAAAGAAATGAAAAGTGAAAAGGGTGAAAAGAAATAGCTCTCCAATAATTCAAGCTTATGGCAGAAACCGGGTTCAATTCATATGCTACTGGTGGTTACTAAGGTAACATCGGTATTGAAGACAAGGCATCATCGATCTAGTGACGCACTGCACTAAACTTCCCAAGCCACTCAAGTTCTCTTAAAAGGACTTGTTTCATTCTCTCGGGGAACATACATAATCTATTGATTTTCTCTTAGAAATGGTTGATATTGAAGAAGGAGACCTGCTCCCTAGTCTCTGAATAGGAAACCAAAGTGCACAATTGAGTCTAGGGCCAAGAGGTCATCTATAAATCACATTAGGACACACG
This sequence comes from Chrysanthemum makinoi, assembly GCA_910596185.1. Classification (NCBI taxonomy): domain Eukaryota; kingdom Viridiplantae; phylum Streptophyta; class Magnoliopsida; order Asterales; family Asteraceae; genus Chrysanthemum; species Chrysanthemum makinoi. The sequence goes on from OU343216.1 coordinate 87,897,163, forward strand.
AATCATGAAGACTTGCTATTTCACACAATGTGAAAAGTAAGAATATATATATTAAGAGTCCTAAACATTATCCTTGTGGTATTGCCAGAACATCCGAGTGATATGTAAAGTATTCAAGATGAAGATGGAAATCCTTCTAGAGCCAACATCAAACAAGCTCTTGGTGGGTGACATGTGAGATCCATCATGGATCAAGCTTGTGACAACTGGACATAAACAATGGGGCGATTCATTCTTGAATCAACCTTGGTCCAGGTTATGAATTGATGGATACTTTTGGTAAAACCTTTTGATGTGCTTAAAAGTGTTTTCCAGCACATCGAATGCGAATTAATGTTTACAAACAAAAGTATTTTTGAGTGAAGCTTGATGTAATTCATAAAAACTTGATCGTATTGCAAAAACTCTTTATTCAGCAATACACGATTGTTTATCAAATCAATTTCTCATCAATCAGTAAATTTCAATTCATTGATTCACTCACTCTGTGTTGTCTGTTTTGATATGCTTCAGGAGAACGGCTAATACAGCTGCGAAACTGATAACATCAAATTAGCCTGATCTTTTATATATCAAATTTTCGTGTTTATGGCCTCATTTGTATTAATATGGTACTTAATTCGTTCATATTCGTTCATAATTTCATTTCAGGATAAATGAGGCGTTGGAGCGGAAAATAGGTGATATAAGACCAAACATATGTTCTGAAGATTGATTTACGAGGGCCTATGATAATTATTTGTGAAGGTTACGCCGTAACTACTTAATAATGTTACGGCGTAAATATGATGCTTTGAAGGATACGGCGTAACCATCTCTTATGGTTACGTCGTAATTATTTTGTGAAGGTTACGGCGTAACATGGAATTAGTTACGCCGTAGAAATAATTTCGGAGTGGATAAGTATGACCTAACGAAGGATTACGGCGTAACTCTATGGATTAGTTACGCCGTAATTACTTACTTGGGCGCAAAGTTTTGAAGGCTACGGCGTAATTATAATTTAATTACGCCGTAATTAATTTAATGCGGCAAAATAATATTTATTTCATCCATTACGAGGACTGAAGATAATAATTGCAAGAACGTCGAGGGGCTTAATTGTTATAATATTTACACATTTACTAGTGTAAATAAAGAAGAAAAAGAAGAAAAAGCTCCAAGTGAAAGGGTGCAAAAGATCAAGGACCAAATGTGCAAAATTCCTAAACTTATTTAATATAAATACCTCATCACATGGATGAGATAATCATCTTTTGGTGCTAGTACTGTACGACAAAAAGAAAAGAAAGAAAAGAGGGTACACCAGTTAATTATTAGATGTTATGTCTTTGTCTATTTATTGTTTTATATGTTGATTTTATTTGTCATTCCGCTAGGGTATTTTGGAGATGTGGAAATTAGGTCCTGGCCTAGTTTTGATTCTTTTTATTATTGATGCTTTTGCGTTATTAATAGTTTCTAGTGTATGCTTGCGTAGTTTATTGGTAGCCACCCTCGTTTTGGTAGTTTTGAATGGCGGGAGTGTCTAGTTGCTTAGGAGATATGACCAACTGACCCTAAGTAGGTAGACTGAGTGGGAAGGGTAAGATATGACCAACTGACGACCCTTCTTCGCTTGTGCGATTTGACCAACTGATCACATGCCGTTTGGATGAACTTAAGAAGTTAGGGATGAGTGTTTAAGATGCTAGCACCCGGGCACTCATTGTTATAAATCTCGCTTGTAGCAGAACTTAATGACTTGGCTTAGGGGACTAAGAACAACTGGACTTATGACGGGTCACCTGATTTCTCCAGTGGAACCCTTTGCTGATAGGTTAGGATGAACTGACCAAATGTTGTCCTAGCGACTTTCACCCCACTTGAAACAAGAGTCTAGTGACTTTTAGAACTCATGTATTGCGATAGTAAACGCCGGCTCTTAATGACTGCTATTAGATTGCCGAATGATCCCGGGTGATCTGTTCATCTTGGGGAGGATTCTAAGAACCATAGGGTAGACGAATTGACCAAAGGAGTATATCAACTTTTGCCACTTATGGATGAACTCGGTTTAAGAATTGCATCACTATCTTTTCCATTAGCATGTTTACCAGAGAACCAGCCCAATTGATCACGTGACACCTTAAATATTATCAATCCTATCCTTAAAACTTATTTATTTGACTAATTTAATTAATTAGACAGCTAGGAATCAACCGTTCTTGGGACGACCTCGGTCTTACCATTCCCTCACTACATATGTCCGGGTACACTTCCCGTTAGTGCATTAGGTAGGCCATAGGTAGACGAGTTACTATAAATGTAAAACCTGGTCAGTAAAACCTGCATTAAGTTTTGGGTGCCGCTGCCGGGGAACGATCTTCGTATTTTTGGCTGTTTGATTAATATTATTCTACAATTATGTCTTCTGTCTTGAGGTTACGGCGTAACCCATTCTATGGTTACGGCGTATACTATTCTTATATTACATCAGGTTGCTTGCAGACTGAAGTTACAGCGTAGTTAGTAATTGGACTTACGCCGTAACCAAGTCTGAGACATCTTAAAATTATGAATGATGTGTTATATCTCACTTGTTGCTCATGTTTATTATTTTTACACATTTAATGCACGAGGTTGTGATAGTGTGTAGGTTGAGCTAGAAGAACAAGTGGAGGGAATCTCGACAAGATCATAAGCCGAGATTAGTTGAGCAATGGACGTCCAATGGATGCCCGTTGATGATGGTTGCAGGAGTCTAACTTAAAGACTCGGGAGGATAAAGAAAAGTGCTATTCGGGAGACTACCCGTCCCTATCCTAGATTTAGTTTTCTTTGTGTTAATTTCATAGACCTTTTTGGATATTGTCGTGGTTTTTAGGATTTGTAGTTGGTTTGGCATGTTTTGTTTATCTTGTTTACAGGTTTCAAGACCAATGATAGATGATAGGAGTTCCTATGACTCCTCTTGAACACGTAGGAAGAAGTTGACATTTTGGGCACTACAACATCATAACGTAATTACGGCGTAATGGGCCAATCCATTTACGCCGTAACTGGCGATCAGTAAGGCCATCTGCCCACTTCATCATAACTACGACGTAACTAGGCCAATCTAGTTACGCCGTAACATCCCTGTTCCAGGTATCTTCTTTCTCGGGCTTTCTTATTACGCCATAACTGGGCCGATCCAGTTACGCCGTATTTCCTTCCTGGTAAACTGATAACATCAAATAGTCCTGAATATTAAGTGTCAATTTCCCCCGATAATGCTCGTTATTTATATCATTTATATGGATTGACGCTTGTTTTCCATTGTTTTTCCACTTTCGTAAATTACGAGCATTGGAGCTAAAGAGACCGAAATGGAAACATTAATAAAGATTTATCACAGTATGCTTATTTGGAAGAAGTTACGGCGTAACTCGTCTCTCACATTACGCCGTAACTATTGCGTGACCCAGAAGTCCAACTATCAAGAGGTTACGGCGTAACTCCTTCCTAAGGTTACGACGTAACTCCATTTGGTCAAAAGAGGTTCCACGCCGCTGATACTTATGCCGTAACTACTGCATCACTTATGACGTAACCGAGTTTATTGAAGACTACGGCGTAACCCCTTATAAGGTTACGTCGTAACAAGCAGATCTAGTGCATTTACGAGGAAATAGAAGGTTACGGCGTAACTCCTCTATTGTTACCCGTAACCCCGACTGGCCTATAAATACCCCATAGAATTCCAGCATTTCAAAGCATCCCATTCCCACACAACACTCTTGAACGTGGAAAAAATCTCAAGGCAGGTCTAGGGAAGCATACAGAGCTGTTTCCAAGGGAGAAGTCACACCATTACGATAAGCTTTAGCGTTTATTATTTATTTTACTTTCAATTCATTTATTTCGTACCTTTGAATATTGAATTGATTTGCATGATTAATATGAGCGGCTAGCACCCTTTGGTGCTAGCCCAGTTATGATTCCTTAATTGTTTTGTTTGCGTTTACCTTTACTTCCATACAATTATTTCTAAGTGTATGCATGCATAGTTCTTTGGTAGTCACCCTTGGTTCGGTAGTTTTGAATGGCGATAGAGGCCAATTTCCTAGGAGATATGACCAACTGACCCTAGGTGAGTGGACTGAGATGGGAAGGGTAAGATATGACCAACTGACAACCCTTTCTACTTGTGCGATTTAACCAACTGATCACCTATCGTTTGGATGAACTTAAGAATTGGGGGTGTAGTGTCTACGTTCGAGAACGGTCGGGCACTCACTATTTAGAATCTAGCATGTAGCGGTACTTAATGACTCGGCTTGGGACCAGGAACAACAGGACCTATGACGGTGCGCCTAATTTCTCTTGTGGTGGCATCTTTGCTGATAGGTTAGGGCGAATTGACCAAATGCGGTCCTCTCGAATTTGACCCCACCTGAAGTAATTGGAAGTAGGTAGATGTAGACATAACTAGCTAGGAGGATTGACTAGGTTAGCACCACTATTCCTCTATTGATTTCCCTTTACCATTCATTTGCTTTTATTTTGTATTCTACATTAGTAGTTTAATTAATTAAATACCTATCAAAACCATTATTATTCTGTGACAATTAGACTTAGCAATAATCCGACACACATAGCTCTTGGGACGACCTCGGCTTTACCATTTACTACACTACACACGACCGGGTACACTGCCCGTTAGTGCATTAGGGTATACCATAGGTATAGCGAGACACTATAAATTTAAGACCTGGTCAGTAAAACCTGCATCAAGTTTTTGGCGCCGCTGCCGGGGAGTTATATTAGGATTGATATTAAGTCTTTCATTTCATTTTTAAACTTTTCTCACGATCATATTTCAAGTTTTCAGGTACCATGGAAGTTATTAACATCGATGACCTCACTCTTGAGGAATACTTTGCGTTGACTAGAGCAGATCAAGGGACGGGTCTCGTAAGACCAGCAATCGGAGCGGATGTTCGTTTCTAGATTTAAGACCAATTTATGAGGGAGCTTCGCGCTAACCCTTTTTCAGGAAACAGGGACGAAGACGCATATGAGCACGTTGAAAATGTCCTATACATCGCTAGCCTTTTCAACATTCCGGGCGTGTCTCATGATGCTGTTATGCTCAGGGTCTTCCCTATGACTCTCACTGGAGCAGCTAAAAGATGGATCAAAATATTGCCCACCGGGGCAGTTAACACTTGAGCACTTCTGAAAAAACACTTTATCCAAAGATATTGCCCACCATCGAAGATTTCTCACCAGCTTTTGGATATCCACAACTTCAAACAAGAAGACGATGAAACTTTGTATCAAGCTTGGGACAGATACAACGATCTTCTTTATAATTGTCCTACCAATGATCTAAATAACCAGCAGAAGGTCAATATTTTCTACAAAGGAATAAATGTTACTACAAGACAGATGCTGGACTATCAAGGACCTATCCCAAACATGACTCCTACTACTGCAATTGATGCCATTCAAAAAATGGCAGACCATTCTCAGAAATGGCACGACGGTGGAAGCAAAAGAAACATTGGCGGAAGCTTTGACGGAATTGCAGCGATAGCTAGTAAACTTGAAAATCTCGGTAGAGATATGTTGAAAATCAAAGAAACTGTTCATGCCATCCAAGTCGGACACGAAAACTATGGTGGGGGACATTTAACTAAAATCTGTCCTAAAGTTGACAAGGAAGATACTATCGAGGAAGTTAAATATGGAGAGAATAGGCCTTTCTACGGGGATAATCGTAATGGGTTTCGTGGAGGACCACCAACGTATTATGAGCGTAATGAAAGAAGAGCTAACCTGGAAGGAATTATTAACAAGTACCTTGTGGACACTACCAAGAGGCAAAAAGAGCAAGAAAAATGGCTTAAGAATTTCCAAAATAATACAAACAAAAGCTTCTCATCCCATGAAACATCACTTAAGAACTTGGAAAATCTTATCGGAAAACTTGGCAACGAGGTTCAAAGACGGAACGAGGAACAACAGAGCAATTCCACTATATGTAAGGCGGTGTTCTCGGATAGCAACAAGTGCTCTAATAAGTCGGATACTTATGGCGAAAGTGAGTTACGCCGTAATCACACTCCAGAATTACGGCGTAACCAAAATTCTAGCAATGACACGGACGCCCATGACAACAACCCTAAAAGAAGGAGTCATTGGTGTAAGAGTATCGCAATTGATGATGGAGAATGCTACAGGTTGTGGGCCTCATGTGATCCTCGGAAATCCTGCGATGGTGATGTTGATAAGGAAAGGATAAAAGATGACAGATACAAATGGACTACAATAAACGACGAAGAAAGGTTAGCCAAGTTATCAATCAACGAAGTGGAAGGGCTGCCCATTAAGCATTACTGCAGACCCTTCCTCATCATGGAAGATGATATTACTAACGCTTGGCCAACGTGCAACCCTTTTCGTGATTATTGAAACGGAGGAGGTAATGTGAAGAACGAAGTTTGGATATGCCGCACGAATCTGGAAGACACGACGTTGATTTTGGAAATCTATCATTCAGTGATTGGTATTCAATAAGATTCGGGGACGCTATAATTAATTCAACTCTGTTCAGAAATCTGGAACTCAAATATGAGAAACACATTCTTCGGGGGGAAAACCATTAAGCCCCTCGATGATATTTCTTATTAAGATGACTACGATGACGAAGTTCGGAATCATTGGTGTGAGCAAATTAAAACCAGCGACGGAAAAGTTTGGGCCTCCTGCAACCCTTTTGAATATGAATGTGATGGAGGAAGCAGCATCGAGAAAGCTGGGGAAGACGAATTCCTTTGGACTTCGACTAATGATTCCGAAAGAACAGAACTGCCTTGGCCAGATGATCTCGGATTCGACGATTGGATCAAAATCAAATACGGAAAAATTGACACCTTGACTAAAAAGAAAATCTGGGAAGGATGTATGAGTAGAAATCAACCTAACAACGAAGCTCCTAATGAAAAATCTGAAGGTGACACCAAAGGTTCGTCTAAAGTAAACAAAGAAAAATGCAAACGAATTCTCAACCAACTTGAAGATACCGATTCCGACAATGATTTCGATTATCTCGAGTTGCAAGGCGAAGACGGTTTCATTGACCCTAATGATGAAATACATGAGAAACGAAGATGCAAGCTTCTTGGCATCCCATTTAAGAGGCCACCTCCTATTATAGCCGAAAAATTTGAGTTTACGCAATACCATTTGGGGCATGAAGAAAATTTTTGCAAGATACGGAAAATTGAAAAGAAAGAATATATGCGCACTGCAACAAACGTCGGATGGGTTAGGCGCAACTTAATGAAAGATGTAGAGGAAGTAGGGCAAGCTCAAAGGCCCGCATAGGAGCCCCACTCAGCCTGAAGCCCAACTTAAAGACTGTTATAAAGAAAAGTGCTCTTTCGGGAGACAACCCGAATTATCCCTTTCTTTTGTTTTATTTTTCTATTGGGTTTTGTGTTTTCTAACCATTTTTGTAGAAGACAAAGAAGTAATTATCAGCCGCAGCTTGCCGATTCTGACAGCAGTTACTTCTGGCAGAACTCATTTTGGTGATTACGTCAGAACAACATTTTAAGCGAGAATTTTGACACATTACCACCATTACGGCATTCCATCTCTGTGGTTACGCCGAACTACTCGCTTCACGTACCATGCTAGGTTTTTAGTTACTTGCTAGAACTCCCTAATAGGAGTTACGACGTAACCATCCTATGCTTTAATTCTTTCATTTTAAAACACAGTAACCTTGTATTAGTTTTTAAATGAACTTTGTGGTGTGTTCCCTGTAAACCCTCACGAGACTTCACTCGTCCACTTGGGACACCAAGTGGTTTAAAAGGTTGCATAAGCTAAATGCAACCGTGATTCCTACGAAAGTGAGTTAGGTTTGTTTTTCATTTTTATTTTTCTTTTTAGAATTATGCTTGTCGTATTGTAATTTCGTGGATGGAAGTTTGTTCATGACGCTTAAACGAAGGCACTCGGTTCTTTCGTGGGCCTTCTTCTTTTGGAGAAAATTCAGGAAGTTCTCGCTCTTATTCTACCTTTCTCTTCACCTTTATTTTAATGCCTAGTACAAAAGGGACTTTTTACAATTCAAGTGGGGACGAGAGTAGAATTGTCTCTTGAACTTTATTTTGCCCTCATTTTTCTAGTTTATTTTGAAAAATTATGCCATTTTGAAAATTTTGACATGTTTTTCCGAACCTAACTAGATTAGACCATAGCCGAGCACATACAACCCTTGACATTAGATGGTGAGATTAGCCTTATCCGTTTCTAATATTTTACCCCAAATCCACCAAATTATGATCTGGCTGCAGTAAACTTTAGAACTTGGCCTTTGCATCATTTCAGACCATAGGACGAGGTATGTTGAGTTAGCTCGATGTATTTGGACTTTTTCAGTTTTAGAAGGCAGATATAGGATTATCACCCAAACAGCCTACCATTGTGTGTCTATCGATTAGTCACCTTGACTTCTCGACTCCCATGTGAAACCCTTTTGTTGCACTCACCTTTAGTGCAAGATACCCTAGATACACCTTCTCGAGCCATTCCTTTCATTTTTTCACCCTAATATATTGTTTCGTTACACCCTTACACCTTAGCCTACCCCTGCAGTTTTATTTGTAATTGGAAAATCATCATTTGCCTAAGTTCAAGGTTCGAGTGGAAAGGTTTGGAAATCATGCTTTCATCGACAACATTTATGAAGATCATTGAAGACCCCGAATTTTTGTTCATCCTGGGGATGTTATGTTATTATGTTATGTTCAAAAAAAAATGTGTGATTCGAAAAAAAAAATAGTTGATTGAGTTATGATATTGTAAAGTGCGATGTTATAAGCACTATAGTATAAGCTTTATTGATTAGTATCGGGAGGCCACTCAGTCACATTAGAAGATTGGAGTGGAGGTATACCAACTGAAGAAGAAAAGGTAGCCCATCACGATGTCCTCTACCCACGATCTACCTTGCATTTCATGATCCGTCTCTAGACTTCCAAGCTTGAACTTTGGGCGGACGGTGAGTGATGACCTAGTTATAGATTTAGACTATCTGCTTGTTTTTTCATTTTACACCAATTATATATCCCATGTCTTATCCTACCCTTTAGTCATGAAGCGTGTCTAGGTGATGCAAATGAGCAATATTTGGTGTCTTGGCCATGGATTTGGTCACGTATCATTTATTTTGTACACTTCGCCGTGACATGTTAGTAATGACGAGTCACCCCTTAACCTTTGTCGTGTCTACCCATATTGCCTTTGAGAATTGTTTAGCCCTTTACTCTAGTAGTGGAGATTTGTGTAACCGCCAAGCTTATGATAGAATACATGCTATGACTGTGCGATTGAGTGATCACCCCGAAATTGACACTTAGAATAGTTGAGAGATTTGAGTGTTTGTTCCCCTTTCATGAGGTGTTCGGGTTTGTTTTATTCTAGCATAAGGGATTTGTAAATTCATATTTTCTAGGTTTTGGGAGATATCTTTTTAGGAATCTATCTAATAAGGTCTACTTGAGGGCAAGTAGAGTTCAAGTGGGGGGACATTTGATAACATCAAATAGTCCTGAATATTGATAATGCTCGTTATTTATATCATTTATATGGATTTACGCTTGTTTTCCATTGTTTTCCACTTTCAGGTAAATTACGAGCATTGGAGCTAAAGAGACGCGGAAATGGAAACATTACTATAGATTTATCACAGTATGCTTATTTGGAAGAAGTTACGGCGTAACTCGTATCTCACATTACCGCGTAACTATTGCGTGACCTGAAAGTCCAACTTATCAAGAGGTTACGGCGTAACTCTTCCCAAAGGTTACGACGTAACTCCATTAGGTCAAAAGAGGTTTCACGCCACGATACTTTACGCCGTAACTACTGCATCACTTACGACGAAACCGAGTTTATTGAAGACTACGGCGTAACCCCTTATAAGGTTACGCCGTAACAAGAAGATCTAGTGCATTTACGAGGAAATAGAAGGTTACGCTAAGCATCCTATTGGTTACGCCGTAACCCACTGGCCTATAAATACCCCACGAATTCCAGCATTTCAAAGCATCCCATTCCACACAAACACTCTGAGAACGGGGAAAAAGCTCAAGGCGTGGTCTAGGGAAGCATACGAGTGTTTCCAAGGAGAAGTCACACCATTACGATAAGCTTTAGCGTTTATTATTTATTTTACTTTCAATTCATGTATTTCGTACCTTTGAATATTAAATTGATTTGCATGATTAATATGAGCGGCTAAGCACCCTTTGGTGCTAGCCCAGTTATGATTCCTTAATTGTTTTGTTTGCGTTTACCTTTACTTCCGTACAATTATTTCTAAGTGTATGCATGCATAGTTCTTTGGTAGTCACCCTTGGTTCGGTAGTTTTGAATGGCGATAGAGGCCAATTTCCTAGGAGTTATGACCAACTGACCCTAGGTGAGCGGACTAACACGGGAAAGGTTAGATATGACCAACTGACGACCCTTTCTATTTGTGCGATTTGACCAACTGATCACCTATCGTTTGGATGAACTTAAGAATTGAGGGGTGTAGTGTCTAAGTTCCTAACGGCCGGGCACTCACTATTTAGAATCTAGCATGTAGCGGTACTTAGTGACCCGGCTTAGGGGACCAGGAACAACAGGACTTACGATGGTGCGCCTGATTTCTCCTGTGGTGGCATCTTTGCTGATAGGTTAGGGGGAATTGACCAAATGTTGTCCTCTCGAATTTGACCCCACCTGAAGTAATTGGAAGTAGGTAGACGTAGACATAACTATCTAGGATGATTGACTAGGTTAGCACCACTATTCCTTTATTGATTTCCCTTTACCATTTATTTTCTTTTATTTTATATTCTGCATTAGTAGTTTAATTAATTAAATACCTATCAAAACCATTATTATTCTGTGACAATTAGACTTAGTAATAATCCGACACACATAGCTCTTGGGATGACCTCGGCTTTACCATTTACTACACTACACACGACTGGGTACACTGCCCGTTAGTGCATTAGGGTAGACCATAGGTATAGTGAGACACTATAAATATTAAGACCTGGTCAGTAAAACCTGCATCATAAACATTTTTCATAAGTCAACTCACCTACGCCTTAACTGGGCCGATCCAGTTACGCCGTAACTATCCACTGTGACTAAATTTTTCTAAAACAAGTTTCGAAACATTGTCATAACCTTGTATTAGTAATTAAATGCACTTTGTGGGTGTGTTCCCTGTAAACCCTCACGAGACTTCACTCGTCCACTCGGGACACCGAGGGTTTTAAAAGGCTTGTTGCATGCACTAAATGAAACCGTGATTCCTACGAAAGTGAGTTATGTTTTATTTTGTTTTTATTTTTATATGTCGTGCTATTTTTGCTTTTTATCTGGAATTATGCTTTTTGGTATTAGTTTTTCTTGCAGCAAAACAGGTTGAAGATGAGCTATGATTGGCTGCAAGGAAACACTTTTTATCCGTCCTAGTTGAGTGCCGTTGTGTTTTCAAGAAGAATTGATGTGAAGATGGATGTTGCTCGAGGAGGCACAATTAGAGGATGTTTTTGAACATACATTATTAATCATACTGAGCAAATCCAGGGAAGTTTTCCGTTTCAATTCTAACCCTTCTTATTTTTCAATTATATGCTTAGTATGACCCAAGTGGGGGGAAGGGATTAGACGTAGACACCCACTTGTTTTTATTTGCCTTTATTTTTCTAGTTTTTGATGAAAGGTGTTTCAATAATAAAATATTGACATGTTTTTCATGATTTAACTGGATTAATCTAGACTGAGCACACCTACCCTATATTTCCATTGTGTGAGGATAAGCCTTTCCGTTTTCCCCTTATACATAATACCATAAAAATGAGTGTGCCGGTGGCTGTAGTAGACTTTAGAACTTGTCCTTGCATATCTTTTTGAGACCATTATTATGAGCATTATACTGAGGTAACTTGGTGTGATCGGTGCCGCTAGGATAAGAGGCAATTTTTAGGATTAAACCTAAATAGCCCATCATTTTTGTTATGTGTATATTTGCTTTTCACATCGATTAGTCAATCCCCCTGTTAAACCCTTTTTGTTGCACTCACCATTAGTGCAAGATACCCCTAGATACACCCTTCAGAGCCTTTCCTTTCATTTTGTTCACCCAATATATGTTGTTTTGTTACACCTATTGCCTAGCCTACCCTGTAGTTTCCTATGTCCATGGTCCGGGCGCTGTTGGTTAATTTTGGTTCCACTAGTGAAAGTTGCGGGTTTTGAATAAAGGGTTTTGGAAGAAAATCGGGATTAGATGATGGTTGATCTCAAGTGGGGGATGCTTTATTTGTTCGTATTGTTTTTATATTTATTCATGTATACCTTGTCTTTCATCAAAAAAAAAGTGTGAAAAAAAGAGTGAAAAAAAAATGCAAGCAAGAGTTTGTTAGTTTGTTTATAGCTGATGATATAAATCAGCTTATGTGTCGTATTGTGTTGAGTATTCTCTCCTTGTTCAACTAGGCGCAGTTTTTTTACATATCCGTTTTGTCTTACGGATAAAATTAGAAACCCGTACATTTCTATCTCGCCTTTCAAATTTTAATCAATATTCGTACAATGGGGGCATTGTACATTTCAAGTGGGGGATGGGAGATAGAAATGTTTGATTATATACTTTTATGAAGGCTGAGTTAATGCATCTTATTTGCCTGGTTTATGGAGATTATGAGGCATTACGCTACATTTTATATGCATTGACTCGTGTATCGAAGACCCCTTGACTCTTGACCCTCAATTTTTGCTATGGGATTGAAGGCGACTAATGGTGGGGCGACTGTGGACTTAGCAATCTATTTGTTTCATGTCTTTTTGTTTACACCCATTAAATGTTTTCCCATGTCTTATCCTACCCTTAGTCATGAATCGAGTTTAGGTGAGGAAGCGAGCAATTATTGGTGTCTTGGCCATGGATTTGGTCATGTATCATTGGTTTTGTCCCCTTCGCCGTAGCTCGTTAGTAATGACAAAATAACCCCATAAGCCTTTATGTTGTGTCAACCCATTGCCTTTTATAATAGCTGCATCTATAGACTCTAGTGGTGGAGATTAGTATCTTTTCCAAGCCTATGATAGAATACTCGCCATGACTGAGCAGTTGAGTGATCACCCCAAAAATATTAAACACGTGAATTATGAGAGAGAGTGTGATTTCAATTCCTTTTTCATGAGGTGCTCGGTTTGGAATTTTCTAGCTTAGGTGATTTTTAAACTCATAATTTTCAATTAATCCTGGGAGATATCTTTTTAAGAATTATTTAAAGGGTCTACTTGAGGACAAGTAGAATTCAAGTTCAAATTCTTGTGTTTATGGCCTCATTGGTATTAATATGGTACTTAATTCGTTCATAATTGCATTTCAGGATAAATGAGGCGTTGGAGCGGAAACAATGTGATATAAGGCCAAACATATGTTCTGAAGATTGATTTACGAGGGTCTATGATAATTATTTGTGAAGGTTACGCCGTAACTGCTTAATAATGTTACGGTGTAAATATGATACTTTGAAGGATACGGCGTAACCATCTCTTATGGTTACGTCGTAATTATTTTGTGAAGGTTACGGCGTAACATGGAATTAGTTACGCTGTAGAAATAATTTCGGAGTGGATAAGTATGAGCTAACGAAGGATTACGGCGTAACTCTGTGGATTAGTTAGGCCGTAATTAATTACTTGGGCGCAAAGTTTTGAAGGCTACGGCGTAATTATAATTTAATTATGCCATAATTAATTTAATGCGGCAAAGTAATATTTATTTCATCCATTTCGAGGACTGAAGATAATAATTGCAAGAACGTCGAGGGGCTTAATTGTTATAATATTTACACATTTACTTGTGTAAATAAAGAAGAAAAAGAAGAAAAAGCTCCAAGTGAAAGGTTGCAAAAGCTCAAGGACCAAATGTGCAAAAGTCCTAAACTTTTTTAATATAAATACCTCATCACATGGATGAGATAATCATCTTTTGGTGCTAGTACTGTATGTGAAGTCCCAAACCTTGGATCTAGAACACTTAGCTTGTAAACGTGTTAGTTGCATTGGATGGTTTCAAAACAACAATGAGAAACTTTGTTGTAGATGCACACAAGTATGCGGAATCTACTAGAATGCACTTAGAAGATTAATGTAAACACAAGAATAACACCAAATGGCTTCAATATTATTGACTAATAATACGAGTACTCTCCTAGTACTAGGGTTTACAACCTTGAAGCTTTTCTTAAGACGGCTAGAATATTGGTATATGCTTAACGTAGCTAGGATCTCCTTTTATACACTAAGGAGATCCCTTACAGAGATAACTATGTATTAAGTATATCATATCTTCTATTGGTATAGAAGATATGCTGTTACAAACCTTACACGACATACTTAATATAGATCAGTACAAACTTTAACACTATCAGTACTAACATTTTCACTATCAGTACTAACTAGTTAATACTCTTCTAATAATACTATCAGTACTAACTTTAACATAATAAGTATTAAACCCCAAAAGCGAATTTCCCAACAAACCTCCCCTAAACTTGTGATTGGGTTTCTGAATCACAAGTTTCTTCAGCCCTATAGGATTCTTCCAAACTTACTTTCCTCTGATAGGTCTTCTAGCTTGGTCAAAGATCTTTATCATCAACTCCTTAGCCATTTCAACTGAATTACCCATCCTTAGCCCTGCTGTCAGCATTTGTAGAAGAGTTCCAAGTGCAAGTGGGTAGGTTCTTTCAACCAACATATAGATGTCAGTTCCATTGCATGTAGTAACCAAGTGCAATCCATAGGAATCAATCAGGGTCCAGCTGAGAGCTTCATCACCAGGTTGAAACTTCCATTGCTCTCCTGATGGATTTGGTTCAAAGATATTCTGGAGTTCATAAAGTAGCTCCACATCCTTATCATTATCTAGATCTCTGTTCTTGAATCTGTCTTTGACTAACTCCCATAGCTTGAGTAGATCCTCCCTGTCAATGAATGCAAACAAATCTACCAAGTACAGATAAGCACCTGTCCTTCCACCAGCTCCGTGAATTCTCCAATGCCTCTTTCCATCTTCAGTGTAGATATCCCAGTTGATGATTGGATACCTAGTGTTGATGGGCTCTGTGTATAGTGCTTCTTCAGGAGCTTCAATAATCATCATCCTGCTGAGCTCTTCTTCAGTAAGTCCACCTTCATCTTCAGAGGCTTTCAATCTTTTAGGTGCATTTGAGGAAGCTCCTTCTTCTGATGGTCTTTTGTAGCTTCCAATAGGCTGTGATCTTTTAACAATGTCATTTCTTGCATAGGTCTGAAGTCCATAAATCTTCTTTGAGTTAAATCAGCCAGTCTTTGAAGAGTCTCCCAAGATAATTGATTTAGCTGCTTCAATGTTCTTCTGTCTTCACCTTGATACTTTATGTACTTACAGAGATACATCTTTTGCTGACTCTTGTTTGGAGGTCTTGAGGCCTTTTCAATCTCTCTTTCCTGTCTGAATTGGCTCTGTCTTCTAGCCAAGATCTCACTAAACAACTGAGCTACTTCATTGACACTTGTTCCTTGATCTTGTTGCAGCTTCTGTTGTACCTCCTGAGTAGCTTCTACTTTGGCTTTCATGTCATCCCATGTTTGCCAGTCTTCATCCAGTTTAGCCATCTTCATCTTTTCTTTTTCTGCAGCTTCTTTCTGCAACTCTTGCTCATCCCATTATGCTGCAAGCTTCCTTGCTGCTTCTTCATTTAATCTCTCAATCTCTTTCTTCTTCTTTGGTACTTCCACCAAGATACCCTTGCCTTTATCCTTGGGATCAATCTTTGGAGCTGAAGGTGATGTTGGAGCACCTCCTTCTTGAATAACCACCCCTTTTTCTATAGGCTTGGGTGCTGCAGACTTGGTCTTCTTCCTTAGATACAACACAGGAGGCTTCTTGTAAGTAGGAGAGATAGGGACTGATTTCTTCAAGCTATGAAGTCCCAATACAACATGTTTCTCTCTATCCTCTTCATCACTGTCTTCATGTGGAGTGGTAGTGATGGTAGTGGCCTCTGTAGTTGTTTTTCTTGTTGTAGTTCAGCAGCTATTTGGACGATTGGACTTAGTACTGATTGAGGAATTCCAGGATTACTAACTATAGTACTATCAGTAATAACTACAACACTAACAGTACTAACTGGGATAGTACTGATAGTGCATGTAGGAGTACTAAGTACTTCTTCTGCATCAATGTTGACATGAACTTCTTCATCATCAACAAAAGGGATCTGAAAAGTTTGACCACCTTGCCACTGACCAAATTCTCTTCTACCTTGAATGGCAGAACTTCTCCCCTGTTTGGTAGAATCCTCTGTTGAGGTGCTAGAGACTCTGAACTTGGCCTGTCTTTTAAGAGTGGTAGTGATTGGAGATGCTGTTGCGGTTGACTGAGTGAGAAGCTTGACCTGATGCTCTAACTTTTTCATCTTCAGGAGCATCTTGGTATGGACTTTAGCAGCAACTTTCTTTTGTTCATCCAAAGCAAGCTCCAGAGTATTCACCTTTCTGCATAAGAACCTCAGACAATTCCGGTCATATCCCTGGGAGTGATAAGTCGCCTCACCACCTTCCAGCTGTGTTACCTCTGAGAGGGTGGGTCGCTAAGGCAATTGAGATGCACTCCCAGGCCTAGCCTGAGCAAATACACCCCCCCCTTTTAAGCCTTTGCCTGGGTCCACCCTGTGAGGAGTGCTTACTAGGTGTTGGCATGGATTGGGTCTTATTGATGTTACCACTATCCTCACCAGCTTCTAAGCTTGGATGAGTAGTGGCAGCCCTCACCATTCTATCTCCTACATCAACTGAGATAGGCTCATCTAGTACAATGTTAGGAGGAGAATGGGGCTGAGCTGTCCCACTCTCCTGTCTGGATTGCCTACTTGTTGATGAAAGTGGTTGATTGGGAGAGTTTTCAGGATCTGTGGGTGTGTGTTGGGAGCCACCTGTGCTTGATGGTCCTTCACCCTCTGCAATGAGCATATTTTGAAATAATGACACTACAACCCCACTATATCCTACCACAGCCCTTAGGGGGCGTTTGGTTGGGGCAATTTGGAGGATATTGGGGGCATTTGCATTTTAATTCCCTTCAAATGTTCTGTTTGGTAACTCAAAAGGGGGCATTTGAAGTAATTTACAATTTTAATCAAGCAAAACAGAGAGAATCAAAATGCTTCCAAAAAGTGAGAAATTTTAATTTACTTGAAAAAAAGTTTATAAACTTTTTTTCTTATTGTTTTTTTTATAAACTTTAAAATAGAATATTTTTGAATTTTTTTTATAAACTTTTTTATAACTTTTTTATAAACTTTTTTAAAAAAATTTTATAAACTTTTTTTATAAACTTTTTTTTTATAATTTTTTTATAATTTTCTTATAAATTTTTTATAAACTTTTTTATAAATTTTTATAAACTTTTTTTTTATAATTATTTTTATAAATTTCTTATAAACTTTTTTTATAAATTTTTTATAAACTTTTTTCATAAATTATTTATAAACTTTTTTTTATAAATTTTTTATAAACTTTTTTTTATAAATTTTTTATAAATTTCTTATAAATTTTTTATACACATTTTTATAAACTTTTTTTTATAATTATTTTTATAAATTTCTTATAAATTTTTTTTATAAATTTCTTATAAATTTTTTTATAAATTTTTTATAAATTTCTTATAAATTTTTTATAAACTTTTTTTTATAATTATTTTTATAAATTTCTTATAAATTTTTTATAAACTTTTTTTATAAATTTTTTTATAAACTTTTTTCATAAATTATTTATAAACTTTTTTTATAAATTTTGTATAAAGTTTTTTTTATAAATGTTTTATAAATTTTTTTTATAAACTTTTAAATAGCATATATTTATGAAATTTATATTAAAAAAATAAAAAAATATTTATTAATTTCTGTCAACCAAACATGCGAAGGTATTTTAAATTACAGAATTTTTAATTTTCAAGAATTTAAATTTTCTATAATTTAAAATTCCGGAATTTCAAATTACCCCAACCAAACGCCCCCTTAACATATTTGAAAACACTTTGGCTGTGAGGATTTTTTATGGATAAACATTTTTGTGAGGCTGCAAGTTTTGTCTCACGAAGATCCA
The DNA here is from genome assembly GCA_910596185.1 of Chrysanthemum makinoi. NCBI lineage: Eukaryota > Viridiplantae > Streptophyta > Magnoliopsida > Asterales > Asteraceae > Chrysanthemum > Chrysanthemum makinoi. The sequence continues at coordinate 87,915,370 of OU343216.1, forward strand.
AAATATTTGTATAAACCTGGATACATCGAAACTTGGTTTTGCTTACTGCATTTTAAGCATACCCTCAAAAATATAGTTTGAAAAATTGAACACCCTGCCTGTTGCAAGGCAGATCAAGGTTGTGGCTATGTTTGTGGGAAAAGCATCCCAGCCAGTCCTTTTGTAACTCAAGCAGTGTAAGAGGGTATGAATTAGAAACCTCCATTGTGGGGAAAACTGACTTTTGTGAAAATTAAAAGTATTGTCATGTCTGTACCCCATCAATGAGAGTTGTTTAATGATTTCAGTGGCTGACAAAGTGCTAATACCTTCAGCATTCCTAAGACGAAGATGTTCTCGTAGAGATGCTTCAGTAATAACAATTTGTGTGCCATCCACTATGCCAATTAACTGTTGTACCCCTTCCTCAGTTGTTGAGGCAATAGCAGTTTGCCAAAACTTCCTGACAGGGGTACATAAGATAGTAGGATTTAAAAGTAAAGCAAACCTGATGCTGCTTCTGTTAAGGAAGGCTACTATCTCAATAAATTCTTCATTACCTTCTGGCAAGTCCAAGCACGCCACCATGTTGTACTTATCGACAAAATCAAAAGGAGCCATGAGCAAGAAGAATAAGGGTTAGTTAAGTGGGATTTAATCGCAAAAGCCTTTAGTGAATTGTGGTGAAAGCAATTGGAAAGTTATGCAATATATAAAGATTTGAAGAAGTTTAGTTGAATCGCCTAGTAAATATTTATGGTAATAAGTGAAGAGAAACCAATTAGGAAACCCTTTTATAAGGAAACAGACGGTAACAACTCTATTTGCAAAAGTAATCATTGCATAACAGACTTTTGGAATAAGTACTAACGGCTAGTTCATCAGTACTAACTATGCTTATCAGTACTAACTTATAACCATCAGTATTAACTTTACCCATCAGTATTATCTCATAGTTTGGAAATTATAATACTGAAACCCCAATTTTGAAAGGATTAAGTGTGGTGACAGATACTTAATCAAGGTCGGCCTCACATGGCCTCTGGTTTGGTGAAAAGCAATGGTTTCAGTGCATAGCACTGCCTGTGATGGATAGTCCCATTAAAAGGGCCTTCCTGACAGGGTTTCCAGCTCGTGGCAGGTGTTGCCTCAAACACAAGTGTTGGATTCACGGTTGCTCGTTGTTCTCTAAGCCAGATGCCCTTGGGCTAGTCACACTATCTGTAAACAGATAGAATGGAAAAGAGTGGGTTAGTGCGGAATGGTATGACTAACTGAAACCATCAATTCATGTTCATTAATACCACAAGATGCCACATAATGCTTTGGCATCACACAGTCCATAGTTACAGCAAGTTCCATCATGTTGTGGCTTCAAAATGAGCATAAGAAAGAGAACCACATGTCCTGTAACATTTTGTCACCAAACCATATCCATACTGCTTGTGTTATGCCTGAAAAGTTAGTCCAAGACCAAGAAAATACAATCCAAGACATTTTCTTGCCAATCCGTATTAACATTACACAATCAGTATTAACCAGATAACAATCAGTACTAATCACCAGTTCACAAAACTTTACAAAATGGAGAGAGATAAGACATATTATGGATGAAGCATCCCAATACTTGTGACCAAGTACTAAAACCTTCCCAATTCAAAAGCTTTTGTTAAAAGATCTGCAACATTAAACTCAGTATCAATCGTATCAACTTTGAATGAGTTTCTTTTCATTACAGTCTCTTATAAAGTGATGTCTTATCTCAATGTGTTTAGTTTTAGAATTAAAAACTGGATTTTTAATAATGCATATAGTACTGTTGTTATCAATATAAATGACAGTGCCCATGAAATTATACCCAAAATCTAGCATCTGATTATGAATCCAGAGAACTTGACCACAACAACTTACAGCAGCCTACATACTCAGCCTCGGTTGTAGAGTTTGCCACAATGCTCGCTTCTTGCACTCGCCATGAAATCAACCTATCGCCAAGAAACTGACATCCTCCTATGGTTGACTTCCTATCAAGACTTGCCCCAGCATAATCACTGTCAGAGTAAGCTACCAGATCAAAGGGAGAGTCCTTAGGATACCAAAGGCCTAGTTGAGCGTGGCCTTTCAGATATCTAAAGATTCTTTTAACTGCATGCATGTGAGAAAGCTTTGGAGAGACTTGAAATCTTGCACAAGCACACACTGCAAACATTATATCTGGTCTGGAGGCAGTCAAATACATCAATGATCCAATCATTGATCTGTAGAGGTGCTGATCAACTTCTTCACCATCAGTATCTGGAAGTAATGGCTTATTATGCTCTATAGGAGTGCTTGCAATCTTTGTATTATCATAGCCAAACTTCACCAAAATCTCCTTGACATACTTATCCTGACTAATAAATATGCCATCTGTCTTCTGCTTAACCTGCAGCCCAAGAAAGAAGGTGAGTTCTCCCATAGAACTCATCTGAAACCTGCCATGCATCAATTTTTCAAACTCTCTGCATAGATCCTGCTTGGTTGAGCCAAAAATAATGTCATCAACATAGATCTAAACCAGCAGGATATCAGTCTTCACATTCTTGATGAATAGAGTCTGATCAATCTTCCCTCTTCTGAACCCATTCCCTAAAATATACTTGGCCAATGTTTCATGCCAAGCTCTTGGGGCCTGATGCAGACCATAGAGTGCCTTTTCAACCATGTATACTTTTTCTGGAAAGTTGGGATCTTCAAAGCCTAGAGGTTGACAGACATAAACTTCCTCCTCAATCTTTCCATAGAGGAAAGCACTCTTCACATCCATCTGGTATACTGTGAAGTCTTTGTATGATGCAAATGCCAAGAATAATCTGACAGCCTCAATCCTTGCCACAGGAGCAAAGACCTCTTCATAATCAATCCCTTCCTGTTGTGTATAACCTTGAGCCACCAGTCTAGCCTTGTTCCTTATTACCATACCCCTTTCATCCTTCTTGTTTCTGAAAACCCATTTAGTGCCAATAGCTCTCTTTCCGCCAGGAAGATCCACAAGAACCCATACATTCTGAAGTATGAACTGGAGAAGCTCTTCTTGCATTGCTTCTACCCATGCTTCATCTTCAAGAGCTTTGTAGACTTTCTTTGGTTCTGCTTGTGAAACACAGCAAGCAAAAAGACATTTTTGAGTGTCCCCATGTATCCTTTCTTCATAGATGGCACTAAAGAATCCTGTCTCACTATGCTAAACTTTAGATCTTGTAGTTCTTTCAGCATTCACATCCCCAATAACATTTTCCAAAGGATGATCCTGATTGATTCTTCTGTGTGGTGTAGTAGGAACAGCATAAGATGAAGCTATATTAGTGAAATCAATCTCATCAGCTTCACCATAGGGATCAGGAACCTGTGTATTAACTGATGGAATAGAATGGGGACCATCAGTACTTAAATTTGGCTCATTAGTACTAACTTGTGGCTTATCAGTATTAACCACATTAGTATTGGTCACTTGAGGTTCTATCACTGTATCACTTTCATACTTTCATTGGTTACCCCTCCTTCAGCGTTAGAATCATTGGTCTTTAGAGGCTGATCATCATCTTTGTTTGCCTCCCCTGAAGAAGTGCTTCCAACTGAGTTGTCATTCCAAACGGACAATAGGTTGCAGTCATCATCATCATCAGAATCTGCATCAGGACCTTGCTTTTCTCCTGCAATAATGTTAGAATCCACAAAAACAGGTACATAGTTCATAGATTCTGCTAGCATATCAATATCAAAAAGCCATTTTGGTCCTTGCCCCTCTACACTAGGTTTGTCTTCAAGAAACTCTATGTGCATATTCTCCTCTATCCTTCTGGTTCTAGAATTATAAACCCTAAAGGCTTTACTATTCAATGAGTAGCCAACCAGATATCCACTAAAAGATTTACCATCAAACTTACCTATGTGGTCAATGTCACACCCCCAAATTACCTGTTTTGCAGCGGAATGGAATTCCTGGGGGTTGACTGTTATAGCATCATAGTAGAGGTGGCAAAACGGGCGGGAACGGGCTACGGGCTAAACGGGCTATGGGCTAAACGGGCGCTGGCTAAATGGGCACTGGCTAAACGGGCACGGGCCAAACGGGCTCATGTTATACGAATCGCTTTTAAAAAGACCTAAAACGACGAAATAAATTAATCGAACGTAACATCTTATTTATATTTAAAAAATTAAATATAAGTTTTTCTTTAAAAACAATCTAATGTTCGAGAAAAACATGTGCCCATTATTCCCATTTAACTTCTAAATGGGCAATACATGCCCATTTCAAAAAAAAAAGAGGGGCCCAAATGTGCCCAAATCTTTTAAAAGTTTGCCCATTTAGCCCATTTTTTTGATTTTGGGCACAAATTGCCACCTCTACATCACAGTTACAGTTATATTAAACGACCTAAAGTGTCGTTTAAAAACACATCGTTTGTTATTTATTTAAAGGTTTCAGAGTTACAAAGATAGGTCACAAAAGTAGATAAAGTTTGCGGAAATATGTTTATTACAAGCCAAATGATGTTTTAAAAGTGCCATAATTTACAAGTGAGACGCGTCGTCACCGCGACTCTATGAAGGTTCTTTATGCGTGCC
>OU343216.1:87920059-87936260 GCA_910596185.1 Chrysanthemum makinoi
GGAAATATCTTAATGATGGGTGATCGAGGATTGTCAACTATATATTGGTGATATGCAACTTCTTCCTTAGTGGGGTGAAGATTAAAATAAGCACTATCCTCCTCATTCACAGTTTTATTTACTACACCATCATCCGAATTACTATTGATCATGGAGCCAACTACAGAGGCGCTGACCACTTTCTCAACAGCTTCCCTAATTGTGCTATCGAATACCTTCTGCAAGTCCTGAAGGTCAGTGTTCCTACTCACATAACGGCTTCGGCGGTTGTGTTGGTCATTGGTTTGGGTTTTGAGTGAAAGTGATTTATTTGGTGGTGGGTTGTTGAGTGGTGGTTGGTTATCACCTTCCATGATAAAAAGTGATGGGGTTTACTAACAAAGGTCACAAAGAAGGGGGATAGACTATGAGAAAGCTAAAAATGAGAAAAAATCTTACTTGATAGGAATCAACCAAGGAAACCTAAGTGAAGTGGACTTCTAACTAGCTATTCTATTCCCCGGCAGCGGCGCCAAAAACTTAATAACGCTACACGCGTCGTTCGGGGTCAAAGGAACTTCCTTTTCGTCGAGCAAGTTTTTCAACACCCTAGGCAGTGAACCTTATCGTTGTAGTGTAGTATTAGGGTAAGCCACGAGAATTGATATCGTTCTCTAGGGGAATAGGAATGCTAGTGAGGAGTTACTATGCTAAGGTTGGGGTTGAGGAAGATTATTTTTATCTTTTTATGTTTTTTAGGAAATGAAAAGGTACGAATCTCGGGTTTTGGATTTGGGGGTTGGTATTTCTACCGATTACTCTATTATCTAATTATCTAATTAACTAAGGTGAGGGTAGTCTATGTCTAATTAATGTGTGCACGTATGATAGTTTAAGAATGTGTTTACTTAGGTTTTATTACTCCTTAATTATCTCCTATTGATGGTTGAATTGTCACATCCTTATTCCTAATCGCGTTGTATGTCTAAGGTCGTAGGGTATGCGTTTATCCCTAACTCTTTGAAACTACCAAAGGGTCTCGCCTACAAAATCTCTAGGATTTATAAGCTCTAACTCTAAGGTACTCTTTGGATGGTTTAGCCTACAACTACTCTAGGTGTTATAGTCTAAGGTTCGCAAAGATTAATCAAGCATTAACTACACAACTAATGACCTATCGCATTACTAGATCATTAACAATTAAGATAAGAGACAACCAATCAATATTCAATAGTTAAGTTTCATATTCCCTAAGCAAACACACAAGTAAATTAGCCGGACATGGAGAAAATGCAAGCATACACACAAATAATTGAAGACAAAATTGAATTAATGAAGTAAAGTACTTATCTTGGTGTAAGATAGGGTTTGGAACCCTAAAATACTTGTACAAAGACAAAGCCTTGGTTCGGTTTTGGTTTTTACTCCAAAAGACTACACACTAATAATGAAAAATTCGGATTCTATATATAAGATTAAATTCGCGACGCGCTACCTTATGATTTGTGACGCCGTCGGGTCGCCGTCATTAGGGTTTCGTCTTGGCCACGTTACTCTTTGCGGCGCCACCTTGTGCTTGGACGCCGTCCTCTTCAACTTATGACGTCCGTCATCAAATCTAGGCCGAGGCCTACTCTTTTAAAGCCCGACACCGCTACTTGAAAATAAGCAATTTGGCTACTTTATCGTCACAACATGTGCTCCGAAGGCGCCGCAGTAACACCCCGACGCCGTCCCCTTGTATTTCAGCGGCTTGAGTGTCTCGATTCTTGACTTAGGCCATTTTCTTCATATATTCGCGCCTTTTCGTCCGAATAAGTGTCATTCCAGCAATTTGCCTTCAAGAGACCTAAAAAGTGAAAAGGAACGATATTAAGTAATAACGGATACAAAAGTGATCAAATAAGGGCTTAAACGACCCCTCAAAATGGTACGTTTTAAAACCTTATAACTACTTTTGAAAATCATCCGGGCTTTTCATATGTCAAAATCTCTATCCTTCAATCAACAACATATGTCATTGATTGAGGGGGAGAATAATTTCAATCAAAAAGAGTATTTTTCAAACAACTAGCACGTAATCGAGAAAGGTCTACTCTTGCATAATCAAAAAGAACAATGTTTTACAATATTGTATACAATTGGTAAAAGACCTTTGTTATTATTATGTTTTCAAAAGATAGTCAAGCATGTTTAATCTTTGGAGTCTAAAGTCTCAAACTTTATCCTTATCGGTTAAATGTTTCTCATAGTCAAGTCACATCTCCCCTCAAAAGATTTCAAAATCAATTTAAATCTACAGAGATCACAAATCTCAAATGATTTGAAAATTGTGATCGGGGGAGAATTTGTGATTTAAATTGGATTTAAACTGAGAATTCGATAAATGGTTTCACAAGTGTTTAAGCAAGCTTTCCTCTCCACATGTGCCAAATGATTTCAAAATTTTCCATGCACATGTTAAGGGGAAGCATCTTTTTAAACCACAAAGAATTGAAACGTGATTGATTTGTATCTAAGTGCAGGTTCCTTCTAATATGTGCAAAACTCTTTCAAACCTCGAGGCACATATTGAGGGGGAGCAAATTTATGAAAACCTCATCCTTCCCCAATATGCTTTATCTACTTGATTTGATCGGGGAAGTGATGTTGATATCTTTTAGAAAATGGTAATCAAAGAAGTTAATTCTTCCTCTTGCCTCCGTGTGCCAAAATGATTTCAAATACATGATGCACATGTTGAGGGGGAGCTCTGTTTCTAAAAATATCAAAAACAATTCAGGTACAAAATGCTTTGATAATATATCACAAGTATCTGAATTGATTTTCAAATGGTTTTCAATTGGTTCCAATGAAAGATAAACAATACCAAATAGACCGACCAAATTTACTTTATGTATGGTGATATAAGGATGATAAGGTTAGGTATTTGTTCCCATGATCCGCCAAAACCGGAGGGATCTACCAGGGACAATCCACTAGATAGTGTAGAAGTCCTTAGGTATGATAAAAAAGGAGAAAAGTGAGATATGGGAAGAGTGCGGACTGAGATAGAGCTAGAACTGGAATAAACCCAACAAGGTTCTAGTAATGAAGTCTTGGTAAGCACTGAAGGGGTTGAAGAATGAAAAAGAAATGAAATGAGAAAAGGGTGAAAAGAAATAGCCCTCCATTTATTCAACCTTAGGGCTGAAACTGGGTTCAATACATATGCTACTGGTGGTTACCAAGGTAACGCCGGTATTGAAGACAAGACGTCATGGACCCAGTGACGCACTGCACTACAACTTCTCAAGCTACTCAAGTTCCTCTTAAAAGGACTTGTTTCATTCTCACGAGGAACCAACATAATCTACCGACTTGCTCTTAGAGATCGTTGATATTGAAGAAGGAGACCCTCTCCCTAGTCTCCGGCATAGGATCCAAATGTGCACTATTGAGTCTAGAGCCACGAGATCATCAAATAAATCTCATTAGGACACTGTCTATGAAGACTCTCTGTTTCACACAATGTGGAAAGAGAGATTATATCTTATGAGTCCTACGCATTATCCTTGTGGTATTGCCAGAACATCTGAGTGATATGCAAACATATTCACAATGAAGATGGAAAGCCTTCTAGAGCCAACATCAAACAAGCTCCTAGTGGGTGGCATGTGAGATCTATCCAATAAATCAACCATGTGACAACTGAACAGAAACAATGGGGCGAGTCATAATTATGATTCAATCTTGGTTCAGGTTATGGATTGACGGATACCTTTGAAAAACAGGTCGTTGTGCTTTAAAACTCTTTTCTCTAGCACATCGAGTGTGTACTAATACTTCAAAATAAAAGGTGTTTATGATTGATAATTGATTTTCATTAAAACCTTCGTTGTATTGCAAAAACAATTTCTATTGAGCGGTACACGATTGTTTTTCAAATCTCTTTTCATCAATCAGTGAATCTCAATTACGGTTCACTCACTCCGTGTTGTCTTCTTTGAGACGTTCGGTTTGAGAACAGCTAGAGCAGCTCCAAACCCTGTCAAGGAAATTCTTCGAATTATACCGATCACAAAAGACTTGTACCGATCAATGGGGAACCGTGGGCCGTGTACCTCAATTTAACGAAAGTGATCAAAGACACTTTCATATGCTTTATTTCTAACTGTTTTATGTAGGTACACCCCGACGTTTGCAGCTAATCAGAATGGAGAGGTCAATCCATAGCCGCATGCTCACACAACACATTCATTTCCAAAGAAATCATGATTAGTGCATCAATGAATCTGATATTTTCCACTCCATGCTTCTGCTACGCTGCTGCCAATATCATGAATCAAAAAAAGCTTCCGCTACTCTGATGAGAAGAAATCATGATCCAGAATGTGAGCATGTCGGTCCAAAAGTCACAACATCACATAATACCAACACCAAAGAGGATGAGTCAGAGAGTTATGATAGTTGATGATCTCAAAGCTGGCTCAAAACTCATTATCACGTGGATCAGTTAAAGACCTCCACTAGAATTATCCAAACAAGCGGAACATGAAGAATCAAAGACTACAAGCTACTAAGCAAAGAACTTAATCAAGAATCCTAGAACAGTCTAATGTAATATCTGTTTGTATTCATTGTAATTTGAGGTGACCTCCCTTAGGGGGAGATTGTTAGGATATAGTTAATCCAGTTATTGTTAGGTTCCCAAATATGCAACACAAGTAACAACACAAGAAATAGAGAGGAGATAGAGTCGGTTGAACAATAAACAAGCACACACACACAAAGTAATAAACCGGTTATGCATAGAGATGTGATTGAAAGAATAAATTGAACAACCAACCCTCAAGAGAGGGTTTACATAAGGTATTTATAGGAGGGTAGCTAGGGCAACACTCCTAGTTCCCATCCTTTTCCTTTTTTTTTTGAACAACTTGATCCCATCCTTTTCCTTATTGGACTAGGCCTAGGCTTATGGGCCTTCTACATCAGCCTAAGGCTAATTACTAACATAAAGGCCATATTAAGCTAACTATTACACATGTGAATCACTAACACTTGAATTAAGCTTTAGGAGTGATTCCAACAATCTCCCCCTCAAGTGTTGGTGATGAATGACTGCAAACGGTGAAAGTGCTGATGTAATAGTAGCTTTGACGTCTTCTGACAATCTTCTTTCTTGTGAGAAGAATTGCCTTGATTTGAACAATCTCCCCAGTGTAGAGAAATTGTTTTCTTTAAATAGTTCTGCTTTGACGTCATCATAATCTTTGTTCTTTGATCATTGTTCTTTGAGATGGTAGTGATAGTATGTTATTGTTGTCTGCATCAAGTCTGCCTCTCAGTTTGCTTCGCTTTGCTCAGTGTCTCCACGTCATTCTTCAACATGCTCACACGCTCTTTAACGTTGGAATTCAGTACTGATGAAGTTCTTTAAGTCTTTAAACTTTGTAGATTCTTTGATTGACATAGAATCATTCTGACTTTTGTGTTGCTTTTCGAGAGAACTTCCATTAGTGATGATGTTGGCATGAGCACGTGAAGAATCTGCGACGATCGTTCGCTCCAGAGCTTCCACAAGAAGAAAACATAAGAAAGGTTAGTAATAAGCGGATACCGGCACTTACAAGTTCGAACTTCAAGAGTGTTAACAGCATAGTGTGAAAACACAACTCTAATTCTCACAAATGCCGTTCCTGAACCGGAGTCCCACAAGTGAGATAACGCGATGTACCGAAGTACATCTACGGTTCAGATGAGTCGCCGAGGTACACCAAGCATCACCTCATGATCAGACCGCTTTGAGACACACTACGCGTAATCCACGGGAGTTACCGAAGTGACCTCACGGTCCGTGGTCGTTTGATGTTGACCTCGGAAGGAGTTTCCATTTAATTACTGAGGATCACAATTGTGAACCTCTCATAAATGTTCTCGACAGATTGCTAAGATCTGTGAAGGACTCGATAACGCACCACTGATGTTCTTATTGTTGAACACCAAGTGATGAAATGTCAAGTGTACCTAAGAGATCTTTTGATGAATCTAGTGGCTCTAGACTCAATAGTGCGTTTTGGTTTTCCTGAGCGGAGACTAGGGAGAGGGTCTCCTTCTTCAATACCAGCAATCTCTAAGAGAAGGCCAATAGATTACGTAGGGTTCCCTGTGAGAATGAAACAAGCTTCTGTTGAGAGAAACTTGAGTGGCAAAGAAGGTTTAGTGCATGCGTCACTGGGTCCATGACGACTTTTAATCTTCAATACCGGCGTCATAAAGTGACAACCAGTAGCATATGAATTGAACCCGGTGTCTGCCCTAGGTTGAATAATTTGGAGGGCTATTTCTTTTCACCCTTTTCTTTGCATTTCTTTTTAATTCTTCAACTCCTACTTTCTCCGATTCTCATTTTCTCCTTTTTACAATCATACCTAAGGACTTCTAGTTCTAACTATTGGTAGTGTCCTTGGGTTGATCCCTCCGGCTCTGGCGGATCATAGGACGGTTATTCCTAACCTTAATCTCCTTATAACTCCATTGCCATAAAACCATTTTCAAGAAAATCTCTCGTAGTGTTTGTGAATGAAAAACATTTTGTACTACTGTGAGAGTTTTATCTTTTAGCATAAATACTCCCCCTCCATACGTGCTTAAGTGTTAAGACAGAAATCTGCACGGTGAGAGAAGAGCGCGCAATTTTGAATTGATCGACTCAAGATAGACAATCCCCCGAGACACTTACGTTGAATAGTTAAAGAGTTACATTGTCGGGCTTTAGGTGACAACTAGCTCTAATAGCTATCTTGAAGGTGTGGACAAGCCTCGAAAGGTTGTCAAACCCGTCAAAGATCATGTCTACCAGGAGTTTCTCGAATGGTACATTCTACTCGGACAAGTCCTTTACAGACACGCGTTTACATCACTAGAGAACTAGCTTGAAATTATTGCCCGTCCCAGACAAGTCTTTTCGAGTTACTAACAGCTTAAGATCTCTTCAATTGTTGGTTAAGTCTATAGCACCAAGATTCATTTGCGCTTACACAACATATTTGTTATCACATAAATTTTCTCAAAAATGGCATATAAATGTTATTTTTGACGAAATGTTTGAGAATAAATATGACCATTTTGAGTTTTATGGGAAGATGACCACTGTGAACAATTTGTGAACAAAGTTTTAAATTCAAATACTCCCCCTCAACTAGTGATATAAACGGTTGAGATTTTAAAAAATCATGATGGGAAGTACTTGTTCTTTTGAGCAAAACCTTGAAAAGTGAAAGGTTTGATAGGTTTTACTCAAAAGTAAGAAGCTTTCGCTCCTTTTATAAGGATTGTGGCAACAAGTACCACGGTCCTTTATTTACAAGAGCTGGGTTGTACTGCTGTAATGTGCACAAGCCATAGTCAAAATAAATCATACATTCAAAGTTATAATGAAAGAAGCATTCAAGGGGTACCAGTAGTCCAGTGATGTTGCCGTGAGTGTGAACGGGCTGAAAGCCGGTGATGTTAATCCTGGTCGACCACCAACAAAGCTTTCCAATCTTCTCGAATGATCCCTTCGATACAACCGTTCATTAATCATCATGATGATCCTCTTCACATCCCTTCGATCCTAAGAGTTCCATCGCTTAGGAGACCCAATCTTTTGATGTATATCCTTCAACTGATAAGCCAATCCATCCCTAACCATCTTCAAAGTGTGATCCCCAAACTTGTGAAGATCTCTACACGCCATTAAGCAATTTCTTTGAAGTTCACTGCGGTACACAACTCCGAATGGTTTGCTGATGAGTGTATATTGTGAGAGCTGGTTGATGTCGGGAAGATCAAGCTACGGTGGAGTGAAGTTGACACGGGTCTGATAAGATTCAACCGCAAAATGCGGAGATCTTCTACACGCTTCTTTGATGATTGCGCGTCTGATGAAGATGAGTAATGACTTGATGAATTCACGCTGTACTTCAGTTGAAAATTGTCTCATGCGACCCTGTACTTTGGCAAGGTACATATCTTCAATGTCATTGATGGACAAATTCTCAAAGTCAGCTTCAGAGAAAGCATAATCCCTTTCGTCTTGCCTTTTGACCACAATATTCTTTAGAAAAGTGTAGTCTCATTTGGACGAAAGATCAACGTGTTTGATGGCAACGATACTCTTAGCATCAACACTTCATGTTGAGATTTCGAACCTGGCAGGTTCTCAGTAGTAGATTCTTCATGCTCCGCCAATGGTGAATCCCAAACATTGCATCACGGTCATACTCTTCCACTTTGTTGGAGAACAAGTGGTTAGATCTTTCCTCGATGGCTATGGAGTTAGAGTATATAGTCCTCGGAATGGAAGTGTCAAAGATGTAGCGTATTTCCTTGAACCATCGCCACCGTGTAGAAAAAAATCCAAGTCTTTGTTGAAGAAATATCGAATGGAATTGAGGCTCATCTGGTTGGCCAATTGTTGGTAGAGGTTTAGACCGGTCGGTGTAATATGGAGGGTTGTCCCGTTTGGTAAAGTCGATGTTTGCTTCTGGGTTGAGCCAATCCATGTTGTTAGACATAGCTCGAGCAATGTTTTCAAGGTGATATTCGACCTCAATGGCACTTTCTGAGCTATCTTTGAACAGTTGAAAAGCTTCATTCTTGATTTGCCGTAACTCGATTTAGTCATCTTCTTTACACGAATTTTTCTTGCAGAACTTAGCATGCTCCAATGTATTACCGCTCACCGATCTTGACCTTCAGCAGGGTAGGGAGTGGAATTAACAAGTGTAGAAAATCATTCAAATTCCTTCGTGTTATCTTCATCTAGCCATGATAGGACGTCAGCCTTTGGGCCTTTGTTCTTCTTTTTTCTTAGGCCTAGATGAAGGTTCTGGTTTCGTACTTTGTCGGAGACAAAGGGTTGTTGTAGGGGCTCATGGTATTCCTCATCGTCACCACCCGTATACTCAAAATGATCACCGGTTTTGAGTCTTGGTAGCTCGTAATCTTGAGGTTTATCTCGCGAAGAGCGAGGAGGGATCTTTGTTGAGTGAAGTCCTTTGGGGTGGAGGTTTCATTGAGTAACGAATGGAGGATGATTCACCGGACTTCTTTGTGCGTTTGGGCTCATTATCCTTATCCGATCTTTGTCTTCGCGTCTCTTGAACGCTTAGGCCTTACAGCCTTCTTCTCTCAGTATGCGACTGAGTTGGTATTCCAAAGCAATGCTTCAAACAGTTTAGCCGTGGGAGGCAAACGCTGCGTAACGTTTCGACATTTGAGCTACTATCCGGTTCACCAATTCATCATCCGAGAAGATTGTGGATTCAACTGGATTGATGCTCAAATTCATTGGAGTTGATTTCATGGCTTGCTTGGCTAGATGTAAGAGATTCGAATAAAGTTGTCTGGTATACATCTCCTTTGTCGGGTTTAGGAACGACCTTCATGAGGAACTTGTGAGAGTATCCTTTGATCATCTCGTCCATTTTCCCTTGAAGATCATCTTCATGAGCTTCGACATACTCCTTTCAACTTTCATCTCGTCTTGCTCATCATGAAGATATCAGATGGGTCAGCAAGAAAATCTAACTTCTTCTTAGTAATATTTTTCTCGACTGTTTGACAGCTTTAATGATTCGAGACTTTGCATGAGACATTTAAGATGCAGTTGGCTTCTTCACTGATTTGGATGATGATTTGGTTGGTCTTTTAGATGGTGGTGGCGAAGAATGAGAAGAAGAATCTGATGACGAAGAGACATGAGGAGACTCGGGTCCTTAGGAGGTTCCGAGGTTTTCTCCTTGGGACGTGTTGGACTGTCTAGAAGAAGCTTATCAAAATCAGCGTCATCATCTTTTCCAGACTTAGTCGTATCATCAGTCTTTGTTTCATCACCGGAAGTCTTTTCAGTCTTTTCCTTTTCTCGGTTCTTCAAAGTCGTACTCAAGAGTGTCCTCCACACGCGTTTGTTGTTGTTCCAAAGTGGTGGCACTAGATCCCTTATCGGGTCGATTAACCGCATCGGGATTTGGTATAGGTTGAACTCCACCACTTGACCCTCCGGGGCCACCCATTTGATCTTTAGCAAATTCTTGTGCCACGTGTTGGAGTCTAAGGAATTTGAACTTTTCCTCGTAATCGCCTTCCAGTGGCTCTTCATATGAGCTTTCTTCATAAGGCACAAGTATTGGAGTCTTCCCTTTTCCTTGGTCAGCTGGAGGACTGGGAGGTTTAGGTACTATTGTAGTGTCATCTTTAGCAGCTTTCGAGTAGAAAGTCTCTTCATCTGATGCGCCTCCGAGTCCTCGTCAATTAGCTTTCTCTGCGGTTCAAGTGCTTAGGTACGGGATAGGAACAGCTTCCTTGGCGGAACTCGCCTCTTTCGAGGATTCCTCCAGGGGAACGCCCTTCGACTCTCATTGCTTGCAAAGCACTTCCTCCACTTCCTCTTCGGTTTTCCTCAGGTGTACCGTAAGATTTTTCATCAAGAAATCCAACTTTGTTCTCTTCTACAGCGACCAAATATCTTTTATATGAGTAGAGCTATTTGAGTTCATCTGAGAGAAGGTGATTTGGCAACACATCACCTTGTTTCTTAGTCGTTGACTCCTTAAATCTGACTGTTAGAGTGGGTTCAGTCAACATGTCATGATTGTCGGGGTCATTGATTCTTTTGGGGATGTCAGTGTTGTACCCAAGTGCTCTCTGGATCAACAATTTAGTATATCTGATGTAGGGAATCTTTGAGCCAAGCTTTTGAGGAATGTCATCATGTCATCCCAAATCAGAGCTTCAACTTCGATGTGCTTCATGTTGATTAGAGCCCAAAAGATTTGCGTTCCACAAGCTTGGGATGCTCATAACCGCTGCCACGACCGAAATGGATTTTGTGATGATGATATAAAGGGTTCTCCAAGTCTGAGGGATGTTCTTGAGATCCACGTGAGAATGCTTAATGATAACCCCTGAAGCTTCGTCATACCCAATATTGATCAAGAATTGAGAACCGCTCTTCAAGAGGTGCAGCAGAGAATTCAGCTTGGTATGATGTCGGAATGAGGAGAACACCCTTAAGTCGAGGAGTGATGGTGAGTTGCTTGTGATTGAGCGTCACTGTCACAACATTTTGACCTTTGACCATCTACATTGTATTCCAGAATTGCTGTATGTAGATTTCTGGAACAGTGGCAGAGTGTGAGAGCATGTTCTGGTAGAGATGATTCTTTAGAACATCCACAACAATGAGACATGAAGATTCTGAGCAAGTGAGAGTTTCAAAGTCAACTCTGAGATTGTTCTTTCCAACCTTCCTCGGATAGCCATTAGGGAAGATATCGGCAACTGTGAGAACCTCAGGTGCATCCACATTCATTTGAGCAGCCATGTCTTGATCTGAAATAACATTAGCCAAAAGAACCAATATATCGAAAGACATAATGTTAGTCAACAGAAGGTTTTATTGTCTAATTGTTGAATGTGCAATGTCAATGATAGTTACGAGTCCAAAGTCACTTGTTTGTTCAATAGTCCAATGACGTCGCGATAAGTTTCGTGAGTTAGTTAACTTTAAGTTTTAAAGTTTATGTTATCACTTATTTAACACAACATATTGAACGTTTAAGCTTATTAGTGACATTATTGGTTTCGTGACGTTATGATTTATTTATTTACAAGTTTACACGCGTAACAATTCATAATGAAGGTATATTCAAGGCTTATGCGTAGAAATGGTAGCTTATGCGCAAAACAGAGAAGTATACGCGTAAATGCAAGCTTATGCGTAGGATCCTTACTTACGCGTAAGAAATGTTACGCGTAGGAAAAGGGGACCTTATGCGTAAGCTTACGCCAGAGGCGTGATATAAAATCTTACGCGTAAGGCTTACTCGTAGGAGTAGACCTTATGCGTGAGGTCATGTTTACGCATTTCCTTCACGAGGATACGTGTAGTCCCTTTGTAGAAGCTTACGCTGCAAAGATAAGATTTCTCTTACGCATAACTTTCTACGCGTAAGGTGATCCTTATGCTTAGAGTTTCAATAACCTTGATTTTGAGTTATACGAGTAGCAAGCCTGAAATAAAATCATCGTAACATCAATTTTGACCCATACATTCATTCTAAAATAGATCATGGAATGAAACTACATCAAACAGTTACGCGTAAAAAATCTTACGCGTAAGACTAAAACCCTAATAGTTCAAGAATTACGCATATGATTTCTAACCATAGGATTTGCACCAAAGTGTTTATGGGAGGTCTAAGAAGCATATAGAGTATGTTTATCCAAGTTTTAACATTAAATAAGCCATGAATCAAAAATACCCAATTCAATTTATGAATCATAAGTGTTTCTAGGTGATTTCTGGGTTTAAATAAGCTCAATTCAACTTGAAAAACAACCTCATACAACAATCTTTATCACCAAAAACGTTCTCATTTGAAAATACCCAAAACGACTCATGAACCCTAATTTTGAAAATCAATCAATTCGTGTTTCTGGGTGGATTTTGAGGATAAAAATAGTATCATTGATGTTATTGAAACGTTTTGACACTCTTATTTTAACCACAAACACACACCAATGATTGTGTGTTCATACGCTTATGCGTAGAACACATAATCATTCATATCTTTCGTTTTGGCCGTTGGATTTGCATAAAAATCAAAACCCTTGCTTGTAATAACGTTTAGATTACGAAAACACTTACAATATGATGATCAAAAACACGGATTTGAAGCTTGATTATTAGGCGTAGGATGAGTTAGTTGTGTGTATTAAATGTGAGGATGAAAAGTTAGGTGGGAAGTTTTATTAAAATAACTTTTGAATTTTGACAGTTTTAGTCCCTCCATTTTTGCCATTTTCATTCAAAGCCTTTTAACTTCCATTTTGATTACCAAACGAAAGATTTTAAGAAAAGAAACTTGACGACACTCCCCCTCGACTTAAGAAATAATGAAAGGTTAAAAATTTTAGTCCGAGGAGTGTTAGTGAACCAAAAATGTGACCACCACTATTCAAAGAAACAACCGGGATAAGATAACATGCAAGTACACAGTTATTTTGAAACAGTTAAATGTTCATTTTCTCCCCCTTAACACTTGATCGGAAAAATACTGAATTTTGAAAGATTTGAGTGTTGACGGAAGGGATGTACTTGCAATGTTAAAAGAAATATAGATAGAAGAATATTTTTGTTGTTTTATCTAATTTTATATTTTTGTGTTTTGTTTTTGAAAAATATTTACAAAAGAGGTTTTGGTGTTTGACCGGTTTTAAGAATGTTTTAAGAGTTCATCCAGTTCCTCTTGAGTCAAACACCTCATACCAATTCGGGGGACCAACTCATTAAACCCTAGGTGAGCTAAAGCTTTGGTGAGAAGATCTGCCAATTGGTATTCTGTACCCACGAAGTATAATTCAACATGTAGGATCGAAAAGACTAGTGATTTATGTGGTTCGGGGGGTCGGGGAAGCTCAAAGAATGAATAAGACATGGTATTATTTAGATTAAAGTAAAGGGAAGATGTGTGTGTTTCTAGAGAGAAGAAGAAGAAAACACACACACACTTCTTTACAATAAATGAACTTCCTACCCTCCTAGTTGGGACTAGGAGGTGTATTTATACTAAGACAAGAATAACTTATCACTATTGACTAAACTAGTCCTTGTGAATAAGTAAAAGAAGAAACTAATGCAATTCCAGTAATGACTTCACTTTAGCGAGGCTAACAATCTCTCCCCAAGTGATGTCATACGGGAGTTGCTTACAATGTTCCTTACAAGCAAAATTAAATACAACAGATAAGCCTTGTGACAAAGATCAAGAGTGTCTTCACAGGTCATCAAACTTCATGAATCTTCTCACATTTTGCCATCTCTTTACTTACTTGAGAAGAACAATATGAGCAAATCTAATTAGGGATTAAATCGACCTTTTGCTCTCCCCAATTAGTGCTCTCCCCAAATCGACAACCTTTCGATGAATTTCCGAATTAAGAAGTCTTTTTGATAATTAAATTAGAACCGCTTTAGTCTTCTAACACGCAATGGCGGAAATGTAGAGAAGACTTGTCGACTCGACCTTCTTCAAGATTGTCCATTTGCGGGAATAATATATCAACATCTTCATCTCACCAAATGCATTCCAGTTATCTTTCATATATCAAATCAGCCCATAATGTACACATTTCTCTCCCATGAAGGTTACGATTTATCGGAATCAAAGATATATAATTGTGTACATGAAGCATTAACTGAATCATTCTATCATAAATCAAATCAGCTGAGAAGATGTCATGAACAATACCATTTGAAATTGTCTAACCTATTTCAACCCTCAGATCAAAATTCAACTACGCCTCTGTAGTAACCACATGTGAAGATAACCCAAGATGACGAACTTGAGGATGAAGTAAAATCTCCCGGAATAGTTACTTAAGCTTGTACTATCCTTGTGAAAAGAACGGTGTACCCATTGTACAAACCTCTTGACGTATCCTCAACTACGTGAGACATCGAAAGTGATAGCTACTTTGTGGGTTAAGAGAGAAAGAATCACAAAAGTAACTAGATAGCAAGTCTTCATCACACTCAACATATTTGCCCGCACAAGTCATCTTGGCGGAAGGGAAGAAGAAAGAAGACGAAATAAGTAAACTCGTCCGTCACAAACGCCACTTCAAACCCGAATAAATAATAACGAGTCATCTTCGTGGTCACATTAAAATTCATCGAAAACTTTAGCCGTGAACGTGTATCCTCCGTGAAAATATACCATACCAAAAATACCACTCTTTAACGTATAACAAAAATTTGTATCCATCACAAAATAAATTCGGATGACACATAATTTTGTTACCATTTCATTCAAATGATTATAATGAATCCTTCATAGCCCAAACAAAACGAGAGATCAATATGTCAGCCCATAAACAAATCCAAAACCCACGTCCAAATCCAAAAGCCCAACACACATTGAAGATATCCGGGTATAAATGAGAAAGGTAACCTATTCTTATTCTAACCCTAAAAACACATCCTGATAAAATTCCCCTACCAAGAAATGCATCCCCAAACTTATCTTTCCCAACATAACGCTTCTCATCTCAGATCAAACATTAAATCCCAAATCAATCCGAATAAAATATCCCTTTCATTAGTGCCAGATACACATAAACGAGACCATACTAAAGTTCTTCATTCTTTGCTCCAATCGAACCAAGAACGCGTGAAGGCTTCAAGATCCGAGGGGGTCTCTGGTAGGTGTCACCGTATAGATTTTCAATTTGATTTTGGATATTTAACGAAACAAGAGATGATTGTAACAAATGTGTTATAAATCAAATCTGTTAGTTTCGGATATTAAAGGAAGCAAACCTTCCAAGAAGGGTTGATGATGATAATAATTTCAAACTAAACAAATCTTGAAAAGATTGGCAATAAAGTTTGAAATAATCTGAAACCTCTTGTAATTTTTCCTTTTTGATTGATATCGAGACAAGGTTTAGGAAAGATGATTGATTGAGGTTTGGATATATGTTGTATTGATTGAGGTTTGGAAAGAGTTTGGCTCGTCTATTACAATCTTCTTTTTCGTACTGATTCATGTCGTAATAATTGTTGGACCGATGATGGATTAAACTGAGGTCGAGAGTTATATGGTAAATGGTACTGTATTTGTTTGTGGTCGTGGTCTTTTTAAGTCAAGTCTACGCGTAACTTCCTTTTCGCTTAGTTCCTGCGCGTAAGACATGGTTTGGGACCTTAGCGTAGCCTTACGCTGTAACCCAGGTACGTAGTTATGCGTAAACATACGCTGTAACCATATGCGTAGGTCATGTATGTCTTAAGCGTAAGCCAAGGCTTATCGCATTAGCATACGCGTGAGACCATTCCTTCGCACGTAACTTCATTTCACGCGTAACTTTTCACCGTAGATATTCTTAAGCCGTAGAAAACTAGGGTTTTGACCCGCTTGACTTTTTTTTCCCATGAAGTTTTTTTCACCAAAAATTCCGACCATCTTCATACAAAAACCCAGAAACATCAAAAACTGCTTCTTTTTGACCATTTAACCATGAGAAGATGAACGGTTTGACCACTTTTGTTTCACAGTATTTTGGTACAAAAAAGCATAAAAGAGGACTGTTTGGATAAAATGATATACCAAGACAGATTTACAAGAAAGTTTGGGACTTTTTGTGATACCAAGGATACCAGACATGAATAAACTGTTTTCCACCATAT
>OU343216.1:87936360-88069084 GCA_910596185.1 Chrysanthemum makinoi
GAGGGTTAGTATACTTGGGGGAAGTATGTGTGTAAAGGGATAAGTAGAAAGGAAGAAATTGCTCTCTATTTATAGAGGAAATTCTCTACTGTTCCCCGGATCCCACGGATCCCTCCCACAAGGGAACCGGCTAGCACAAAGCCAGGGATCCGTGGAACGCTCCCTTTTACCCATGGGTATTTTAGTTATGGGTCATGGGTCTTTAGCTAGATACAATGTATCTCTTGAGTGCTCACCAAGGGTTCAATGTATCTAGACATTCTCTTGAGTGCTCACCAAGGGTTCAATGTATCTAGACATTGGGTATGGGTCATGGGTCATGGGTTATGGGTTGATCCATGGTTTTCTTTCTAGATACAATGTACCTTAAGGATACAATGAACTTGGTTAAGTGGTATATATAAAACCATGGGTTATGAGTCAATACCATTTGCTAGTTTTAACCTTAGTATATACTTGTTTTTACCCATTTTAGTATATACTTGTTTTTACCCATTTTAGTATACTTAGTTTAAGTATATGCTAACCCAATATGTAAACACTAGTTGTTGTACATATATATCTAAATCATAAAACCACTTATACTTGTTTTAGTGTTTTATGTGAAAATGTGATAATGTTAAAAACTATTAGTTCAAACCATTTACGTATTTTATTTGTTTCGTTAATATGATTTTACGTTTGTTATCGAGAAAACATTAGAAGATCGTAAAATATAAATAAACGTTTTTACGGCTTATTTGTATTAACATTGTTCTTTAACTTTTTTTAAAAACATAGCAAAACTATATTTATGATTTTAAAAAACATAATTAACCCTTTTCAGTTTCCATACTTTTCCTTTTGTCCACAAGTGTGTATTTTATTGATTGTAGTTGCTGAACAAGTCTGTATACGTTTTTTTATTGATTGTAGTTGTGGTAAGATACTTGTTAATTGTTGTTAACTTGTTTTTTTTTCTTGTAAGGAATACGAAGCCAATGTCATCGTTAGGAGCAAATTGAAATACTTTTCAATAATTAAAGAAAAGCTGAATCATACTCGAAGGAAATTGTTTAGGACAACCTGTTTTGGAGGGTGGCTGGATATGTTCTTTTTTGACCATGAACCACACATGTTAGATTATGTTTTACAAAAACAGGGTTTTGTGGATAAAACAAGCTATGACATGCCCCTTATATATACTATTGATGGTCGTAGTCTACATTTTGGTCGACCCGAGTTTTCTCTTATAACAGGCTTTCGTTTTGGGACAGCAAGTTTTGATTTATATAGTTCAGGGTATTTAACATTTAAGTTGAGGGTATTTCCAAAAAAAATAGGGGTAAAAATTTCCAACTTAGATCTTCTTGGTGTTGTTGAGGATGAAGAGTTGTTCGGTAAATTAACTGATGAAGACGCAGTCCGTGTTTGTCTATTGTTATCGTTAGAGGTGGTTTTTATGGGTCGCTTATTGGTTGAAGAGGTGGATGATTCACTCCTTCGTTTGGTCAAAGACCTACACGCATGGAATTCCTTTCCATGGGGGGAGCACATTTGGAGGCACTTGTACGACCAGATACTAGACGTTGTATCAAACCACAAGTGAGAACACCTAAAGGGTCTGCAAAGATCTCGGAAGTATGTTCCAACATACACGGTTGCTGGATTTGTTTGGGCATTCAAGGTTATTCCTATTTATATTATCTTTTCTTAGTATTAGTATTGAACCCAAGGTATGAGAGTAACGCATCTTTATTATTGTAGATGTGGATTCTTGAGTCGTTTGAAAGAAGCAGTCGTTGGTGGAATAAAGTCCCAGATGTCATACCAAGGGCAGTAGCGTGGTCAAGGAAAGTAATGTTTACAAGATCGGATTACGGATTGCTATTTGGCAAGGTAAAACACATTCAAATGTTTCAATGCATTAGACGAGCACCAGTCGGACTGGTATATGCAATTTAATTTCCTTGTTGTTGATTATGTTATTTAGGACTCGAAGATAATTTATGATCTGAAACCAACATTAGACGAGCACCAGTCGGAGTGGTATATTCAATTTAGGGAATTTTACCTGCACTACATACCAAGGACTCTTCCAACAAAATTACCGCATGATTACGATGTGTATCTACAGAAGTTGGCTGCTGCACGGAAACGTGGTAGGACAGAAAAAAAGTATTTACCGATTGTATCTAGGGTACAGACCAGTAGTCTTCTAACATAAATCAGCCTCAAGGATTGTGTCATTCAAGAGTTGAATTCTCGTGTTTTCAAACTAGAGGCTATTATTCAGGTTATTTACTAGCCAATATTAAATAATAACTATACGTTTATATTATAATTATTGTTAAGGATAATACCCTTTATTACTTTGTAGGTCCTTGCATGTGAAAGAACTTGCGGATTTCGGGTAGGCCAGTTCATCGATATATTATCTTTATTTCTTTAAACTATCCGTTTGTTTTACAATTAACTTTATTTCCCTTACAGGATAAATTTGACTTTACTGCATCCTTTTCCCACCTCAGCTATGAGTTTCGAGACCAACTAAATCGTGAATTCTACGAATTGGTTGACTCTCTTATTTCTAGCGCATCGTTGAGCCGGCTGATTGTGATGATGAGGATGATGTAGTTCTGGTAATGTGATTTCCAAATGTACACTATTGCCATAGTATAGTATTCAATGTATTTTAAATGCATCACCTGTTACTCAGGGAGTATCGTTGGAAGAGGAATTAAGGTTGAGAAAAGAAGAGGAAGAACGGTGGAGGATGGAAGAACAAAAGCTGATGGAAAAGGATTTTCTAATGGCGATGATAGAGGAGAAGAATCGCAGGTTGCAAAAGGAAAAGTTGTTGAAGATTGAGAAGGAAAAGAAAAAGAGGTCTATAGCTTTCTATAATTCGGACCATTGGAAAAGAGCCAAGGCAGACATAACACCTGACATGAGGAGTAAAAAAGATGGTGCGAGTCGTGATTATGGTCAAAAAGATTTTTGGAATCGAAAATAATCGAACACTGGGTGCGGGATCCAGATATGACCGAACAGTTACAAAATGTTAAACCTTGGGTTTAGGTATGAAAAACAACTTTTAACATTTATATTTTTTAAACGTGTTTTTAATTTACGTGTTAGTAACAACGTGTGTTTAGGTTCTTTCCCGAAGGAACAAGGCTATCGACAAAGTTCATCTTACTGATGAGTACAACGAATTTCTTGGAAAGCAGGGGCCCCTACGCTGTATGTTTCCTTGGTCCAAAGAAGTTCGTGTGGATCGGAGGTTTTGGGAATCCTTTGTGTGTTTAGACCCTCCTAAGAAAGGTTGGCTTATGGACGAGGTAACAGTCACGCATATCTTTCACTCAGATAGTACATTCATTTTATATTGTTGGTTTTATACCCTATTCATTTTTTATTGTTGCTTTATAGCACATAGAGTTGTGGGTGGAATACATGTTGCATTTCAGAACCGATGGCGCTGATTGGGCTATGGTTACTGCATACTTTGTTCAGCTGCTCTTACAAGACTCCATCCCCATTTGGTATGTTAACGGGGAAAAGTACAAACTCCAATGGGCTGATGTTGAACAGGTAATAGTTGTGTTCATTCCTTTATACATATATTGGTATGTGTTTTGTTAACCTGGCCTTTGGTATTATACGGGAGGTTTATATGCCTATAAATGAAAAGGAAAAACATTGGTTTCTGGCTCGATTCCATATTAGGACGGGGGTTGTAACATTTTATGACAGTGGCTATAAGCCTGAAGCTGAGTGGCGTCCTTGGTACAAGGAGATGCGGGCATGTTTACAGGTACCATTGCTTTAAGTTCTTAATTGATAAATGTTTGTCAAACTAGTTATTGACTAAGTTGCCTATCAATGAAAAGGAACAACAGTTTTGTAACTAGTAGTTACCAACAAACTAGTTATTCACTAAGTTGCCCATGCGTCATAGTTGCCCAACTATAATAAATTATGGAACATACACCTTCAAGTGTATATGAACCTGCCCCTTGTACTTGTTCATTAATTTGATGGTAGTATTAAGCACAAGTCAACTCTTTAAACTCCAACTTAACTGTTTAACCATTTAAAACAAGTACTATTTCTTAAATGCATATCTTATGGGTTGGTCCTTAGATATGAATGCTCTAATTGTTTTGTTCTATTTATAATACTCTTACTGTCCATACAACACTAAACACATTCTTACAGTTTAATAGTTGCCCACAAAATTCTTGTGAAAGTTGCCCATCTTAATTGATTTCACAGTTGCCCATTAAAATTTCACGATGTCGTCCACAACATTCCAATTGAAGTTCAAATGGACATAGTTAATAGGCTCTCAGTGAGGTGTGTGGCTCAATGCCGCAGTGTCTGCAAGGCATAGACAACATGAATTTCACCGTCCGTTATGGTGTTCGAATCACTCCACCAGTTTCATACCTTTTGCTGTACAAGCAGAGTCTTAAAGGTTACGTTGGTTTGGTAGATCAAAATTTTGACTTGAACCCTCTTTCCTCAAACATTTCTTTTTCTGACGTCAAACCAATTGGTTGGTCACATGGAGTTTGGGGTTTTACCTATGGACCAATTGTTCGTGATACCATGGCGGTCGTTTGGAACCCATCCATCAACCGATCAGTCGGCACGTTTGTCCCCTATTTGAACACATTACAGGAGTATGAAAAACGGTTGTTGGCTTTTGGGATTCGTCCTGACAATTTTGATCCGACCTTCCTAAAAATTTCATACCCATTCAATACAAACACGCCATGCAATGTCTTAATTTTTCACATTCTCCACTAGACAATGGACGCGGTGTTAGGTCGGCATTGCTTCTTCTAACACAATCAGAATCAAAAAAGCAAGTCAAGCAAATGTTAGGGGTTATATCTATTGGTGTGGTTATCAACGGTTGTATGCTAACGATGGTACCACATTCGACAGCTATTTGATTGTTTCTTTTGACTTGGTCACCCACCGTTTCCAAGTCCTGGACTTACCTGATGAATTAATAGGCAAACTTCCTTTACCGTTCTATGTTTCAAACCTAAGAGACAATCTTGTGGTTTCTGGAAACATTCATGGGGATGTCAGTTCTGTTTTCTCTATATGGGTTATAACGGTTGTTGGTGGAACGATAGCATCGCTACAACTTCTTAGCATCACCACTCCAATAGCACTCAAATTAATTGGTTTTGACGACAACAACGACCCTGTACTTGAACTTGGAAACCAGGAAGGATTTAACGCAACCATTGTACTATACAAGCTTGCTACTGGAAACTTCCAGCACATGGGCATCGAGGGAGATGTTGGGTCCTTTTTGTTCAAACCGTTACGTGAATCACTTATTTTGCAGACTCATCGTGATATGGCGGCTTATTAGGATGTCTGGTTTCATTGTAGTTTTGGTGTAGTTTACGTTTGCAGTGTATGTTGTAGCTTCAGTGTGTCAGATGTAAACATTTAAGTTGTTATGTATTGTGTTAAGTTGGTATGTAAAATAACAAAATATGTTTGGATGTATATACAAGCTGGACTACCGATCGTTCTAGGGAAAGCCAGTGTCTTCCAGAAGAAAGGTATAAATCCGACAACATATGCAATTACCTTCAAGAATGCACCCAACGTTCCAAATCAGGGGACTCTGTTTGGTGATTGTGGTATCTGGTATGCATATTCTTATACAGACTGTCACATGGGAAGTCATTGGCCGTCGATAACCCTGTACAGGCTGCCCTTGCATATCGTGAGCATATGGCTAATTTTTATTTAAAACACAGAGTATGTGTTTGGTAGACATGTTGTTGTCGTATTTGGTTGTAATTCTAACTGTTTGTAACAAGGGTTGTATGTAGTAGCTAAACTGATATATCAACTACTTTAATTAATGTGAACCCCAAACAGGGATGTATTATTTTGTTAATATCGTTGTCATTAAAAGTGTTCGCATGGTTGCGTTTTTTGTATCGAGCTCTATTTAAAGAATTTATTGGAAGGAATGCTTCTCATTTTGCCAGATAAGTGCCCTGTTCATGGTGGCCTTTGATTACAACTTATTAATGTTCTTGTTAAGTTATCTTTAAATAATGAAAAGCTTTTCATTTTGCTGTATGTTGCTGTATCCGCTACCTGTTTAGAAGAAACAACTGCTGCAAAGTTAAAGAATGTAGTCGATGGAATTCTTCTCATTTTGCAAGATAAGTGCCCTTTTCATGGTGGCTAATTTACTTGTTTAATTTTCTTGTTTAACAAATTTTTAAATGACATACTCATCAGTGCTTTGATCCTTCTAGCCGTGGTTTCATGAATGGTTATAGCCGTGGTTCCACGGCTACTTGAGAAAAACCGTCTACTTGAGAAGAAACCACGGTTAGATGAGAAGAAACCACGGCTACATGAGAAGAAACCACGGCTAGTTGAGACGAAACCACGGCTAGTTCAGAAGAAACCACGGCTAGTTGAGAAGATACCACGGCTAGTTGAGAAAATACCACGTCTGAGGTAATTCTATCCAACAATACTTAATATACACACACTGTTATGATAACCACTTCAAAATAAAAGTGTGAATTTAGGAAAAAAAATGTAATTCATACATATTTAACAACCCATTTTATTCAATTCATTATCTTACAATCGCATTTCATGGGTCACACACAAGCACTACAAGAACACTCATAATAAGATAACGGACACATACTACTGCAAAAAAAACAAACAACATAGAACACCTGAAAGACACACACTTAGAGATCCAACAAGCCCTGAGTTTCGATAAAGATGCCATTGTTCGCAGCATTTAGCTCCAGTTCCCGTGAAAGGATACGCATCGCATGATCTTTGATCATCTTTACCGTTACCCCCCTCAAATATTCTCGCGTTTTTTTTAGCATGCCTGTTTCCAACACTCTCCAATTCTTGAATGAAGATATGCCTTTCTTCATTGATTTGAAGCAATCTTCCCGCAAGCACATTCAATTGTTGTGCCATACGAACATCTTCGCCAGATGCTTGGTAGCAATAGAAGACTAACATATCAGGCCAGTTGTTAGAATTTGCATCGGCTCTAAGCTTAGCACACCTAGGAAATCTAGACATTTCCTTATCCCAATACTTTATGACAAATTAAAAAAAATAAACTGGTTAACTAAAAAGGTGGGTTTGCTGTCTTTAAATAGGCAAGCAGCAAATACATACATTACTGTTAACTGTATTTGTATTATCATGACACTAATCCATGTCCTCATATAGCATTTGTCACATGATGCACAGCTGCTCCCATATTATTGAATAACATCCAAAAAAAAATTACAGCCTTTCAAATGCTTTAAACCCTATCCACATATTGTCACTATATTTGTTTTTTTTCCACTTACACATGCTCACAAGATTTACTATTTCTGAACAAACATCTAAAACAGGAAAAATCATAGCTGGTTTTGCACTAGCCCACAGTTGCATTGACTAACCGTTCACAATTATTTACCATGCCCTTGAACATAAAACTTAACTAAACATTCATACACAAACACAACGTTTTATTCATGACAAAATACAAATAATTGGTTAAAACTATTACTTCTAACACTTATCAAAGTGCAACACACCAATCATTCATACAGTAAGTTAATCTTGGAACCACAATCAAACCACACAACCATATGCAGTAGTGTTTAACTTTAAGTATACACATACTTAGGCTTACAGAACCATTTAGCAACTATTACATTAGTTAAATAAAGAGAACATTGACCTAGTAATTATCCATGTTATTGAAATCATCCAAGTGATATGTATTTGATGATTCAGGGAGTGAATTTAGGTTAATGCCAGAATTATCTACGTAACCCTCCCAAACGCTGTTAGTTGGTTCACCATCCCAATGTACGGCATCCCAATCCTGGTAAATTCTCCCATTTTGAAAATACTCGTCCTCCACTTGCGATTGTGGGTCATCTTTCAATCGAAAATGAGTACCTGACCTACGTTTACGCGTTCCCTGTTCAGGTGCCATCTCTTGCATAACTTCTTTACCATTGTCTGTCCTGCTATTCGTTTTTTTCTGACAACATATACAACCTATCTTGTCAGAATACTAAAAAACAATATTATATATGCATTTGAAAGAACAATCTAGGTTACCTGTTTTCTGGACAATGGTTCCATGCATGATGCACGCGTATGCCCTACGATACCACACCTCCCACATTTTCTAACTTTTGGCTCCTCATTTTTGATGGGAAGCGATCTTTGTTTTTAGGTCTTCCTGCCTGCCTCTTGTCCATCAACGGCGGTTTAACCTTTTGCAAGTTACCCGGATCATGCCATTCTGACTCTATTTCCAAAGGATACACCATTTCATGATATGTGCCTTTGAGTGCAGCTTTTGTAAACCATGTTTCCGCCCATTTGTTACAGTTAGTCAATTTTTATTCTCTACACACGGCACACACATGACCACTTGGTAGTCCCGAAAGTTGCCATTTCTTGCACGTTCTTCGTAATCAAAAACCATACACGAATAAACAACAATTACCGCAATTGAAAACCTGTATATTGCAGGTACCTGCAACTGCATTCATTCTTTACGAAATCAACAATATGACTATGACGATTGTCTATAACTTGGTACATAGCACACATGGCAATGCCTCTTACTTCCCAATTAGCACTCTTCCACATTCTCTGCTCAACCTTCCTAGCTGCCCATTTTGTTAGTTCAAATTCCGGTGCGTCTGCAAAATAAGCACACATCAGGTAACATTTATCGGACAAGTAAATGTGAGACGGCGAATATATAGTTATACCGTAGTATTTTTTGCGACGTTCGAAATACCAATCTTGTAGAAGACGTCTGTAGTACTCCAAAAGCATAGTTATTGGTACCTTTCGAACGTGCCTTGTTAATGAATTTATTGAATCCGCACTGTTTGACGTCAAATAATTGTATCTTTTTCCACTGCAATATGCCCTTGACCAGTTTTCAAACCCGACGGCTTCAAGTTTTTTGACGGCTTCTAATTTTTTTGCACGAAGCTCGGAAATTGCATTATCAAAATCTTCAGTTGTATAGATTTTGCACAACTTCCAGTACAAAGCCCTATGCTTTTTACGGGTGATATTGCAATTCATCATCAAGTGACGACAACAATAACATGAAAGCATTTGGAAAAAAACGTGTCACAAGCTTTTGTTATTGAATGATGCCATGCGTCTGAATAATCGCAGATTAGGCACTTCACCAATGCATTCTTTCAACCACCCCAAAAACAATGTCTAGGCTTCAGCGGTCTCACCCTGTGCGACCCCGGTAGCGATTGGAATAATCTGATTATTTCCGTCCATACCAACAGCAAGCATGTTGGTTCCTAGATACTTCCCTTTCAGATGCGCAGCATCAATTATAATCAATGGCCGCGTGAAGGCTATAAAACTCCGAATCTAGTATCGTTAAGTATATATTAGTGCTTAGTATACATTAAAGCTTAATATTTATTTGTGTTATGTGAAAAATTTAGGTAGTTTAACTGCATGTTAAGTATATATTAGTGATATTTTTAAGATTTACTAAGATACACATTTATTTGTGTTATGTGAAAAATTTATTAAGTTGACTAAAATTGCCAACTGCCCAGTGGATGAAACTAGTAACTAATCCCAACTACATATAGATTCTTTAAGTAATATCAATTTCATATTTGTAGTAATGTCTAATGGTAACAATTCATTACTAGTTTTAGTAATATATTTAGGATCCTTACTTTTTTATTATTATTATTATTATTATTATTATTATTATTATTTTTTACATAATTAACAGGGATTGTGCGTAAGCGTTTGTCTTTTGAAGTGGAACGACCATCTGATGACGTGCTTCATAAAATATATAGGAAACAAGTTAACAAAAGATCTAAGAAGGATGTAGCTGAAAAAGGTGTGTTGGCTGTCAAGGAAATAGGTGACAAGAATAAAGATGAGCACAACAAAATAAATGGAAATGTTGATGGTGAGAAGTCGATTACTAAGCAACATGAAGATGAAGCAATAATGGAACAACTAGCCGAACAAGATAGGGCTGAAAGAGAAATGGAAGAGAGAATGCGGCAAGACCAGGAACACGAGGATCTTTGGAATCTGATTGAATAAGGTCACCTTGGACGGTCAAAATGAAGGTTAAATTTAGTTAAATTAGATTATCAGCCTAGAGACTTGTATGTTTCTTTCATAAACTTAATCTTAGTTTAAAAAAACATGTAATTCACTTCTTTAAACTTCATATATTTCACTTTCCAGACTTGCATGTTTGTTTCCGTGGTTATATACTTGGAAATTATTCATTAATTTATAAAACTGCAACAACGGATGCAGTGCTAGATGCTTCCCATTTATACAATCAACTAATAAGTACATCAAGAGTTATCCAGTAAGGACTACTATCAAAAGACTACTACATGAACATAACCACCTAAACCATCTATGGCCTCTTTGGAATGGCCATGCCGGCATCTTCTGCTGAACTCCTTGTCCCCCAATAACACCCACGGTTTTGGGCAAGCAAGTCCCCTCACTAGCTCTTTTGGGGGTGCTGATGAGGAAGGACCAGTTGGTCGTGGTTGAGATGCAAGTGCTTCAAGAGGTGGAGATCTGAGTGGTTCTGTTTGGATGGAAGACAATCCAGCAGGAACATGCTTTGTCCTCATAAACGTGTGGGATGTTTTTGTTGGAGGAAAATAGTTCTCCCAAGTATTGCTTGAGCATGAACTATCAGAAGTATCTGAATCTGAAGATATTTCCAGAGGATGTTTTTGTGACCCACTCATGTTGCCTAAAATGTTTTGGGGATACAAGAGAGATATGTGTGGTTTATGGGTGATATGTTATTAAATAGAGTTAAAAAGCATTCAATGTGTTAAATGGGTAGAAGGTGTGAGTTGTTGTGTAGTAAATGAAGTCATTGAATATTTGACTTGGTGATTAGCACTTACTGTAAGCACAGATGTTTGTGGGCATCCCACTTCTAGTGCATTTTCAATTATTAAAACAATGTACAATTAAAACAAACGCATTACCTATCATGTTCAAATAAACATGACAAGATCCTTATCCTAAAATGTGAATAAGGTGTGACTTGTTGTGGAGTAAACATGGTCTAACCACTGCTTCTTGTTTTTGGAAACCACTGATAGTACAATTGTAACCCCGGATAGCCGTGGGCAACCCACAGGTAGTATCTTTCTAACCACCCCTGTGTGTGGGCAACTCACGGCTAGTATATTTCGAACCACTGCTAGTGCATTATTGATGAAAATGGAAACTCAAGGGGCTGTTATGTAACATGTTGATCTAAAAGTATATAATCCCCAAATCACTGCGCTATCAAATAATTGATCTTTAAACACTTGAAATTGGCGCTCTACACAAACCCTAACCCACTCCCAAACTGATAATTAAACGTCTTTTACATCGAAATCACACAAATGCCGAAAGAATATCCTACCACACACAACGTCGTTGCATACCTAACCAAGAACAATCATACTGAAGGGTTCCATGAGATGATTGATTTTATCAAACACACACCAATTCACTATGCAATAAGTGTACAACCTATCATTCTTAAAGCCTACATTCAACAATTTTGGTTGAAGGCAGAAATTCAAGAACGAGATGGAGCAGAGGTTATTAGGAGTGTTGTTGTTAAGAATGAGATAATATTCGAAGAGGAGGTGATTAGGAAGGTTTTGAAGCTGGAGGATCCTGATGGGGTTGTCAATTTGTCTGATGCAGATATTTTTGAGGGGTTGAAAAGATTGGGTTATGAGAAAAATGTGGAAAGAATTAAGTATCATAAAGGTATGTTCTCACCCTAATGGAAGTTTTTAATACATACTTTGCTTTCTGTTCTAAGCAATAAGACCACTGGGTTTGATGAGTTTTCATAAAAAAATAGCAACTGCTGTCATATGTTTATCACAGGGGAGGGTGTTTAACTGGTCTAGGATGATCTTTGAGGGGTTTATGAAGAACATTAAAGAAAAGGGTAAATACTACTTATATCCTAGGTTTGTTCAATTAATAGTGGAGAAACAGATCAAAAAACCCGTTCGTGATAAAAGGGAGTATGAGGTACATCATATGTCTTCTAGGGTGTTTACACACTTGAGAAAAAAGAATGACAAGTTCTCAGGAAAGCTTACACCTTTATTCCCTAATATGCTTAACTTGCCAGACATTCCTGATAATGAGGAGCTACTTGAATCCCAATCCAACCAAAGCAATGATGCTCAACCCACTCCTACCACGTCTGAACACACTGCTAACCCATCTGAATCCACTGCTAAACCATTACCTATACCTGCATCCACAAACACCCAAACCAATGATGCTCCCCCTGCTACCATGACGCCAACCAATGCCACCGTATTTGATCCCACGGGTACCACATATGGTGAGAATATTATAGAAGTAGTGAATGAATTGAAGGCTAAATGTACACAAATGGAAAATACAATAAGAAGGTTGAAGCACAGGGTTTCTGTGTTGGAGAGAGTAAGAATACCAAGGTTTGTTGCATCTAATAGAGTAACGAAGATGCCTAAGAAAGGCATGTCGTCAAAGGGGAGGAGCAAAATCATTGATTCATGGGAGGATGTAAACATGGATGTTGAGATGGATTTCGATAGTCGAGATCATGGCGGTGACTATATGGTTACTGACAAGGAGGGAAAAGAAGCCGTGCTTGAAGCTTCAAAGGTTGTAGTTGAAAACGAAGATGAAGAAGTGGGGCAGGAAACAACCACTCTTATTGTTGCTGAATCCCCTGGTAGTACAAATGAAATAAGTGATGCCTCCTTAATGACAACCACGGTCACACAACCACCCAAGTCTAAGGAAGTTGACAAAGAGGTTGCCGGTACCTGATGAACTTATGTAAACCTTACCCAGTCGGACTGGATGGGTACTGCACATTTGTCCTATACTACTTAAACCCACTGGTCCTAAACTTTGGGTAAACCTTTGGCTAAAGGTTTGAAGGTTGGAAAAGCAGGATTGGTAGAGGAAGGAATAGAACAAGTTGTAGAACCTTTTAATGTTGCAGTTGAAGACGAAGAGGAAGAAGTTGTGCAGACTCTATCTAGTGATACTACAAATGACAGGATGCTGAACCCAGAGGTAATATCATCGATCAGTTACTTCAGATACACATATTGCTACTACAACCATGATGGTACGATTATCACAACCGCTGTAACACCACATCGAAGGCGAAGGAAGTTAAGAAGGAAGTTGCAGGTACACTGCTGAACTTATGTAGAACCTTAGCAATTCCGATTCTGTATGCAACTGCTCCCATTGTAATTGAACCTATGGAAATAAACCATTGGCTAATAGTTTGAAGAATGGGAGCAGTTAATAAAGTAGTAGATCAACGAGACATAGGAAAGGGTGAATCTATTTCTGAACCTGAAGAAGAAGAACTTGAATTTGATAGTAAGGAGGATCAGATTTCACATGATCATGAAGTATCAATACAAATGGATGAAAATTTAAGGTGAAACGAACATCTTGCTTTGAAAAAAAAAAAAGATGAAGCTAGTATGAGATTGATTGAACGATGGAACAAGGAACAAGCATTTCTTCAGGCTTCTGAAATGATAAAGTTGGAATGGAGTAATGAGGAATGGGCACTATTGGATGTTCCATCAAGGTCAAAGGTTCTGGCCGCGGAGGGCGAGACAAATGAGAGGAAAGAAAGAAGTGGCGTACCATATAATAGTAAGAATAACAAACCTCCTACTAGGGCTCAAAGGAGAAATGTCATGATCACGATTCTCAAGCACGTGGAATTTTGCAAAGGCAAGGATTTGAAAAAATGCACGTAGAAGAGATTGAAGATGATGAACGTTGGTTAAGAATGAAAGATGATTTCAATCCTATGAATTCTGATAAAGAGCTGGAGTGGATCAAGAACGAAGAAAGCGCCAAAGCAGAAATTCGGGAGAAGGTGCGTTCTAAGAAACAGAAATTGGATGAAGGGATGGAGAGGGAAGAAAGAATGGATGTGTATCTTAAGGTGAGTGATAGACAAGGGCCGATTAATCGTACACCACTAAGCGCAAGTCAGCCAGTTCATGATTTCAAAATAATCACTGAAAATGGTAGAGAAGTGATTGAAATAACAAGAGCAGAGAGGATGCGAGAGTACATACTTAGATTTTGGAAGCTTGTTGTTCTTTATATCAAAAGAGGATTTGGAACAGTTATGGAAAGTCATTGATTTTAGATATGGAAAGCATGGGCCAACTGGAGGATTAGCAAGGTTCGTGTGGAGATCAGTGAAAAACATGTGTCAACCTAATCCAGCGGACATATTCTGGAAACAATTTGAAGTAGTTGAATGGATGCTTTATGAGCATTCCAGAGTACATGCTGTACAATCTACTAAGGATAAGTTTTTCATGTTTATTGATAAACCTATCCATTTTTCCAAAACTGTTGCCAGGAAAATGTGGAAGCGACGCTGATCCACAAGGAACCATATTAACAAATCCAATGGTAGATCAATTGCTCTTGAAGATTCAAAAGATTGCTGGTGTACAAGGTCCTTTGGAAATAAAACTCTCAAGGAAGGTTAACTAGAATGGGTGGTGTATCTAATAAGAAGGCTGAGGAGGATGGTGGGTCAAACCATGGATTGAATTATTGTTGGAACCACGGCAAGTATGAAGAAACCACGTTTAGAATAACTATTGAAACCACGGCTAGTTGAAAAGATACCACGGCTAGTATGATCAAAACCACGGCTAGTTGAAAAGATACCACGGCTAGTATGATCAAAACCACGGCTATAAGCACTGTTGAAAACCCGGCTAGTGAGAAGATACGACGGGTAGTTTAGAATAAACCATGCTAGTAGAAGATTGGAAGTGGTTTAAATGTAATATCATAATTTATATGTAATGCTTTGAGTAGTGATTATTATGATTTAAACAAGCAATACTAATATCAACTAATAATATTTACAAACATTCACAAAACATTTTGGATATTTACAGATTTATCATTCCAATAGTTACTACAATTGATTATACATACACAAAGAATGACCATTCCTTATGAGCTAACACCTTTCTGTACCAATTATATACATACTTAGTCAATGAGAGTTGACGATACCACAACTTGTAATAAATAT
Source organism: Chrysanthemum makinoi (assembly GCA_910596185.1). Taxonomy (NCBI): domain Eukaryota; kingdom Viridiplantae; phylum Streptophyta; class Magnoliopsida; order Asterales; family Asteraceae; genus Chrysanthemum; species Chrysanthemum makinoi. Next base: position 87,951,554 of record OU343216.1, read on the forward strand.
AGTCAATGACCCAGCATACTCAATTTGTATTTCCATAGGTACTCAAACATTCTTTCGCGATAGGCAAGAGCTGTTTGTGCAGGATCGTCAGACTTTAATGGCATGTTATGACTAAGCCTATATAGGTTAATGCAAGACCATATCCCGCAGTCACCGTATTGACCTGTTTGTTTGGGGACGTCAACACATTTTTAAAGCTAATCGATAAGCGTTGATATCTATGCCTTTTTGCTGCAAAGACTCCCGCTTCGTCTAGTAATTTGGCAGCCAATACTGAAATTTTGCAGGCATGGTATCCTTCCACCAAATCCGTTTGTTTGTAAAGGCTGGAAACGAATCATACAATGTCAAAACACCCGTACTGATATGCAGCTCTCCTACCGCCCAGTGCTTGTCAGGTTCGTTTATTGGAAATAATACCTACATCATTTACGACATCAGCATAACGCACCCGCCGAAAAATCTATACGCACGGCAATATGGAAAGAAATAAATACCTTTTCGACATCAGCCCAAGGCACCGGGTACTTTACACCATTTGCCCAATAGGTTCGAACAAAGTCATTAACTACTTGAGGTGTGAAAAGGGGACCCACCATAGCCCTCGGCATTGATGTGTGAAATGCCACAGCAAATCTACCCATAGGTCAAGGTGTTGTTTACACAATTGGGCACATTATTAAAAACAAGTGGGAATCACAAAGAAACATTTATGGTAGAATACTAACAACGATTATACGCACCTCGTCCCTCAGCCATCCATCCTTGTTAGCACCGTGCCAATAAACAGTCCCAAAACCGAATATCAGCAATAGTGTCTTCATTGCCCTATGGGAAAATAAACCTAGTACCATTATTCTCTTTCAAAAAATTTTGAACGGAACATGGCACAGTTACCTTTTTTGTTTTTTCTTCCCGTTCAGTTCTCGACAGATTCTAAATTAGAACAAATTAACTCTTTTAGTTAATGTTTGTATTACAAAGTAAGAGACATATAAGTTGACACATGAAATGCCCACAAACGGTTCCAATGTATCATCAAAATCTGAGCGTTAGGAGGGATGGGGTTTGACAATTAATCCGTGCCGAACGCCTTCTCTTTGGAGTGTGCTGGTGGAGTAGTATAGGATGAGGTGCAATATCTCCCTGGCTTCCTCTTACGTTTAAGGGAGTTGAAAACTAATCTGATATTTGCAGCCTTAAAAAAACGATTCATCTTTTAACAAACAGCTCGACTATCCAACAATTAAATAACTTCAATACTCAACTGATATTCTACGGCATAAATTTTTTTAGTCATGACTAACCATGTGGTGTCTATTTTAAGGACATGCACAACAAATCATGACTGTTTGTTCAGGGCCCTTTATTATTTTCAAAAGTAAATCCTCTGCAAAGTTGACTATGTATGTTTAACTATTTACATGTGACTTACCACGTGGTGTCCATTTAATAGCGAAACCATGATCTTATTGTTCACGATATTTCCATCAAATATTTGCTCCTATTCATTTTCAGTTTCATAACCATATTTCCATCACATTAATCATCTTATGTCGAGTTCTAAAGAAGTTAGGTTTGAGGAAAACCACGATGAAAGGGAGTGGTCGATAAAGGTAGCAAGAGAGGTAATGTTTCCTGAAATATATGAATTATATGGACCGTGATGCTGAACCTACTTACCGATTACAGCTGGCTGCTAGAAGACATAAGAAGAGAGATATACGGTATTGAAAAAAAACAAGTTATAGAACCAACTGGCGGTGGTAACTCTAAGCAATCACAAAAGGTGGGACCCAATGTGCAAGATGTGGTCCTAGTAGCCGTAAAAGTAATGTTCAGAAGCAAATGAATTGTCGTAAGACACTCAAACAGTCAAGTCAACCATAAGTGAAAAAGAAAATAGTTTGCATGTTTCCTAGTTTGTAAAAGTGATGTATTAATGTATTAATGTATTAAATACAAATAAGTGAAAAAGAAAATTTATATTTAATAATATATATCAACTGTAGCACATTGTAAAGATAAGATAAGATTCTTTACACAGTGTAAAAGACAGTATTTTATTCTAACTCAAGTACAGCACAATGTAAAAGATAAGATTCTTGTTACTGCTACATATCCTACTACATAAAAATTTCCTAGTTTCTGCTCTCTTATTATCACAACTCTCACTTTATTCTCTCTTATTCTCGCTCAAGAACAATGGCAGCACCAAATGGAAACTTTCAAAATGATGAAGAAGAGTATGAGTTTGTCTTAAACAACGATTTGCTTTTTGACGCAGTGTTAGATGCTTTTGGGGAAGAACCAATGTCAGAATATGGTTCATATATGCAAGTGAATGTGTGGATGAGGACAAATGTCCTTACTTGGTGCGGGCCAAGACTTCTATGGGATGAGATTTATTGACTTGATGAGGAAGAGGAGGAAGAAGATGAAGATGAGGAAGATCTAGAGAATGAGGAGGAGGCTGAAACTGAGGTGGTGCAGCAAGGTCAGACAGTGCAGCAAAATGAGGTAGAGGAAGAGTTTCAAAGTGAGGTGATGCAGCAAAGGGAGGTGGTGCAACAAACTAAGGAAGATGATAAAAACGAAGTGGAGCAACATGTGAATAATCCTACATTATTTGAAAATATTTATAATTTGGAAAATAGGATTAGTAGTCTTGAAATACTTTGCTCAAGTTATTTTTGCCATGTCTGCTCTGGGATTGTTCTACTATTATGCATCATTTGTTGTTAACAAATGATAAGATAATTAAATGTACCTTGACAACATCCTGCCCATCCTCATAATCAAGGCATATCACTTCAACATGTTGTGTATCTGCCCCTTCCATAGCCGTTTCCTCAACCTCCATATCCAATGTGTCTACTTGTGCAGCACCTTGCGCGGCGGGATCATAAACGTTGTCTACCGGTAAAGCCCCCTGCTGCAGCCACGGTTCTAACAATGTAAGAGTAACGCCAAACCATTCCCACCCAAAGAGGTGGCCGCCACACAACAATTTCTTTACCCTTCGCACTGTCATTTTCTTTTTCCGCACCATTCACATCCATCGATTCCTAGATAAAGGGTATGTGGGTTTAATATTGAAATAGAAAAAAGTAAAAGAAGGGAAAAAAACAATATATATATATATATATATATATATGCATACGTCAACAGGAGTTGGATCAAACCCATCATAAGCAATGTCTGAGAACTCATCATTCAAATTTGGTAAGGGAGCACAATCAAATTTGTTATCCACCTTCATTATATTGTTGGTATGATGAGCATCATCAGGACCTCCCGATAAAGCAGCTTTCATAACTTGGGTCATAGTGTTGGATATAAGTTTTCACATACACATCAAACCATTAACACAAGTGGGCGTATAAGTGGAATTCTAGAGAGAGAAAGTTAGAGGTTTAGGGAACTTAGTGAGAGAAAGTGAAAGATATTATTATGAGCTCCAACTCTCTACCTTGGGAGGTAGAGAGTATTTATAGTCTTACATAAAACGCCACACATCGGGCTGTGGATCAGGCATACAGTGGGTAAAGACCCGTCCGTCCTCCACGGTGTTACTTAACTAAATACTACTTAACTTAAAATAACTACGACTACAAGCTTTCTAACGATTACATATACTTGAGGTGACCGACTCTTTAATACCTGGAATTTCTAATTCCTAACAATCTCCCCCTAAGGGAGGTCACCTCAATCATGCACTAAAATTACATTGAATACAAACAGATATGACATTAACAATTGTTCTTGCATTCTTGATGTAGTCCTTGTTCCTAAGCTCGAAGTCATTGATTCATTACATTGCATGTTTGGTTACTTCAAGTGGAGGTCTTTTACTGATCCACGTGATAATAATTTTGAGCCATCATTTGAGATTATCAGCCATCAAAAAATCTCTGTGACATCCTTTGTGGTGTTGGTATTATGTGATGTTGTGACTTTAGGACCGACATGCTCACATTCTGGATCATGATATCTTCTCATCAGAGTAGCGAAGCATTTGTTGAATCATGATATGGCAGCAGCGTTAGAGAAGCATGAGTGAAAATATCAGAGTCATTGATGCACTAATCATGATTTCTTTTGAGATGAATGTGTTAAGTGAGCATGCGGCTATGGATTGACGGCTTCATTCTGATCAGCTGCAAACGTCGGGCGTACCTGCATACAACAGTTAGCAATAAATCGCAGGAAAGTGTCTTTGATCACTTTCGTTGAATTGAGGTACACGGCCCACGGTTCTCCGCTGATCAGTACAAGTACTGCCTGTGATCAGGTATAATTCTGAAGAATTTCCTTGACAGGGTTTCGCAGTGCTAGGGTTCTCAAACCGGAACATCTCAAAGAAGACAACACGGAGTGAGTGAACCAGCGAATTTTTAAGTCCACTGATTGATGAAAAGAGATTTGAAAAACAATCGTGTATTGCTCAATAGAAATTGTTTTTTCAATATAACGAAGGTTTTAATGAAAATCAATTATCAATCATAAAACACCTTTTGGTTTGAGAAATGAGTACACGGTCGATGTGCTAAAGAAAAAGTTTGTTAAGCACAAAGACCGGTTTTCAAAGGTATCCGTCAATCCCTAAACTGAACCAGGATTGATTCAAAAGATTGAATTGCCCCATTGTTTCTGTTCAGTTGTCACATGATTGATCCATATAATAGATCTCACATGCCACCTACCAGGAGCTTGTTTGATGTTGGCTCTAGAAGGCTTTCCATCTTCATTGTGAATGTGTAAACACATCACTCAGATGTTCTGGCAATACCACAAGGATAATGCGTAGGACTCAAAATATAATCTCTCTTTCCACATTGTGTGAAACAGAGAGTCTTCATTGAAAGTGTCCTAATGAGATTTATTGATGATCTCGTGGCTCTAGACTCAATTTGTGCATATTTGGATCCTGATCTGCGAGACTAGGGAGAGGGCCTCATTCTTCAATATCAACAATCTCTAAGAGAAAGTCGATAGATAATGTCGGTTCCCAGTGAGAATGAAACAAGTCCTTTTAAGAGGAACTTGAGTGGTTTGGAAAGTTGAAGTGCATGCGTCACTTTGGGTCCATGACGTCTTGTCTTCAATACCGATGTTACCATTAGTAGCATATGAATTGAACCCGGCTCGCCTCTAAGGTTGAATAAATGGAGGGCTATTTGTTTTCACCCTTTTCTCATTCAATTCTTTTAATTCTTCAACCCCTTCAGTGCTTACCGAGACTTCATAGCTAGAACCTTGTTGGGTTTATTCAGTACTAGCTCGCTCTTAGTCCGCACTCTACCCATATCTCATTTTTCTCCTTTTATCATCATACCTAAGGACTTCTACACTAACTAGTGGATTGTCCCGGGTAGATCCTCCGGTTCGGCGGATCATGGGAACCAATACCTAACCTTATCATCCTTATATCATGTACATATAAAGTAAAGTTGGTCGGTCTATTTGGTATTGTTCATCCGCCATTGGAACCAATTGAAAACCATTTGAAAATCAATCCATATACTTGTGATATATTATCAAAACATTTTGTACCTGAATTGTTTTTGATATTTTTAGAATAAGTGCTCCCCTCAACATGTGCATCAAATGTTTGAAATTGTTTTGCACACGGAGGCAAGGGAAAGAAATTAACTTCTTTGTTTACCATTTTCTAAAAAATATCACCATCACTTCCTTGATCGAATCAAGTAGATAAAGCATTTTGGGGAAGGATGAGGTTTTCATGATTTTGCTCCCCTCAATATGTGCCTCGAGGTTTGAAAAGAGTTTTGCACATACTAGAGGGAACCAACACATTGAGATAAATGATCACGTTTCAAATCATAGGTTTAAGATAGATGCTCCCCTCAACATGTGCATGGAAAATTTGAAATCGTTTGTCACATGTGACAGGAAGCATGTACATCCTTATAAAACCATTTACCTAATTATCAGTTTAAATCCAATTTAAATCACACATTCTCCCCGATCACAATTATCAAATCATTTGAGATTTGTGATCTCTTATAGATTTAAATTGATTTTGAAAGCTTTTAAGGAGAATTGTGACTTGATTATGAAAGCGTTTTAACGATAAGGATCGAATTTTAAGACTTTAAACTCCATTGATAGAACATGCATGTATATCTTTTGAAAACAATTTAATGCCAAATAACTTTTTAATTTAATTGAAATCATTCTCCCCTCAATCAATGACATAGGTTGTTGATTGAGAGATGGAGATTTTGACAAATAAGTCCTGATGATTATCAAAAATAGAGACCGAGTTATTTTTCAAAGCATTTAGTTTTCACCAGATAAATGTTTATAGAATCAGAGCATGGAATTTGAAAACATGGTAAAACATGGCTCGTTCTTTCTTTAAAAAGCGGGTTATTGCCTGAAATGACAATAAACCATTGTTTCTCTTTCTCCCAAAAATATTTTTTGATTTTTGATTTTTTTTTTAAGAATTCGAACAACATCTAAAGTCCCGTGTCATTCTTTGAATGACAAGACACAAACGTAGATATTATCGAACCAAAAAAAAACATGACAAATTGACAATATTTTTTGAAGATTTTCGAATTTTTCAGATTTTTATGGATTTTGAAGGTTTTATAATTTTCTATTTGATTTTTGAGGGTTTTATAATTTTGTATTTTGATTTTCGAATAAATATATACAAGAGATAGATGAAGATAGACCTTTACTCCTCGTCTTCCTCACTCAAGACGCTTTGAGAGTATTCGGTTGAAGGCTTTTCAAGCCAAGGCGTGGAAGAATAAACTCAAACGTTCTCTTGGAAGAGCTTTGGTGAAGATGTCTGCTAACCGATATTCAGACCTCACAAAATATAGTTCCACCACACCTTTTCCACTTGTTCCCTGATGAAATGATGTCGAATGTCGATATGCTTTGCTCTTGAGTGTTGAACGTTGTTGCATGAGAGAGCAATAGCACTTTATTATCACGATGCAGAGGGATTTTGTTGAATAAAGCCATAGTCGATAATTGAGATCTCATCCATAGGATTTGAGCACAACAAGATGACATGGCTATGTATTCACCTCTGTAGAGGAAATAGAAGTACTCATTTGCTTCTTTGAAGACCGACTCACAAGCTTATCACCCAAAAACGAGCACCTCCAGATGTACCGACGTGTATCTTGACAACCTGCATGATCGAGCATCTGCATAGGCTATTAGTGACATACCGGTGTCCTTCAGGTACCATAGTCCCATATTGATGGTTCCTTGGAGATACCGAAAGACCCGCTTAACCGCTTCAAGGTGCTTTTAGTAGGCTTAGCACGGTATCTAGCACACATGCAAACAAACGAACAAGATGTCGGTCTACTAGTCGTGAGGTACATCGAGGATCCAATCATACTACGATATTTCGTTTGGTCAATCATGATCCCCGAGTGGTCCTCATCTAGTTTGGTTCGATCAATCATGGGGTGTCAACAGGGTCACTTGAATCAAATCCAAATTTCTTTAAAATCTCATTTGCATATTTAGATTGATTTATGAAAATGCCTCCGGGACTTTGTGAAATTTGTAATCCCAAGAAAAATGACATTTGTCCCATCATTGACATTTGAAACTTTGAACTCATTTCATTAGAAAACCGATCACATTCCATTGGGTCAGCGAGGCAAAAATAATATCATCAACATAAATTTGAACATGAGTTAAATGTTTGCCCGACTTCCGGTGAACAATGGTAGGATCAATCGCTCCTTTGTCAATCCGGTTGATAGAAAAAACTTTGACAGTGTATCATACCATGCCCTTGGAGCTTGCTTTAAACCGTAAAGAGCCTTCTTCAGACGATAAACGTGAGTAGGATGCTCTTGATTCACAAATCCTTCAGGTTGGCTGACGTAGACGACTTCTTTAAGATCTCCGCTCGTAAATGCCGTCCTTCACATCCATCCGATAGACTACCATGTTCTTACTTGCGCATTGGCTAAGAAGATTCTCGATTGCCTCGATTCGAGAAACTGGAGCAAATGATTCTTCAAAGTCTATACCCTCCTCTTGACGGTATCCTTTAGCAACTAATCGAGCCTTGTTCTTTAACACATCACCATGCTCATCAAGTTTCACTTTGAAGATCCATTTTAGAGCAATGATCATAGCACAATCTGGAGCGGGTACTAATTCCCATACATCAAGTCGATCAAACTCATGAATTTCTTCTTGCATGGCATTGAACCAGTCTTCATTCATGGCGGAATTAACATCTTTTGGTTCGATCTTAGAGAGTACGGAGTTGAAGAAGCACCATAAGGCATATGTTGCAAGTTGTTTCCGTGTGGATACAGGATGAGAGGGATTTCCAATGATGTTGTCTAATGGATGATCGTGAGTCCATTTTCTGAGGTGTTCATGTGGCAAATGTTGTTGAGGGACTAAAGTAGCGAGTCGATGTCTCCTGAAGAAGATGGTTCCGATGAAGATTCAGAGAGCAAATACATGTTTTCAAATGGAGCATCTTCGGAGTAGCAAAGGGATTAACTTCATCATTGATACCGCGCATAGTTCCATGATGTACATTCGAAGTTTGATGATTTGTTGATGAGGCAGGTGATCGCCAGCGCTTCTTGACTTAATGATATTGAGATTGAAGGATTGACTTCATTCACAGAATATGAGCATACCTCGAAGTAGGGAATTGTCACCTCATTAGCACTTGGCTCATACGGTTCATCAAACATAGGATCAAACAATTTCTTTAAATCATCTTCAGATAGAGGTACATATGGAGTTTCAAGAAGAATTTGGTATAAGGGATGAACCAATGGGACTCTGTTTTGAAGTGCGGGTCCCGAACTGGAGTGTCCAGGAGCCATAGGACCACCGCGATAGAAACTCTCTGACTATGTTTATCAACCCATATGTAGACAATTTGAAGTGACCATTGTTGGTGCGATAAAGAAAACCTGATATACCAAACTTGAAACTGAAGAAGAATTACATGCATTTGCATCTTAAGCTCGCCTTTGTGAATTTTAACTTCAATCTCAAATAAGTGATAATTGATTAACTCACAGTAATCATGTGTCAAATGCCCAACACGTGAATAGACGATACAACCGGATGTATCGTCCGATCCAATCGAATGAACCTGAGAACAAATGATTTCTCGACATTAATGCATTCTTCCTAAAGGTATACATGTAGAGACCGATCTGGAAGATTCACCACAAATGTCTTCGACCGAATGAGGTAGTCATTTTCCTTAATGTTCATGTGGTTGATTTATAGGTGCGATGAGAGGAACAATAATCCGTAAAGATTTGGCAAAGGAATACCAAAGAGTTTGATCATTATTCAATAATGCAACTTACAATATCATGATAGTCATTAAAAACGCCTTGTGAAATAACTGGAGATAAGGTTTCTTGAGAATTCCAAGAAGTACTTCTTAGATGGTGAAACCAGTTGAGTAAATAGAAACCAGAGCATGAGCTTCGTTCGGATGATCAACATTCGTCGGAGGTTAAAAGTACTCATCAAACATATCTTTGAAAGACAATGAATCCCAAATATTGATTCCCAATTATCCATAGTATATTCACTCTTCATCAAAAATAATATACACTCATTATCATCAAAAATTAAGTCGTATAACCATTATTCAAACATCCATCATCATGTAGTATATTCACTCTTCTCCCCCTCAAAAATTGCATCCGAAGTTGCCATTTTTGATTTAACAAGAGAATAAGAGAATACACCAATGAACGTAGATCCACTTGATGACTGAATGAGCATGGAAAAACATGAAGCTTGTTGATGAAGAATGTACATGAGTATGGCCATTCATGAGAGAATTTCTCTTTTTTGAAGATAAAGTTAAGAGCATACACTTTTCTTTTCTTTGAGGAACGGGGCCTGAAGTGTTATCTGCAGACACCATAATGATGAAGTACGAGGCCCGAATCGATGTGAACAGACGTCATTGTTTAGAGCCCGTCATATGTTTAGAGCGCCAGAATCCAAATACCAAGGGGCGATTTGATGCGACTGCTTTGGACACAGACGAAGACAGAGAATTGGAAACATTGGATCCCCACGTGCTCATGGGTCCTTTTGGTTAGCACAAACAATCTTTGAATCAGCAAAAACCCTAGGTGCAATGTCATTGTCACTAGGAGCTAAACTAGTAGAAGCATCGGACTTAGTCGAGGGACATTTTGTGCTTAATGGGATTATTCTACCAGTTGGCTTCCAAACCTTAACAGTCACTACTCTAGGCATAGTGGATCTAGTTAAGGGGCAAGGTTTGCCATTCGTAATATTCGACTGTTGGCTTCCAATCGAAATCCTACATTGGTAAAAACCTTCCCTGTAGGTTTCCGTGATTGCTTAATCTGCTTTTCTCCAAACTTTCTTAACGGGTTATGAATCTTAGACCTCGAAATAACACATCACATTTATCATGATTACGTAAATTAAACATTTTTTGCATGTTTTGCAGACGGCATAAGGCCTCGAATTAATTTTAGTAAGCTTAGAGCTAATACTAGAACTAACACGATTCTTTTGTTCAAATCAAACTTCTTGTCCCTATGGTGTTCTTTCACTTCCTTATCATGAACACTTTTAGTTTGCGTAATCCTATCCTTCTTTGCATAGCTTCTAGGTTTTGACCGCTAACTTTAGTGTCAATCTTAACATCTGTAGAAGTAACGATGGGAACATTACATGGCTTCACTACTTTCGGCATTCCTGGTCTAGAAGTGCCGGGATCTCGAAATTCTAGGAGGCACATCACAAGTTGCTTGCTTGAATTTAGATATGGAACAAGACATATCAAGGGTCACATGCTTGGCTTTAGGCATAGAACGGATTTCTTGTTTGGCACTAGGCATAGAACAAGGCTTCACAGCTTTGCCTTTTCACCTAAGGGTTTTGGACATGTTGCAATTACACATTCAAGCAGCTCTTGAGATCGTTTGGCCGGAGGCAAGCAAACCTAATTTCACTATCAAGAGGTTTGTTAATGAAATCCTCTTCGACAATCTCACGGAGACATTCTAGACTATCCTTAAGGTGAGCACAGTAGTCATGAAAAGCATGTTCATTATTCCTAAGATGAGGAGGAATATATTTAATCACAAATGTATTTGCAATCTAAGGGTGATTTTGAGACAACATTCTTATTGAAAACAAGTGGCGTTTCCCATTTCCTGACTCCTCAGATTCTCAATTTCCTTTTGTAAAGACGTTATTTTTCGTTGTTTTGGTCACGGGTGACTTTTATTGAATCATATAACTCTTTAAAATGTCGTTTAACCTTTTCATTTTCTTCTAGAAAACTTTCGTTTTCCTTTTGTAAAGCATTTACTAGGTTTTGAAGATGAAAAGTTTGAGAATTCTGAGAATCTAAAGGAGGAGGCATTTGGGAGCCCGTCATATTGTTCGTTTGACCCTTTAATTGAGAGATTTGGGCTTTCAACTTTCTCGATCGTGTTGCAAGCTGAGCTTGAATCGTTCATCACGCTTGTTAATTTGAAAAGCGCATCAAACTCGGAGCATCGAAGATGTCTTGATATATGAAGTTTTGACATTTTCTTTGAGATGTTGATATTTGAGTTGTAAATTAAAATGCTCAACTTCTAGTTTAGAAAAATGTTTAACCAAATTGTCGTGATCATCCAGTTCAATTTTCTCGTTTAGTTTAGAATTAGTTTTTCAAGCTCAATGACACGATCATGGGAGACTTTCAGGGCCACAGATAGTTCATGAAATTTGGAAGCATTAATAGAGCAATTTGAAGCAGATGAAAAAGATATCTTAAGCAACACATTCAGTAATAAGAGTCTCATTTAAGGTATGCAAGTTCTTCCTCTCAATCTCATTATATTTTAGTGCACGCTCATAATCACTAACTTCAACTACCATTGCATCAAATTCCTTTTCCATTTCTTTAATATCGATTTTATCCCTTTTTAAGACTCTCAAAATGATCTTTTAGTTGTTTAAAGAAAGGCATGACCTCGGTTAAATAACATTCTTTCATTTGCTCAAAACCCCTTTCCCCTTCAGTTATCCCAGTGGGTGTGATCCTTTTCTTACAAGTTTTCTCAAAATCGGTAAATAGTTGAAGAATAACATATTGACTAATCAAGGTCTTGCTTTTAGTGGCAATTTTTCTAGGAACTAGATGCATTGGTGTATTAGGAGGATACTCACGCTTCTAGGCATTTTCCATAAAAGGGGGTTTGTTTCAACAATATTTTCAGCTTTCAGCTTTTCTAAATCCTTTTTCCAGAAAACTTTGTTCGGGAGTCGGCAATGTTTGAGGCTTAAACATGTTCAAGGAAATCCAATTTTCCTTCTTGTAGTCATGGGGAGTGATAATAATCTTTTTCTCTTTGCATTTGGGGTCATCTAGTTTTTTGTTCATCCTTTCCCTAGTGACTTCATCCGATTTCTTATCTTCCTCAGTGCACTCAACGCAACTAGGTTTCTGCCTAGGCTTAAGAATTTCATTACCATCATAAAGCACCTTATGAGCATTTCTAGCCTTTTAATTACCTCTGGATTAGGTTCCTCAACAAGGGGAATGCTATGCTTATCGCTTAAGACTCGATGTTTAGTGACCATGTGAGCAATCTGAATGGTGTTTCCTTGTATGTACAACTTGTTCTCAAGTTTGTTTTTCAAAGTTTTCAGATTAGAAAAATCTCTCAAGAGTTTTGATTCCTTTGCATTAAATTCTTGCTTAAGCATTTTCACATTTTCTTGAAGTTCTTGTTTTTGTTTAGATGTTTTAGAAAGTTTTTCTTGCAAGGAATTTAATTCTTGTTTCAATACTTCTTCTCTAAACTTACTTTTTCTAATTATTGTACTTACTTGGTCATCCATTTCCTGCTCACGAGTGGTCAACTCAAACTTAGCACGTTGTTCATAAATAGCAACACGCTCTTTATAGGCATTTAGTTCAGAAATAATGGAATCATCGTAAGCACATGCGTGTATTCATCAAAAACATAGTCATTGTTGACTTCAGAAGATGCATCACTTGGTACAACTTCACTTTCACTTTGTTTCACATATTGATCATATGGGACAATATCGATATTACCCATATTTTCAATATTTGATTCAATAGTTTCAGTTGATTGTACTTTGTCATGCATCTGCACATCACATCATCGTATAGTTTTAATACCTCAGAGATGAGCTTGTCATGGGATGGCCCAGCTAGTGATGAAGAAGAGACCTTGGGAGAAACCATTGGAGAAATGCTAGCCATAAAATTGTGTGTGCAGTAGGTCCATCATCCACATCGAAGTCGTATGCATCACGTCACTGACTTGAAAGGCATTCTGATGATTGTGACCTATCTCCTGAATAGGCCGCTCATCCACATCTGCATCATAGGTCTTGGCATTGCCCTCAAGAAACAAGCAATTCCTCTTCATTCAAAGTAGCACCATTGTCCCGAGCTTGAGCCGCAACATCTTATCTCTGAAGTAATCAAGATTCTGGGCGCTTTGGAGATGTACAGTTCCTTGCAATGTGTCCCTCTACACCACAGTTATAACATTTGATGAGCTTAGTTTGACCTTGGTTACCATTCCTTCCTCGATTCGGGTTTCCAACATAACCTCTCCGGCTCCACCTCGTCCCCGATCATACTGTCTTTCTGAATCGTTGCACCACGATCCTTCCATCTTTAATAGTGGCTTGATTGTGTGGGTTTGATGCGATTCGAGGTTGTTGTTGGTTGGTGGGAGAGTATTCATGTTTTGACTGATGAGAAGAGCTAGTTGATTAATGAAGCTACCCACGTGAGCATCAAAGACGCTTGTTTGTACATATGATCAGGAATGAGTTTGTGATTACCATTACCCAAGGGTATGACTTGTGATGCTTTGGTTGTGATTCGGATGTTTGAGTAGAAAGTCAGAGAGTCATTAGACGAGCTTGTCTCTCCCACGGTTGGTTTTGAACTATTTGAGAATTAATTTTTCAAACATAGCATGTCTCTCATTCTGAAGGAGGAAGGCATAGAGTTGCTCATAGTTTGTATTCTTCAATCCTTTAGTGAGCTTCACAGTGGTAACAAACTTGTGCCATTCGGGATTCATGTTGTTCACAAATTTTGAGTTCAACTGAATGTTAGGCATAGTCATTCGGATGTTCCTCATGTCATTAACTAACTTATGAAATCTCACATAGTACTCATAGACACTCTCATCCGGTTTCATCTTGAAATGCTCAAATTCGTCATAGAGTTGGGATTCTCTGTCTTCCATAGTTAATTCGAACCCGAGAGAAGCATCTTAACATTGTCCCAAACCGCCTTAGCATCTCGTGTTATGATTGATCAGCTTGTAGATGTCTTTAGGAAGACCTTGAAGAACAATGTTTGAAGCCCCGATATCTGCATCAAATCTCTTTTTATCCTTATCATCAAGCTCATCATACATCTTAGGTTTGTCCATTCCGTAAACAGAGTACCATCTCGCATTAGTATCAAGTAAGTCTCTAGTCGTCTCAACTCGATATGGTCCTTCATCAATGGATTTGAGAATGTTGACACCATTTTCCTTTCCAAGGCAATACAGTCTAATTCGTTGAGCCCAAGAGTCGTAGTCGGGGCTCAAGCATGGGTGGACGAGTATCCGAGCCACCGCTTGAACATCCTCGGCAACATTGGAGATGACAGTGGGAACGTTGGTAGACATGTTAACAGATTATAATGATTTTAAAACTCTATGATTTAACCGGGAAATAGATTCTTTCACAGGATTTTACTAAATCAAGAGAAAACCGTAAACAATCACTCAAGACTCTAGAAGATAAAATACTAAATCGCTAGAAGATAATGCACTAAGTCGCTAGAAATTAATGCACTAAGTCGCTAACCCTTAATTACACACCCTAAGTCGCTAGAGTCCCAAGTCGCTAATCAGAAAAGCAAGTCGCTAAGTAGTAACTCGCTACAGACCAAGTCGCTAACCAAATGTTTTGCGCAATTAGCTACACAAGTCGCTAGAGACACAAGTCGCTAAAGAGCAACTCGCTACAGACCAAGTCGCTACCACTAAGTCGCTACCCGTAGTGGAGAATCCACTACTTGTACTTTAACTCGCTAGATCTAACTCGCTAGCTCCAACACCGTAAGTCGCTACAAAAATGTGAAGCAAGTCGCTACCAAGAAAATATTCCGTGAACTAAGTCGCTAGCTTGAAAAAACCATATAAACCTCACTTTTCAATCCAAAAACAACCCAACCAAGATGATTCAAGCTTACCAAATGAAAACCTAAACACTTTTGATGATTCTAAACATAAAAGTACCAACAAAATTCAAACTTTAACACAAGAAATCAACCAAATGATGCAAAAACCACTAAACTTTTTCAAACTCAAAAACCACCTAAAAATCACTATAAATCCAAAGATGTGCACGATATGATCTAACCATGGCTCTTGATACCAATTGTAAGATATAAGTTTTCACATACACATCAAACCATTAACACAAGTGGGCGTATAAGTGGAATTCTAGAGAGAGAAAGTTAGAGGTTTAGGGAACTTAGTGAGAGAAAGTGAAAGATATTATTATGAGCTCCAACTCTCTACCTTGGGAGGTAGAGAGTATTTATAGTCTTACATAAAACGCCACACATCGGGCCGTGGATCAGGCATACAGTGGGTAAAGACCCGTCAGTCCTCCACGGTGTTACTTAACTAAATACTACTTAACTTAAAATAACTACGACTACGAGCTTTCTAACGATTACATATACTTGAGGTGACCGACTCTTTAATACCGAGAATTTCTAATTCCTAACACATAGGCCCGGTAAACTCATCGGAATCGGTATACAACATCTTCTGCTTGTCATCGGATCCTACGTTGGTCCTGATTGGGGTGTGTTCATCGGAAGTAGCTAACGGTTTGTTGGCATCAACACTATCCACCTGTAAAAAAGTGAACTTACTTAGGCACTCAAAGAGACCATTTTGGTGGAATGAAGTAACAAAAATTCAAATAACAGCTTTTTACCTTAATCTCACCAACATCATCTTGTGACTTTATTCCTAAAGCTTCCTCAATTACCACAATTCTCTTTTTACTGTGTAACTCACATAAGAGCTGCGATACACCAACTACTCCTACACGTTCTTCTATACTACCAACCCTGGACTTAAGGGATTTAAGCTCGGCACGAAAGTGATCTTTATCTAAGGTATGTGACGATTCCGCTTTGTCACATTTGAACCCATCTGCAACCTCAACATTACCGGCTACAACATCTTCAACCTTCTCAGGCTCATTCATATTCAACATTTCACCAAACCCAACAACAATCTCTTCTTCAACGGCTTTGTCATTGACACTAGACGTTTGACCTTCTGTAACTACTTCATCGGCGTCCACGAGAAGGGACATTTAAATCGGCTTGAATTCCACCGCATACATCCACACAAGCCATATCTTCCTCTTCTTCCACCATCGGTTGGTCACCAACTCTTCTCTTCTTTCCACAAGTTGGGAATCTAGTTGACGGATGTACTCCATACTGCGAATGTACCACGGACAACTCAGCTCGGCATTTGTTGGTACAATCTTCTGTAGTGGTCTGAAAGCCTAAATAACAAAGGAGATAAGTTGATATGCTAAATGCAATAAAAACATACAACGGTTAACTAATTTTGGGTTTTTACTTACCGGATCAAATAAAATTGTGTAATGTTTTTTTCAAAGTTTTTTACTTTTGACCAAGCTAGACAACGTGGGATCTTCTCTCGGGTCTTTGGTCCGAATCGAGTGTTTGGGAATGTCTCCATAATCCAAATCTGAAAAAACAAATACATCGAATTAAGAGTTAGTGATTGTGATTATAGTGGTTGTGATTATGGTTGCATTGGTTAGGATAGCAAATGGGTCGTATATGTAGTAACAGGGGATACAATTACATAACGTGTTGTTGCAAAGCAGTGGGTTCTTCGAACTAGCAGTGGATGAAGACACATTGTCGGTTTCAACCAACCGCTTTACAAATCGTTTCTATGTATTTATCTAGTGTGAAACCATCAACCATAACATCCTTAAATCTACACAAACACTTACACTGACTACAAAACAATGCCTAGGGAACCAAGCCAATGCCTAATGAACAATGCCAACACATTATTTAGATTAACCATCAGAATATATACAAGCACAAATAATGTATGTTACAAGTAAAATCTAACCTTCAACACCCATGTAAATCCATACAGAGTGTATGTCTGTTCTTTTTTTGGATCTTTTGGAACGGGCTTCTTTGATTCTGCCTCAAGATGCCTAGGAACAACATTCACCGTTCTTTTATACAGATGAGCCCACATGTATTCGCCCCATGGATACTCATTCCATACACAAAAATCCTCAACATTCGTAGCAAATGGTCGGAACATTAAACCTTCCTTCCAGACCAATAAATACAAATGTTGCAATCACCAACAAAGCAACCCTCACAAAGATCTTCATCGGATAACAATTCCCACCTTCACGACTTAACCAACGCCAAAAGGTCATCACCCTTAACTTTTTTGTTCTTAGTTTTTTTTTTATCGGGAAACAACCGATCAAAAAAAGGACTATCTGTTAAACCCTTAACAACATGGCCGTGGTCACTTTCTCTTTTATCTACTGGTCCTAAACGAAACCCAGTTAGAAGACTAAATTGTTCACGGCCAAAATCAAAAACATTATCACCTAGTACAAAAGTTAAAGGTGGACAACAATCACTAACTTTTGACACCGAATCGCATTTTGATATAAAATAATGGTATAAGTGGTTGTCAGGGGAATACTTAGGAAAATCTAACCAAGGGCCAAAGACAGTTTCTCTAAACAATTTGGTTCTATTCACATTCAATGCACCTTTAATAGTAGCAATATGTTCTAATCTAGATCTGACCGCTAGCTTTGAATCAAACATGTTCGTGGTTGGATTCTTGAGATGTTGAAGAACAGCGATTGATTGTACGAATATGCGTCGGATTGATTTGAATGTACGAATATGCGTCGTATGGAAGGAGAACTATTGAGGGAGTAGGATTAGGGTGTTGGATTATTGAGTTTGAGAGGGAAGCATATATGTTTCAAGTTGCAGATGATTTTTCGCTTTTGAGAGGGAAGGTGTGTGTGGGGTAAAGCAGTAGTGTGTGTGTGTGGGATGATTTGGGTATTTTGTGTTTTGTATTTAGGTGTATTAGGATAATAAATAATTTTTTGGGATATGTAATTTAGTTTATTAAAGGTGTATTTGTATGGTATAGAGTGGTATTTATAGAGAGTTGTAAAATACATATGTGTGGGGCCAAGTTGCCCAACTTATTAGTATTTAAAATTGATTTTTATAGATAGTTCAAAAGACATATGTGTGGGCCAAGTTGCCCAACTTATTTGTATTTAAAAATTTAAAAATATAAATTTTGCTTTTTCACTAAAAGACAAAAATTGTCAATTGCCCAATATATTAGGTCAAAGTTGCCCAACAGACAAAGTGTTAGATTTGTACTTTGTAAGTACAACGTGGGCCCAAATATTTGATAGAGTTGCCCATGGGAGAGTTGCCCATGGGGCATTTTGAGAAGTGAAAAAAAAAGTGTGGCATTTGGGGTAATAAAGTTGGGCAACTGGGGCATTTAGAGAACATAAACTTTTGAGTTAATTGCAGAAATCGTCCCTAAGGTTTGGCCAAATTGCAGGTTTCGTCCCAAATAGTTTGAAATTGCATAAACCGTCCCAAAATCAAACCTTTTTGCAAAATTTTGGTCCCTGGCTTTAACTGCCGTTAAGTTTTTTTCGTTAGAATTAACACGTTAGCCCTTTTGGCCAAAAACTTTTGCAGAGTTCATCCTTTGGCCAAAAACTTTTGCAGAGTACATCCTTTTGGCCAAAAAATTTTGCAGAGTTCATCCTTTTGGCCAAAAACTTTTGCAGAGTTCATCCTTTTGGCCAAAAACTTTTGCAGAGTTCATCCTTTTGGCCAAAAACTCTTGTAGCGTTCATCCTTTTATACATTTTCATATGTTTTTAATTGTCTTCATCCAATTTTATGCGTTTTTGTCCGGTTTTATACGTTTTTCTTCGTTTTAATACGCTTTCGTTTGTTTTTATCGTTTGCATAGTTTTATGCGTTTTTGTTAGTTTTTAACCGTTTTTGTACTATCTCAACATATTGAAATTTTTTTCAAAAAGAAAAAAAAATTGAAAATAAAAAAATTAGAATTTTTTCGCAAATTTGAGAAAAAAAATTCCAAAAAATTTTGAAAAAGAAAATTGGAAAAAAATCCGAAAAAAGAAAAAAAAATCCAATATTTTTTCTTAAATACTTTTTTTTCAATTTCTTTTTGAAAAAGAAAATTGGAAAAAAGATTCCAAAAAATTTTGAAAAAGAAAATTGGAAAAAAAACATCAAAAAAAAAATTTGGAAAAAAAAATCCAATTTTTTTTTTCGTAAATACTTTTTTTCAAAAGAATTTCGAAAAAAACAATTTAGAGAAAAAATTCCAAAATAAAATTGGAAAAAGAAAATTGGAAAAAAAAATCCAATTTTTTTTTCGTAAATACTTTTTTTTTCAAAAAAAAAGAAATTGGAATTTTTTTTCTAAATTGTTTTTTCGAAATTCTTTTGAAAAAATTTGTTGGAATTTTTTTCCAAATTTGGCAAAAAAATATTGGATTTTTTTTCTTTTTCGGATTTTTTTCCAATTTTCTTTTCAAAATTTTTGGAATTTTTTTTTCCAAATTTGAAAAATTACAATTTTTTATTTTCAAATTTTTTTCTTTTGAAAAAATTTCAATGTGTTGAGATAGTACAAAAACGGTTAAAAACGAACAAAAACACATAAAAACGGATGAAAACGTATAAAACAAACGAAAGCATTAAAACGAAGAAAACGATAAAACCGGACAAAAACGCATAAAATTGGATGAAGACGATTAAAAACATATGAAAATGTATAAAAGGATGAACGCTACAAGAGTTTTTGGCCAAAAGGATGAACTCTGCAAAAGTTTTTGGCCAAAAAGTTGAACTTTTCAAAAGTTTTTGGCCAAAAGGATGAACTCTGCAAAAGTTTTTGGCCAAAAGGATGTACTCTGCAAAAGTTTTTGGCCAAAGGATGAACTCTGCAAAATTTTTTGGCCAAAGGATGAATTCTGCAAAAGTTTTTGGCCAAAAGGATGTACTCTGCAAAAGTTTTTGGCCAAAGGATGAACTCTGCAAAAGTTTTTGGCCAAAGGATGAACTCTGCAAAATTTTTTGGCCAAAAGGGCTAACGTGTTAATTCTAACGAAAAAAACTTAACGGCAGTTAAAGCCAGGGACCAAAATTTGCAAAAAGGTTTGATTTTGGGACGGTTTATGCAATTTCAAACTATTTGGGACGAAACCTGCAATTTGGCCAAACCTTAGGTACGATTTCTGCAATTAACTCTAAATTTTTTATAATAATTGCTCCATTCCCCCTAGACACTCATAAACCAAACGCGTTCTTAATAGTATAATAATATTAGTGACTCAAGCCCACTAAATACACGCTCGAATTAAGCCCATTATTAGGGACTATTAATAGCTTAAATCTCAGGTCATGTAGAAACTATCATGCCATACTGAGCACGTAGTACTATTGCTCTCAAACTGTCACTAACAGTTAAGATATACCATCTCACACTATACAGTGAGGATACACGACAAGCACCACTTTGTACGAGCTAAGGAGCGCAGACCACCTGCTCTTTAGATGATCAACACCTTTTTCTCTCGCAGTTGTTGATCATCTCTCAATGGTTTATCTCTAAACTCTACTTGCCTCTCTATAAATAGAATGCACCAAATACAGCTTCACCAGTTTCACACACTTGGACAAATACTACTTCGCAGCAGTAAAGTATGGTCTTTGTTTAAGTGTTACACGAGTTTCTTTATCTTCATCAATCTTATCGGGTTCTTACTGTTCATCACGGGAAACCAAACAACAAAATTATTCCCATCTCATCTCTTTAAACCGATTTTCACTCAATTCTCACTTAAAAATCTAGAAAAAATTTCTTTTTGCCCAAGTTTCTTAACCAAACATGTCTGGTGAACAACCTCCTCAAATTTTGGACATATCTAACCACCACTCGGACCTATCCGTGTGGACGACTCTCTTCACATAGAGGAGTCAACAAACATTCGAAAAAGAGACTCACCAGTCATTAAGAAACCACACAAAGAAACCTTTTGAGGGAGGCACATGCAGGAGTCAACCATGCCAACCTACACACGTCACTTTCCCGTAAAGAACCTACATGGTCTCGTGAGAAACATCATGTTCTCAGGCTATCCCTGCAACCACGAACACCTCAAGCATCCAAAATTCAAAGAGCCGTAGAGGGCACTATAGGGTGTCAGAGAAAGGAACCGCTAAACATTAAGGTCAAGCCACACCACGCCCGCTTATCTAGAGTAACTCGTAAAGCATGGAGGTTGGTTAGTTCTCAGGTAAATGCATCCCTACCTACTTATCCTTTTCAGCATTACTTTACATATAAGAATCAGATCAAAACACTAGCTATTAACCACCATGGGTATAACATTCAGGAAGACACCTTGAAACTACCTTCTAGCCCTTCCCTTGAAAGTAACATACACCTAGCCTACACTTACCTCAAATTTCAAATACATACCTAGTCAGATTTTAAGGTAGGGCACTCACAAAGGGTAGGATAAAGCATTTTCCTAGTCCACCCAAACCTAGAAATTTTAAAGCAAAAACTCTCAAGGACAACCCCATTACATGGTCAAACAAACCTCCTCACCCTGATAGACCATCCAGGGTAGACAACAACAATCAAATGAAACAGGAAACCCTTAGGGAACATATAAGGAGTGTCAACATGATCCAATCATGGCACTCGCGTATAAAAGGAGGTAATGAAGTCATGGAAGACTATCATCGTACCCCCATCGCTAAGCATTTCATGAGATACCTCCATACCATCATCTAACCCCATTTTCATCACACCAATGATAGCCTCACATAGAGTTCGTAGAATATACATGGACGAAGGGATTTTAGTCAACATAATGTACGAACACTGCTTAACAAACTCTTAGAATACATCATGTCAAGCCTCAAACCACCAACCACACTGCTGATTGGTTTCTCAAGAGAGAGATCTTATCCGGAAGGTGTAGTCACCCTAGAACTCACAATAGGAACACACCCGCTGTCGAGAACAATCTTGTTACAATTCCACATTGTCAAATCCATATCTACGTACAACGTCATACTTGGAAGAATAACCCTTGAGAAGCTCAACATGGAAGTTTCGACCATCAGGTCCTTGACAGATTTTCCAACAAGGGCAGGGGTCGCTACAGTCAAAAGTGACTACCCTGGCAAAGACGAAAGCCTAGCTACTGCGGTAGAAGAAAGCAACAATAGGGAGATCGTGTGTGAGCCTATTTCGGGAGACAATCCCAAACATGTGGAAGTCATTATAAACCCTGAATACCTAGATTAGCCATTCACAATCGGAGTCAACCTCCCACCTCATGTTCAGTTTCAATTGGTTCAGTTTCAACTGGTACAGTTGTTGGCAAACAGTGTGGATGTATTTGCTTGAAAACAATCAGATATGACCGGTATTCCTAGAGAATTAGCCGAACATAGTCTGGGCCTAAACCAATATGCACCAGTTGTTAGACAGAAAAGATGCAGTCTTTCTCTAAAGCGGTCTCAGGCTATGGATTCTCAGGTCACAGACCTAATCCAGGAAGGTATTCTACGGCCGGTCAAATATCAAACTTGGGTCTCAAACCAAGTCATGGTTAAGAAAGACAACGGTACGTGGCGTATGTGTGTCGACTTCACCAGCCTAAACAAGGAATGTTCGAAAGACAACTACCCTCTACCTCCCATCAACTAAAAATTGGAATCATTGGCCGATTTTAAATACAAATGCTTTCTTGACGCATACAAAGGATATCACTAGATTCTAATGAAGGAGTCTGACGAAGACAAAACCGCGTTCTACACCAATCGGGGTCTCTTTTGCTACAACAAATTGCCCTTTGGTCTAAAAAACGCATGCATTACCTACTGAGAACTGGTAGATAGAGAGTTCAAATCACAAATAGGAGTTAATCTTGAACCATATCTCAACGACATGGTCATCAAAAGCAAAACATAGGATGCTTTATTGTGCGACATCATCAAAACATTCCAAAACCTCAGACGCATCAACATGAAGCTAAACCCAGCCAAATGTACATTCGGGGTAGAAGAAGGTTAGTTTTTGGGTCACATAATCGAATCTACGGGAATCATGGCAAAGCCCAAGAAGATTCAGGCGGTACTGGACATGACTCCGCCCAAGAAACTGATGGAAATACAAAACCTAAACGGGAAACTCGCAGCTCTCAACCATTTTCTATAAAGGGCATCAAAAAACAGTTACCATTCTTTAAAGTGTTGATCGAATACAACAAAAAGAAGGTGTACGAGTGGGCGGAAGAAACTTGTGTAACATTTCAAGACCTTAAAGTGTTCCTAACCGAACTACCCACCCTAACGGCTCTAGTACCAGGTGAAACCCTCACCATGTACTTAGCAGCATCCCAGGAAGCAATCGGGTCAGTACTCTTTACAGAATGGAACAAAATTCAAAATTCAATCTACTCCTAGAGCTCCCTAGGAGGTTCATCCTAACTCAAGGGACGCTGAGATGTCTTTCCTCATGCATGAAATGAGAAACCATAACATGCAAGAAAGTACATCTGAAAGGTTTCATGATGCCATGGTGGAAGGACTTCTCAACCGTCTCCGGAATGTTGTTAGTCCTATGAGTAGGGCAATCATGGTATTATGTATCATGCAGTTCCAACCATGTCATCCGCACTTGTTAGGAGCATGTGATGAGCCTCGCTAATGCAGCTTTACCAATTATTTGATAAACCTGAGAAAGACTGTATAGTCAAAAAGCGTAAGGCTGAGGAGGTGAATGACATACAAGTTACTGAAAATACTAAGGGGGTCTTCCGTGAATTGATAACCAAGAAGAGAAAGGGATTTTTCAATTGTTATAATTGTGAAAAGTGTGGGCATAAGAGAGGAATGCACGTCTTGCAACCGTGGTGAACCTAAAGCTTCACCAAGAGCGTTCGTGACCTGAAGTTCGCAAAAGAGGAAATAGGTATCTATACTTTATAGATTGTTTTATTATTCCTTTATTTTTGTGGCCTGAAGTTCACAAGAAAATGAATTGATGCTTACAATGTTTATTGTAGAGCTTCAAGAGAGGAATGCACGTCTTGCAACCGTGGTTAACCTAAAGCTTCACCAAGAGTGTCTTGCAACCGAGGTGAACCTGAAGTTTTACAAAGTGATGATGTGGATAATTGGTGTTCGTGGCAGGATTTTGGGTTACAAGAAGATGACGACGGCGTTCGTGCATCAGGATTTTGGGATACAGGATTTTAAAATATTTAAATTTCTGCAATTTAAAACTGGTTATTGCCCACTTTAGGGCTTGTTTTAAATTTTATTCTTCTTATGTTTTAGGCTTAAAACATTATTTTGAAATTTAATAAATTTGGTAATTCCTGTTTTAAAACCTGTAACTAATAAGTTTTGATTAAAACTTAGATTTATCCTAAGTAATGGTTTCTGTAATTATCAAACAATCTATCTGGTCTGATCAAGTGATGATCATACTTTATGGGTTCCCCAAAATAGGAGCTGGTGAAGTAAAAGAAATGTTTAATGGAAGCTTATAAGCTTCACGTGATATACTTTGACTTAATCTATCAAGGGATAGAGGCTCAAAGATAATCATAAGACTTTGATGCAATCCATCTATGATGGAGGTTCAAATAAAACAAGGATCTTTGGTTTGATAAATCTATACGAGGATAGATTTGATCAGAGATGACAAGTCGTGGAATGACTTGGTGAACGTATCTACTAGGATTTAAAAGTAATATCAAACTCTAGGTACTTGAAGATATTACCTAATTCTCGATTCTTGATGGAATCAAGGTGTGTACCCCACGTGCGACACATTCAAATACCATAAGTATTTGAAAGGTATGATTTATCGTAAAAGAGAAATACCAAAAGTATTTCCAGAAATCTAGAGATTCAATAAAGCACATATACTTTGGGGTAGTATTTCAGATCAGTAAAACAAACTCACAAGGGCAAGTCAAATGATGAGTTTGCAGATCATGAATAAAATATCGCAGCTGCTTTGGAATGTGCTGTTAAAGCTAGAAGATGCTTTACAGGAGGAACATCTAACTGGGTTAGCACAAGTTAAACATGATAAAAATCAATGTGCTCAAGCCAACGGGTGCCTAATGGAATCAAAAGGAAGATTTAAGCTCAGAGTTGAGCAACGTAAGCCAGAGCACATGGTAAAATTAATTTTTAGATTATTTAACTGATGAGTACAAAGCATGACGGGAATTGTACATCCTGCGTGATCTATGGGGAATTCCTAGTACTTTAGGATTCAGTGGAAGGATGACAAGATCATTAAACAAAATGGACCTTGCTTAATTAAGCAAGCTAGTTTGTACGAGGTAGTGTTGATCTTGTGGTTGTAGTGGAAAAATTAAGAAGCCTAGTGACTTCGAAGATTTGAAGTCATGGACTACAAATCAGGGAAACGTGCAACTAAATTGCGGTTTCAAATGGGCTTGTATTGGAAGTTCTCAAGGACTCAGGAGAATCAGTAACAAGGAGTCACGATTCTTGTAACACCCCCAATTTCGAGAATGCAACGGAATTCAAACTAGGTGTTACTCGTTGGTACGAAGTTTACGTGAAAATGGATAAAGTGAAATGTGACTTTTTAAATATGATTATTATGAATCTAAAAAACTTTTAATGTGTAGACTTGGGCATAATCTAGTATCGGTTTGTGTTAAATGTATGTTAAGTCTAAAATCGAAAGTTTTAAATAAACAAAGGATGATTTTAGGGGCAAAGGGGGAGGGAAGTAAGTTGACTTTTCTAAAAATGTAAAAGTGTTTAAATGTCTTAGAAAACCCAATGCAGGTATAGGTTATGTTTGCATATAAATAAAAATGCTTAAAACGCAAGTTTAGAATCGTAAAACACATGGTCTACTTGGTAACATTTGAACTTCAATTTTAAAACTTCATATAATGATTATAAGTAGACTATGATTTAATCTAACATGATGAAAAATATTTAGATTCGGTTATTGTTACGCATAACGGTTATATTTAAAGTTCAAAATGATTTTGGATAAAATGTTTATGTTTTGAATAAATATTAACATGAAATTTTTTGAGTTGTTACAGTCTTACCACCTTAAAAGAAATTTCGTCCTAGAATTCAGCTATGAAACTTAATGAACTTATTTGAAATGACTTTAAAACTACTACAATGACTTATATTAAGCTAAACTAAACTGACCTAGTAACCAATAGCAACTTGAACACCAAAACTTCTCTTGTTCCAGACACCCCTTAATGGATCTGTTTTGGCTTTAAACGCAGATTAACCTATACAACTTGATGAATTCTGATTCAAAGTGACTAAGTAAGACATAATGACTTATTAAAACTTATTTTAATACTTAATAAGCTACTATTAAGCTAAACTATAGATGACTTATTTTTGTATTTTTTAAAGAGTTATTATAAGAAATAACAAGTAACTATGAAGACAATTAATAAAGCTACTAATAAGCAACTAGCATAGATCTAAACTCTGAAACAACAAATAAGCAAGACTATAAGCACTTTTAAGCTAAATAAGCTATAACTTGAACTTAAAATGAAACTTACAAAGCCCTTGCTCAAAACAGGGCAACAAATACAATCTACAAGCTCCAGCTTGTTTGAAAACAAGCTGGTAAAAGCTATAAGCCCTTCCCTTATTGGCTTATCATCCATAACACCTTATTTGACCATTTGGTTGACTTTTATTGACCTTTTTTTTTTGTTTTTTTTTTGTTTTGTTTTGTTTTTGTTTTTTTTTTACTTTTTGGAATTAAAACAAGAACAATGCTTACAATAAGCTAGATATCTTATATAAGCTTGTAGATAAGCTGTAGAAGCTTGTGACAGCTTAATAAAGCTTATTTAAACCATTTGAAAATAGAATTGAAAATAGAAATAAGAAAGAGCAGATTAAAACTAAACAAAATTTAATTTTATTAAATCTAAAAGGATTACAAAGCTTGAATATTGAAATTAAAATGACATTAGAAATAAAAATTACAATTGAAAACTAAATTAACATTATAACGATAGTAAAAAAGTACATGATGAACTAGTGAAATGAATGGTATTTATAGGAGAGCTGAGGTCTTCTTTAGGGTTTCCAGAGAAGGATCTAGCAGCTTCATTTTTGGACTTTGATCATTGATTGCATCACTTCAATCATCCACATCCTTTGGATCATTCAGCCATGCCTCATCAACCAATCAGGATGCTTGGGATTCCCATCCTGTCATTCCATCTGCCGTGTTGGATTAAAGATGCTAAGTACTAAGCATTGGAGAGGGGTATGGATGGGAATTCAAGGGAGAAGAAGGTGAAAATGGCTTTTTTGATTTGGCGTGCAAGGGGTATTTGGGGATTTAATATTATTTGTTTAACTGTGTTAAGGTTAGTTGACTTGGGTATTTATTACGGGTCATGGGTATAAACGGGTAAGGGTAAGTTGAAATTGGGCTTGGGGTGATTTGGGTTGTGGATTAGTTAAGGAATGATTTGTATTTTATCCGGATATTAACACAAAGGATAATTTATCACAAGGACTTATTTTGCCATTTTGTGATATTTCAAGGACCAAATATGTATTGTTCGGTAAACTGGGGGTGACAAGTGTAAATTGGTAAAGTAGAGGGTGTGTTGTGAAAAGTTGAGCAAACATGATCCAAAGTCCGTAAAATGTAGAAACTGATTTCCCAGCTCTGTCTTTCACTCTCTTTTCTTTCTCGTGCTTGGTTTTGTCGGTTTTTCTTTGATTTTGTCTTTTTTTCACAATATTCATACTTGCACATGCATAAACACAAAAACACAATATATTTGGCATATTTGATCAGATTTTGGTCTATAAAGTCCGTTTTAATAGGTAAAAGGTATGTGTAATTTAACACATACCATAGTTCAATTCTATCCAATGTGTAGAATGGAGTGCATCGTTTAACACTAAGCTGAGTAAGTCGCGATTTAATTGAGTCTATCATCCAGTAAGACTAAATGTTTGGACCAATACTCTATTAGTTTCTTAAACAGTGAGACAAAAGCAATCCATAAGATTGGTAGTGAGGCTCAGAGGGTTCTCCTAAAGATAATCGTCATACAGTATAAAGCATAGTGATTGGTAACTCCCAAAAACTTTATGTACGAGCTAAATCAATCGCCTGGGAATCGAGGTAAGATCGTTGACTCATGAAAATCGTATGAGACATTATGAGTATATTCTAGCTTATTTTAAATCCATGGGTGGGAGACATACCATTCTAAAGGTGTCCTTGGTTGATTATCATGGGGGGAAACTAAGATAATAATTACAGCTATTATGAAACAAGAAACATTTCAATAAAGATGGTGAGTTTCATGATATAGAAGCGACCACATGGTTCAATGTTATTGGCATTCTCTGATCGTGACGTACTATCCCAATGACCTAAGGATGTGAGACATTGGACTTTGTTTTTCAGTGAATTTAAACTTAATTTCCAGTTACAACGTAAAAGCATAACGTTGTGTACTAAGGTCAAGTTCATTGGGAAGTAAGGAAAGATGATTTATTGGCCAATAGGGCAATTTGTAGCTCTAAGTTGAAATAGAAAGGAGAGAAAGATATTTTTCTTGGGACCCTTGTATGTAATGATTTGTGGAACTTCGGCCGAACGACGATATGTCTTTGACACTGTGGGAGTAAAATCATTCACGAAAGCAAGATAGGAGAAAGTATTCCAGAATATACATCCATGTCTGTTACTTTGAAAATATCAGTAAAGTGCGAAGGGATACAATCATATACCCAGGGCTTAAAGAGAAGTTTAGACGAAATTTAATCATGAAATTTGAATTAGACTTAGCTGCGCGTAGCTAACAAGATAAATCACTATGATGGTATTGAATCGGTTTTTGTGAGTGTTGTATTTGCACAAGTGGGAGGCTGAAAGGTTTCTGTGCAAACAACACGACAACCTTCACACTTGCCTTCACAGAAATGCCGAAGGGTCACACAGGTGCACACTAAACAGAACAATGCAAGCAGAAATAAGAAACAAGCTTATTGTTAGGTCACCATGTTTGTAACACAAGCATCAATATAAGAAAGATAGATAAAGAGTGATCGGTTGAACACTTAACACACACACACGAATGTATAAGAAAGTTTATGCGTAGATGTGAAATGATAAAATGAACAACCAACCATCTAAGGATGGTTTACATGAGGTATTTATAGGAGGGAACTAGGGCAACACACCAAGTTCCCATCCTTTCCTTATTGGGCTTTGGATAGGCTCATGGGCTTTCTACATGAGCCTAGCCTTGATTACTAACATAAAAGCCTTAATTAAGCTAACTATTACATCTTAATTACTAACACTTGAATTCTAGTTTAGGAGTGATTCCAACAATCTCCCCCTAAGTGTTAGTGATTGATGATTAAAAACGTTGTAGGTGGTGATGTAATAGTAGCTTTGACGTCTTCTGACATTCTTCTTTCTTGTGAGAAGAAGTGCCTTGATTCAAACAATCTCCCCAGTATAGGGAAATTGTTTCCTTTGAAGTATTCTGCTTTGACGTCATCATTATCTTTGTTCTTTAATCTTTGTTCTTTGTGATGGAAGTGATAATATGATGTGGTTATCTGCATCATGTCCGCTTCGTTGCTCCAGTATCTCCACGTATTTCTCCAACATGCTCACACACTTTTTAACATTGGATTTCAGTGTTGATGTAGTTCTCTAAGTCTTTAAACTTTGTAGATTCTTTGACTTTGACGAAGAATCATTCTGACTTTGTGTTGCCTTTTGAGAGAACTTCAATTAGTGTTGTTTTCGGTATGAGTATGTGGAGAATCTGCACGATCTTTTCCACCCGCAAGCATCCATAAGAAGAAAACATAAAACATGGGTTAGAAATAATCCAGCGCTTACAAGGTTGAACTTCGAGAGTGTTAACAGCATAGTGTGAAAACACAACTCTAATTCTCACAAAGGCTGTTTCTGAACTGGAGTCCCACAAGTGAGATAACGCGATATACCGAAGTACATCTACAGTTCAGATGAGTCGCTGAGGTACACCGAAGCATCACCCCACGACTGTAGACCGTTTGAGACACACTAAGCGTAATCCACGGGGAGTTACCGAAGTGACCTGCTGTCAGGGCTGTTTGATGTTGACCCTGGCAGGAGTTTCCATTTAATCACTGAGGATCACAAGTGTGAACCTCTCATAAATGTTCTCGACAGATTGCTAAGATCTGTGTAGGACTCGATAACGTATCACTTGCGTCCTTATTGATGAACGACAAGTTATGAAATGTCAAGTGTACCTAAGAGATCTTTTGATGAATCTCGTGGCTCTGGACACAATAGTGCGCTTTGGTTTTCCTCAGCGGAGACTAGGGAGAGGGTCTCCTTGCTTCAATACCCGCAATCTCTAAGAGAAAGCCGATAGTTTACGTAGGGTTCCCTGTGAGAATGAAACAAGCTTCTGTTGAGAGAAACTTGAGTGGCTAAGAAGGTTTAGTGCATGCGTCACTGGGTCCATGACGACTTTTAATCTTTAATACCGGTGTCATCTAGTGACAACCAGTAGCATATGAATTGAACCCGGTGTCTTCCCTAAGTTGAATAATCTTGAGGGCTATTTCTTTTCACCCTTTTCTTTACATTTCTTTTTAATTCTTCAACTCCTTCTTTCTCTAATTCTCATTTTCTCCTTTTTATAATCATACCTAAGGACTTATAATTCTACCTATTGGTGGTGTCCTTGGGTAGATCCCTCCTGCTCTGGCGGATCATAGGACGGTTATTCCTAACCTTAGTCACCTTATAACACCATGACTAACCAATGTTGCCAAAAACCAATTTTCCTTGAAAATCTCTCACAGTGGTTATGAATAAAAGCATTTAGTACCACTGTTAGAGTTTAAGGTTTTGCAGAAATACTCCCCCTCCACACGTGCTTAAGTATTTTGACAGAAATCTGCACGGTGAAAGAAGAGCGCGCATTTTTGAATTGATCAACTCAAGATAGACAATCCCCCGCGAGACACGGTTACGTTGCATAGTTAAAGAGTTACATTGTCAGCTTTTAGGTGACAACTAGCTCTAATAACTACCTTGAAGGTGTGGACAAACCTCGAAAGGTTGTCAAACCCGTCAAAGTTCATGTCTACCAAGAGTTTCTCGAATGGTACATTCTACTCGGACAAGTCCTTTGCGAGACACGTTTACATCACTAGCGAACTAGCTTGAAATTATTACCCGTCCCGGACAAGTCTTTTCGAGTTACTAACATTTAAGATCTCGTCAATTCATTGGTTAAGTCTTTTTGGCACGATGATTCATTTACAATTCACAACATATTTTTTATCACATAATTTTTCTCCCCCTCAAAAATGGCATATTAAATGTTATTTTTGATGAAATTTTGATATCAAATATGTCCATTTCGAGTTTTGCGGGAAGATTACCACGAAGAACAATTTGTGAACAAAGTTTTTAAGCAAATACTCCCCCTCAACAAGTGATGTAAACTTTTGAGGTTTTGAAAAACATAAGGGGAAGTACTTTTTATTTTGAGCAAAACTTTGAAAATGAAAGTTTTGATAAGTTTTACTCAAAAGTAAGAAGCTTTTGCTCTTTTTATAAGGATTGTGGCACTGAAGCGTACCACAGGGTCCTTTCATTACAAGTACGGGTTGTACACTGTTATTTGTGCACAAGCCATAGTCATATAAAATCACACATCCAAATGATAAGATAATGAAGCAAATCAAGGGTTACCAGGAGAATCCGGTAGTCCAGCAATAACTCCAGGAATGCGTTCTGGACGTTGATAGCCTGTGAGAGATATGCTGTGATGACCACCTACGAAACTCTCCAAAGTTCTGAACTGATCCCTTCTGAACAACCTTTCATCGATGCGAGTGATGATCTTCTTCACATCCCTTCGCTCCCTCGAATTCCATCTCTTAGTTGACCAAATGCCTTCTTGTATTGCCTTTAACCGATAAGCTAACCCGTCCCTGACTTTCTTCAATGTGTGATCCCCAAACTTATGAAGCTCTTTGCACGCCATTAAGCAATTGCGGTGTAGTTCACTACGGTAGACTACTCCAAATGGTTTGCTGATGAGGGTGTACTGAGCTAGGTGGTTAATGTCGGGAAGGTCTAGCTGTGGTTTAGTGAGGTTAACACGCGTCTGATACGATTCCACGGCAAGCTGTATGTCTTCTACACGTTCTTGGATCACTATGCTTCTGATGTAGATGAGTAATGACTTGATGTATTCGCGTTGGATAGTTGTAGAGAAATGTCGCATTCGTCCTTGCACCTTAGCGAGATACATATCTTCAATGTCATTTAGTGACAGTCTCGGAAAATCCGCTTCACAGAAGTCATAGTCCTCTTCGTCTTGTCGTTTGACCACAATGTTCTTGAGGAATGTGTAGTCCCACTTTGACGAAAGAGTAACATGCTTAATAGCAACGATCCGTTTATCACTAAACACTTCCTTCTTCGATTTTTGAACCTGGCAGCTTTTGTAGAAGATTCTTCGGCGTTCAGGCCAATGATGAATCCCATACATCGTATCAAGGTCATACTTTTCCACTGTGGCAGCAAACATGTGTGAGACTTCTTCGTCGATGGCTGGATTGTTAGAGTAGATTGCTACTGGGAAAGGAAATGTGAGTGATGTAGCGTACTTCCTTGTAACATCGCTACCATGTAGAAGAAATTCGAGGTCATTGTTGAAGAAGTAACGGTATGGAATTTGAGGTTGATCCGGTCGGCCAATTGTTGCTAGCGGTCTGGTCCAGTCTGTGTAGTATGGAGCTTTGTCTTGTCTTGTGAAGTTGATGTTAGCTTCGGGATTGAGCCAATCAATATTGTTCGACATGGCTCGTGCAATGTTTTCAAGATGGTATTCAACTTCAATTGCACTTTCTGAGCTGTCTTTAAGCAGTTGGAAGGCTTCATTCTTGATTCGCCTTAGCTCAGCCTTAGTCATCTTCTTCACTCTAAACTGTTCTTGAATCAGCTTCACATGCTCCATAGTACGGCCTTCTACCATTTCTTGACCATCTGGTAGTGAGGGAGTAGCATCAACAAGTGTAGAAAACCAGTCATATTCTGCGGTGTCATCTTCGTCTAGCCATGAGACAACATTGGTCTTTGTCTTCTTCTTCTTTGGCCTTGAGGAGGATTCTGGTTTCTTTGTTGAGGCGGGAGAGGTGGATTGTTGTTGGGGCTCTGGGAACTCTTCATCGTCACCACCAGTGTACTCGAAATGATCAACGATTTTCTCTGTGTGTGGTGGTAACTCAGAGTCCTGAGGTTTTTCAGTAGCAGCAGAACTTGGAGGAGATCTTCTTTCGGTTGGAGTCCTTTGGAGTGGTGGTGGCATAGAGGAGGATTCACCATATTTCTTTGGGTGTTTAGGCTCTTTGTCTTTATCCGCATCATCATCGTCTTTAGGACGCTTAGCCGCTTCAGCTGCCGCTTTGCATGACGTTTGAAGTTGGTAATTCAACAATGCGTCAAACAGTTTACCTTCGTCAGAGGTAAACGTTCCAGATCGTTTTGACATTTGAAGTACAAGCTTGGAAACCAATTCTAAGTCGGAGAAAGCTACAGGCTCAGTTGGATTGATTGTAACGGTTAAGGGTGTTGATCTTATTGTTTGCTTGGCTATCTGCATGAGATTCAGATAGAGTTGTCTGGTGAACATCTCTTTTGTCACTCCGACAACAATGTCGAGAAGGAACTTATGAGTATATTCCCTAATCATCTTGTTCATTTCCCCTTGGACATCACGATTGATAAACTTCTGGATTTGCTCCCTTTCACTGAACATCTCGTTTATCCCGTCTTGTAGATGATTGATCCTGTCAGCGAGTTGATTCAGCTTTTTGTTGGTCACGTCTTTCTTTCTGACTTGCTTGACAGCTTTGACAATCTTTGTCTTAGCTCGGGATATCCAAGAGTCGGTTGGTTTCTTTACTGACTTGGATGCGGATCTAGTTGTGCCTTTGGATGGTGGTGGAGATGAATGAGAGGATGAGTCCGAGGATGATGAGACATGAGGAGGCTCAGGGTCCTTTGGTGGCTCAGAATTTAGTTCCTTGGAACGTGCAGGACTATCTAGAAGAAAATCATCATAGTCAACTTCGTCATCTTTTCCAGATTTAGCCATTTCTTCAGCCTTAAAACTGGCTTCTTCATCTGCTAGAGCTTGAGCTTCTTTTTCTGCTTTTTCTTTAGCTGCAACCTCAGCATCTTCATCAGGAGTTTTCTCAGACTTCTCCTTTTCTGGTTCCTCAAAGTCATAAGTGATAGTATCCTCCAGTTGCCTTTGTTGTTGTTCGTAGGTGGTGGTACCAGTTCCCTTATCGGGTTGATTAACCGCATCAGAAACTGGTGTAGATAGTGCACCACCACTTGACCCTCCGGGGCTACAAGTTTGTTCACGGGTAAATTCCTGAGAAACATGTTGGAGTCTGATATTCTTCAACTTATTTCTGTAGTCTTTGTCTTCATCCAGTGGCTCTTCGTCTGAGCTCTCTTCTTCTTGTTCAAGTACTGGAGTTTTCCCTTTATCAGCCTTGGGACTTGGAGGTTTGGCTACTGTCAAAGTATCATCGATTGGAGTTTCAGAGTAGATGACCTCTTCATCCATTTCAGTATCCTCTGAGTCTTCATCCATTAACTTTTGTTGCGGTTCAGGTTTGGGAATAGGGATTGCCTGCTTTAATGGAACTTTCCTTTTACGGGAAGGACTTCTCTTCGGATACCTTCTAATACTCTCAGTGCTCGTAACACTTCCTGCACTGCCTCTCCTGGTTTTCCTAGTAGGTGTACCAGAGGACTTTTCATCAATGAAACCTACTTTGCCTGCTTCAACTTCTACCAGATATCGTTTGTACGAATAGAGTCCTTTGATAGCATCAGTAAGAAGATGATCTGGCAACACTGCACCTTATTTCTTCGTTGTTGAGTCCTTAAATCTGACAGTGAGTGTGGGCTCATACAACACGGAGTGTTGGTTGGGGTCATCAAGTCTCAAGTGAATATCAGGATTATACCCTAGAGCTCTTTGGATCAATAGTTTGGTGTATTTGATATACGGGATCTTGGTGCCAGGCTTTTTAAGGTAAGACATCATGTCATCCCATATCAGAGCTTCAACTTCTATGTGTTTCATGTTGACCATGGCCCAAAATATTTGTAGTTCCATGAGCTTGGGATGCTCATGACCACTATCACGTCCGGAAACGGATTTTGCAATCATTATGTAGAGGGTTCTCTATGGCTGGGGAATGTTCTTGAGATCTACAGATGAGTGCTTTGTGATTACCCCGGTAGCTTCATCATAGCCGATGTCGACCATGAACTGAAGAACGACCTCTTCCGTTGGAGTAGCATTGTATTCAGTATGCTCGATGACAGGAATAAGAAGAATAGCCCTCAAATCTGCTGGCGTGATGGTGACTTGTTTGTTGTTAAGCGTCACTGTTACAACACTTTGACCTTTGACCTTATGTATTGTATGCCAGAATTGGTGAATGTAGATCTCTAGCACAGTAGCAGAATTTGTGAGCATGTTCTGCTAAGAGTGAGTCTTCAGAATATCCACTGCAACACGAAGACTCAGAACAGGTGAAGTTATCAAAATCAACTCTGAGGTTGTTCTTTCCGATCTTCATTGGGTAACCATTAGGGAAGATATCTTCAACAGTGAGAACACTTGGTGCATCCACATTTTGCATTTGAACGTCCATGTCGTGATCTGAAAGATATTTAGCCAAAAGAACCAACATATCGAAAGACATTATATTAGTCAAAAGTTGATTTTATTGTCTATTTATTGAATGTGATATGTCAATGATTGTTACGAGTCCAATGTCACTTGTTAGTCCAATAGTCCAAAGACGTCGTGATAAGTTTCGTGAGTAGATTAACTTTGAGTTTTAAAGTCCAAGTTTTCACTTATTTTCACAACTTATTAACCATTTAAGCTTATTGATGACATTTTTGTTTCGTGACGTTATGATTTATTTATTTACAAGTATGTACGCATAACAATTCATAATTTTGGTTGATCTAAAGCTTAGGCGTAAAATTCCAAGCTTATGCATAAACAGGAGTGGTTATACGCGTATGCATAAGCTTATGCGTAGGATCTCGACTTACGCGTAAGAAATGTTACGCGTAGGAAAAGAGAGCCTTAGGCATAGAGCTTACGCGTAATCCCCTTTGTAGAACCTTACGCGTAAAGGTTACGCGTAAGATTTCTCTTACGCATAACATTCTACGCGTAAGGTGATCCTTATGCGTAGGAGTTCAATTAACCTTGATTCTGAATTTTCACGCGTAATAATCCTGAAATAAATTCATCATAACATCATTATTAACATCACATTCAATCCCTTTCAGTCTAACATGAAGTCTTAATAAAAAAACAGTTACACATAGGATGCTCATACGCGTAAAACCTTAAACCCTAGAATTCAATTTTTACGAGTAAGAGATTTAGCCATAGAATTGACACCAAATGAATTCTGTGATATCTTAGAGGCCATATGACTATGTTGCAACAAGTTTTAACATCAAAAACCTAATGGGTCAAAAGTACCCAATTCGTATGAACTTAAACCTTAAATCTTAAATACTTTCAATTAGTTGTTTCTGTGTAAGATTCAAGTGTGGTTTAGGTTAATTGACTATGTTTCAATCATCATACAACTATCTAATTGCACAGAAACACACTCACAAGAAAACGCCCAAATCGACTTATAAACCCTAAATTTGAAAAATGGTCAATTCTTGTTACTGGGTGGATTTGGATGATAGAAATGGTTTAAGAGTAATTGTTTAAACATTTTGACACCATGTTTATCATCACAAACACACAAGTGATGATCTTGTGTTCATACGCTTATGCGTAGAACACAAGAATCATCCAAACTCAATATTTAGCCGTTGGATTTGTTTGAAACTTAAAACCATTGTTCAAAATAGCACAAAGATCATTAACAAACTTACAAATTTGGAGTTTAAAGCACCGATTTGAATATGGAAGGATAGGCGTAGGATTCGGGTATATGAGTAATAAATGTGGTGAAATAAATGATATGAAAAATTAGGTAAAGGTTTTTGTTAAATAATACTTTAAGCTTTTGACAATTTCAGTCCCTCCACCTTAACCATTTTCATCCAACGCCCATAACTTCCATTTTTGTTACCAAAAATATGAATTGTGGAAAGAAACTTGACGACACTCACCCTCGACTTAAGAAATAATGAAATTTTATAAATTTGAGCCCGGGGAGTGTCAGTATACCAGAAATGTGACCACCATTATCAAAGAAACAATCGGGATGAGGTAACATGCAAGTACAAGGTTTTATGAAACCGAAAAATATTTACTTTCTCCCCCTCAACACTTGACCGACAAAATACTGAATTTTGAAACAGTAAAGTGTTGACGGGAGATTTGTACTTGCCATGTTAAAAGAAATATAGATAGAAGAATATTTTTGTTGTTTTATCAGATTTTATATATTTTGTATTTTGTTTTTGAAAATATTTACAAAAGATGTTTTGGTGTTTGACTGGTTTTAAGAATGTTTTAAAAGTTCATCCAGTTCATATGGAGTCAAACACCGCATACTGTTAGATATTGGATTTCATAAACACATAACAAACAATAATATGGATCGAATAGTATAGAGTTTAGAGAGAGAAAGTGGGAGCCTTTCTAGAGAGAGAAAGTGAAAGAAAACATAGAAGGTTAGATTAAGATGAATGAAAGGTCCAACCCTACCTTGGAGGTAGAGGGTATTTATAGTTACAAACATAACGACCTCCCTATCGGCCGTGGATCGTGTATACAAGATGGGTAAAGACCCGTCCTTCCTCCACGGTGTTGCTCTAAACTAAAAGGCTACCTAAATAACAAGTAAATAACGTAATGTCTACGAGCTAACATATGCTAGACTATAGTTGGGGTGACCGACTATTTACTATAGAATTTCTAATTCCTAACAATCTCCCCCTAAGGGAGGTCACCCCATGAATTACATTTTGTGTCCTAGCATTCTATGCTTGACTTCGTTCTTGAGCTCGTAGACTTGAATTCTTCATTTCCGCAATCTTTGTGCTTTAGTAGCGAAACTTCAAAGTTCGCATAGTTTTGTACTTTCAGTGGAGGTCTTTGAACTGATCCACATCTTTGATGATCTTTGAGCTTTCATTGAGATCATCAGCCACAGTAAATCTCTCTGGATCATCCATAGTTGTGTTGCCATCATGTGAAGTTGTGACTTTTGGACCGACATGCTCACACTTTTGAATCATGACATCTTTCCATCAGAGTAGCGGAAGCCTTACTGGTTCATGATATTTGCAGCAGTGAAGCAGAAGCATAGTATGAAATATCGATCTAGGTTATGTAGATAGGCACTAGTCATGATTTCTTCAATTAAGTGTGGATGCTGTGAGCATGCGGCTTTGGATTGACTCCTCAATTCGATCACCGCAACCGTCCAAATATACCTACAAACAACAGTTAGCAATAAAACACACGAAAGTGTCTTTGATCACTTTCGTTGAATTAAGGTACACGGCCCACGGTTCCCCGTTGATCAATACAAGTATTGCCTGTGATCGGTATAATTCGAAGAATCTCCTTGACGGGTTTCGCAGTGTTCTAGCCATTCTCAAATCGGAACGTCTCAAAGAAGACAACACGGAGTGAGTGAACCAGCGAATTGAGATTCACTGATTGATGAAAAATGATTTGAAAAACAATTGCGTATTGCTTAGAAGAAAGATTTTTGCAATACGACGAAGGTTTTATGAGAAAGATCAATTTTCAATCAAAATACTTTTTGTATCTGAAAAGAGTACACATTCGATGTGCTAGAGAAAAGAAGATTTGCACATCAAACGGTTTTTCCAAAAGTATTTTTTTCAATCAGAGATACTTTTTATGTTTGAAAACATAAGTACACATTCGACGTGCTAAGGAAAAGAAGGTTTGCACATCGAACGGTTTTTCCAAAAGCATTCGTCAATTCCATTCCTAGACCAAGGTTGATTCAAGATTGAATCTCCCCATCGTTTCTATCCAGTTGTCACAAGCTTGATCTTACGAGAAGATCTCACATGCCACCCACCAGGAGCTTGTTTGATGTTGGCTCCAGAAGGATTTCCATCTTCATTGTGAATACTTTTACGTATCACTCGGATGTTCTGGCAATTACCACAAGGATAATGTGTAGGACTCTTAATATGTTCTTACTTTCCACATTGTGTGAAACAGCAAGTCTTCAAGAATATAGTGTCCTAATGAGATATTGTGGATGATCTTTTGGCTCTAGACTCAATAGTGCACATTTGGTTTCCTATGCCGGAGACTAGGGAGAGGGTCTCCTTCTTCAATATCAACAATCTCTAAGAGAAAGTCGATAGATTATGTCGGTTCCCCGTGAGAATGAAACAAGCCCTTTTAAGAGGAACTTGAGTAGCTTGGGAAGTTTAGTGCGGTGCGTCACTGGGTCCATGACGTCTTGTCTTCAATACCGATGTTACCTTAGTAACCACCAAGAGCATATGTATTGAACACGGATTCTGCCCTAAGGTTGAATTATTGGAGGGCTATTTCTTTTCACCCTTTTCTCATTCATTTCTTTTTCATTCTTCAACCCCTTCGGTGCTTATCGAGACTTCATAACTAGAACCTTGTTGGGTTTATTCCAGTACTAGCTATGTCTCAGTCCGCACTCTTCCCATATCTCACTTTTCTCCTTTTTTCAATATACCTAAGGACTCTACACTATCTAGTGGATTGTCCCTGGGTAGATCCTTCGCTCTGGGGATCGTGGGAACGAACACCTAACCTAACCATCCTTATAACTCCATGCATAAAGTAAAATGGTCGGTCTTTTGGTACGGTTCATTCCTTCTCGAAACCAATTGAAAAATCATTTGGAAAAACAATCAAGGTACTTGTGATACGAGATCAAAGCATTTTGTACCTTAATAGTTTTGATCATTTAGAAAACCTCCCCTCAACATGTGCATGTGATTTAGAAATTGCTTAGCACATGGAGGCAAGAGGACTTTGAAATATTTTCTTTGATCACAATTTTCATAGAAAAGCCATTTGATTTTCTTTGGTAAATTCTCCCCTCAATATGTGCATAGGATTTTTGAAATCATTTTATCACATAGAGGCAAGAGTTAATTTGAAGCACATCCACAATCATAAGCGCCATTAAGAAACCATTTTAAAACACAATCAAGGTACTTTATAAATTACTTTAAAAGCTTTCGTACCTCGATAGTTTGTTTGCTCCCCCTCAATATGTGCTTCGAGATTCAAAAGCGTTAAGCACATATGAGAGAGCAGCCTGCACAATTAAATCAAAACGATCACCATTTATCAAATTTCATTATTAAATCACAAATTCTCCCCGATCAAAAATATCAAACCCTTTGAGATTTTGGATCCCAAGTGATTTAATAGGTTTAGAAAACATGGGAGAATATGTGGCCTGGTTTAAATACTCATCATGTTTTTGGAAAATCATTCCTCCTCAACATGTTCATTGTGTATGAAATCGTTTGGCACATGGAGGCAGGAGTGCCTTTAAAGGACTAAAACCAATTCCATTTAAACAGATAAGAGATTTAACTCACGATCTCTACCCCGATCAAAGTTTCAAACCTTTTGAGATTTGTGATCCCAATTGATTTAAATCATTTAAAAGACTTTGGGGAAAGACGTGACTTGATTTAACTTTGAAAAATGACAGATAAGGACCATTTTAAGACATTAAAGATTGTTAGTGTCAGTATGATAGTTTTTTAAGAGATCTTTTAAGTAAAACAAAACAATTTCACAATCAAACAAGAACGGAAAAAAATTCATTTTGAAAGACCTTGATTCTAAAGAAAAATCATACCATGACATAACATTAAATCTTTAGATCACCACTTATTATCGTACAAGACGGAACTTTGTGAAGAAACATCATTTGAAAATATTTTATTTTAAATCACTCTCCCCCTCAATCCA
Source organism: Chrysanthemum makinoi (assembly GCA_910596185.1). Classification (NCBI taxonomy): domain Eukaryota; kingdom Viridiplantae; phylum Streptophyta; class Magnoliopsida; order Asterales; family Asteraceae; genus Chrysanthemum; species Chrysanthemum makinoi. Next base: position 87,992,897 of record OU343216.1, read on the forward strand.
TGACTGAAGTCAATAATTGAGTGACTTAGGTTTTGATAACATGAAGTCCAGTGATTTTCAAAAATTAGTCCAATATATTTTCAAAACAATATTTTCCATTTTCAAAACAATTTAATCAACTTATTCAAAATTGTTTAAAAATGGTATCCTGCACAAAGATACGTTAGGTGGTTGAGAAGCTTCGTTGTTGTTGCTTTGTAGGGCTTGGAAGAAAAACCGTCTGCTGATGCAATGAGACTTCTTCATACGTTGCATTTATGCCAACTCTCCACAGAAGTCCAATAAAGCTCCGTTTCTTCATTTGTCAACCCAAGATATAGTTACCCTTTCCTTTCGGCATCCAATCATCTTCAATTGTGGGATCCGGATGGGGAACATTCTTTTATACCAATATACATGCATACGTTAGTGAACACACATACAGATATATGGTGGTCGACATCACCCAAACAACAATCGACTAATAAAAGTCAATTCAACATATCAATCAGATCATATAAATGTATGGAAATAATGTGTTCATCAAACTCTAATCATCTAATCCTAGCAATCATATCCTAGGCACCTAGTCCTTCAACATAGGTTAACATCATTTTTAATTAAGCATATTAGGATAATTAAGAAAGCCCGTTAGATGATGTAAATTTGAAAAACATTATCCCCTCAATCCATGACTCATTTTATGAAAAGTTTAAAAGCGCTGAAGTCATTGATTGAGTTTTAATTTTACAAAACTCTGAATCGATTGTTTTAAAGCAACTCATTAACCACCATTTTGTTAAAACAAATATTAATTTAGACGGAAAAATATTTGAGTAGGAAGAGCAGTCCTTCGACATACTTTCCTCAATTTGCTTTTAGGATAAGTGCACGAAATTTGAAAAATGGTTTAGCGCAACACTTTCCTTTCATGAAGAACGGGTTGCTATCTGAAATAATAGCAAGCCATGGTTTAAAGCACGGGTTCGATCCAAAATAACTGCAAGCCATATTTTGAGACATGATTAAAAGGAAATATTTACACCTCCTGCTCGAACTTCATCTAAAGTCCCGTGCCATTATTGAATGACATTTCTAAGACCGTAGATGTTATCGATACCAGAAGACATGTCTAGAAAAACATATTTTTGGTATTTTTCTAATTTTATAATTTTTATGGGTTTTTGTTGGTTTTATATTTTTCTATTTGGTTTTAGAAAATTATTTACAAGGATAGAATAGATGATATAGTTAAAGAAGATGATGATACGAGTACCGAGATAAAGATATCGAACAGCCCCGTTGATAGAAGTCATCATCTCTTAAACATTCACCACCAAAGCTTCCAAGGGCTCTTGAATAGAAAGAGATTGAACCATCTGAAAGTGAGACTTTGGCAGCTCCCCCCCAAACCAAAAAATCCATTAGATGAGCAGATTCGAAGCTATATTTCAAGCTTGCCTTAGCCAGTGCACAAGAAGCACACCATTATCATAAACCCAACTGCTCCTTTAAAGAACGATGATCGAGATTCTTCGTTCGGGGTTATATCATCAACAAGAACAGAAACGTATCATCCCACTCATAAATAATCTTCTCAAATTTTATAACCACTGAAGTCTGACGCAATCCATTCCAAAAGGTTGTCAAGAGACCACTTCCCCCGTGTAGTTGAAATGATGCAGTCCGTCTCTTAGTATAATGCTCAAGAACTCTCTCGAATACACTTCATGAGCGGAATGAAGAACACCTTCCCATGTTCACATTTTTCTTCCCTGATGAACGTGTATGAAGCTCAAGAACCCGAAGTACACCAATACCCAAGAGCTCTCCCGAATACACATCATGAGGGTAATGAAAGCATCTCCCCATGTTCACATTTTTTTTCCCTGATGATCGTGTATGAAGCTCAAGTATCCGAAGTATACCAATACACAAGGAATTAATAACTGATAACATTGAAGAAGCAGGCCAAGTCACTGATTATCTCTGCGGATGACAATCTCTACGGATGTCAACTCCGGGATAAGTGATTATATCTAATCATGATTAAGCACTCAAGTGAAACAACTGAGCATCTCCAATGTACACAATCTCTCTCCCCAATGAATCACACACTTGTGTACCTCTTTTATCTTCAGAAACTTTCTATTACATCACTTCCCCCACGTCGTTGGAATAATAACACAAAAAGCCTTGATGAGTAAAACCTTGAGTTTCTCTGCGGTCATGACATTTGTTTTCCCGGGATATCTTCAATCACTTAGAAGTATTAAGCTCATCAAGTTTACTCGCCCTGAGTCAAACCTTGAGTTTCTCTGCGGTAATAACATTTGTCTTCCCGGGATATCTTCAATCACTTAAAAGAATTAAGTTCATCAAGTTTACTCGCTTTGTGTTTAGATGTGTGTCTCCTTGCCCCTTTCTGGTTTGATACTTCAGAATCAGCAACAAATATAAGCCCAAATACTTGAAATCTTAATGAGAAGAACACTTGAACTCTTGTGAGAATCAACTTGCTGAAGACTCTCTCTGACTATTTTTATCAACCCTTATGTAGAACATTTGAAGTGACCACTGATGAAGAAAAACCGATATACCCTACTTGAAACTGAAGTCAAATTCCCCACATTTGTATCTTAAGCTTGCACCTAATGATGGAAGAACGTTGTAGAGAATTTATGCTTCAAGCAAATCTCTAAGTACTCACTACCCAAACAAAGTATGAGACATTAACACCTCTTGCGATTATCCACACCGTCATATGCGTGTGACAGTGAGTAAAACAAAGTAACTCCTAATAGTGATAGTTAACCATGTCTTCAACCATCCACCTCGACTGCTGGTAACTAGATAAACCAAGTCTTCAACTCAAATTCTTAAGCCCGAGCAAGTTATCAAATAAGAACACGCCTTTGTGAAAGTCAACTTCAATCTCAAATAAGTGATAAATGATTAAATCCGAAGTAATCAACTTGTATCAAATGTCCAATACGAGAAATAGTCAATAACAACGTCTCGAGGAGTCACTGCTAAACAATATGAGCAAGTCTAATTGATGATTGAATCTGTCTTATAACTCTCTCCCAATTAGTGCTCTCCCCTAAACCGACAATCTGTTTGATAGATGCCCAGATTAAGAAGAAGTCTTTAGATCGTTAAATGCAACTCGTCTTCAGTCTTCTAACATGTAGCGAAAATGTAGAACATCAGACTCGACCTTCTTCAAGATTGTGCAGTTAGGGAATAGACAGTTAACATCTTCAACTCACACCAAAAAGCATCCCACCAAAAGCATCCCAATTAACTTACATCTTGCAAATCCCCTTAACTAAAATCCCTCCCAATCAAACAAGAACAAAAAGATGTTCATCAAGGAAATCAGCAATCAGGCCGCAACGAACACACAATATGGTAACACCAAACTACCAATCACATCAAACAAGAACAGATAGATTGTTCGGAATCATCATGTTGATGTATACGTGAAGCATTAACCGGAAGCACTTTGTCGATAAACTCATCAATCCGAGTGAAGATGTCAACCAATGGCTCTTAGAAGAGAAAAACTCCATGTGAAGATGACCCGATAAGAAGAAGCTCGGTTCTTACATGAGTTTTGATATGACCATTTATATTCTCAAATATCAATCAACAATGCAAAAAATTCACACTTCTTCTCCCCCTCAAGAATTGCATACGGAGATGTCATTCTTGACTAAATAAGTGAAAATCATCCGAATGTTCTATTCACACTTCTCTCCCGCAAAATCAGCACATGATGTCGCCATCTTCATTATAATCGAGCAAGTGGAATGAGAAAACAATCAGTGGTAGCCCGGTTCACTTGATGACTGAAGCGCATGGAGAAAGCAAGAAGCATGTTGATGAGAATGGTCATAATTGAGAAGATTTCTCTTCTTCAGAAGATAAAGCGCACTGACACGTACACTTTTCTTTTCTTTAGAGTACGAGGCATGAACTGTTGTGTTCATACGTCATAAGAAGATTTCTCTTCTTTGTAAGATAAAGCGCACTGAAACGTACACTTTTCTTTTCTATAGAGTACGAGGCTTGAACTATTGTGTTCAAACGTCATAGCCGATTGACTATCAAGGTTGAGTTACTTGAACCCGTGAGTTATGAGATATCAATCCTTGTGTTATCCGTACTTTAAACCAGTCCATGTATTGAAGGATCGAAGTATCTGCAACTGAGTAAGGACTACCTGCACTAATATTACAAGCTTGTTTGCATATATATTGGTTAGTGACATTAGTATCCAAACCCTTTGGGGTTTCACGGTCAACCTTGATTTTGCCATCGAAAAACAGCTTCCGGTAGGTATCCACCTAAGTCCAAAGATCCATAAACATTCTACCAGATGGTATCCACTTATGGTAAGGTCTAGGATTGTTGATATTCTTATGCATAGTGGAAGACTTATCCTTATTCCTAGTTTCCAAAGATTTTGTAGTTGGTATCCATCTAGGCGAAGTTTTCAGTTTGTTTTGCTTTATATCCACAGTAGATGACTTAGTGAAAATCCTAGACTTAACAGGTTGAGCCTTTGCATGAGCATTTACTTTCTTCAGGGATTTTGTAAAACAATTATCATGATTTCCCCTAAAGATGCATTTCATACAATTCGAGCAAACATCTTGTTTGGATTTAGAAAATGATCTAGAGTTCTTAGAGTGATCTGATATGGGAATAGCTTTATTCAGAATGCAACTACTCTTAGATCCAAGCCAATTCCTAGTCTTTAGGTTAGTGTTCCTAGGTAATGGTTTAAAACTACTAGCAGTGCCTTGAAATCTCATAGAATTCATCACCCTAGGTCTAACACCTAAAATTCCATCTTTTTGAATCTGTGCCTTTTTCCTAGCTTCTTCTAGATCATAGTTCTTGAACAAGTCATTCATATTATGTGAATTCTTAGGCAAACAAGGTAAAGTGACTGGTTTTGACAAAACATGTTTCACATCAACTTGGGAGGCAAACCGTGTTTTTAAAAATTTTGTTCTTTCAGATTTAAATGCGTAGGGCTGCCTAACAACAGACTGGTCTCTAGTGGGATGAGAAACTGGCTTCCCCAAGGTTGATGGTTTTGTACACTTAGTGTTCAAACTTTTCCCTACGGTTTTTATAAGCTCATTTTTTAAGGCAACAATAACGAAACTCTTATCCTGAAGTTGAGCTTTGAGTTCATCAATTTTTGCTATCAAAGAGTTTGTTTGTTCCATTGATTTAGTTCTAGCTTCTTTGACAGAGTCACTTAGTTCTATGTGATGCTTTCTCAAGGACTCATTTTCCTTTAGTAATTTGGCCACACAAACTGCTAATTCATCATTTCTTATTTGAATATCATCAATAGCATTAACATCAGAATAACTTGTAACTAAATTACTTTTCACATACATACCAGAAATGTGTTTCTTCAGATTGTAAATGGTTGAGTCTTTGTCTTGAAGCTGATCTTCCAAAGTGTTAATTTCAAAAGGTTCACGGAATTCGTGAAGTTCCGGATTTTTACATGGTTTGTTAAGTTGAAAACTTTCTTCTTTACTCAGACGCAATTTCAAGTGAAATTCAATGTTTTTCAAGATTTGAATATTTGTTTGAAAGTTCATCAAAAGCCTTTTTATTAACCATATCATTTGTTTTGAAATTATTAGGCTCAACCTCAACCAAGGAACATTTATCGAATCATGTTCAAGATTAAGATCAGTATGTTTAGGTACATTATCGATGCACTATGTTGAATAGTTAAGGGTACCTCATCACATGACACCTGTTCATTTGTCGGTCTGATATTTGCATCCACATCATGTGTAACAAGAGTCAAACTACTGGTGTTTCAAGCTTAAGCGCCTCCAGCCTATGTATTCAGCACAACCGATCCATCATCTGATGCTTTACCCATCTCAACACTACAATCTCTTGATTGTACTTGACATTCATTCACCAAACATTCATTCACCTCTCTGATTGCTGTATCCACATCTTGTTTGACATGAGTTACTGAACAATTTGTTGCATCATTCTTTGTTGTCTTTGATATTGTGCATTCAGCAACACCCGATCTTTCGACTGATACATTACCCGACTCATCACAACAATCTCTCAACTGCACCTGACACTCATCCACTTTTTCATCTTTCTGTGTAACTTCCTCAATGTACTTCCCCACATTATCCATGAGATGGATAAGTGTCTCTGTGAACACGCTAATTTCCATTCCAGTGTGTCTCTTGAAGGACATTTCAGTCATGTCTTGATCATAATCGGATGTGAATTCCCTTCTAATGAATGACTGAAAGTGTTTGTAGATTACTTGAAGTGCAGCACTGGAACTATCATTTTGAACCTTCTCTTTGTCAAGTTGTAGCTCCAATTGCTCTAGGTTTAACAGCAAAGTTCCTGTAAATGTGGATAAGTCCTGACGGAAGAGGGCAATACATGTTCGTTCCATTGATGTGGGTAGAAGTAAAATGAGGTGAGAGTGAAGTTGTTGATAAGGTTCAATGTTGCTTTCCTTTGCACGGCATTCAGAGCCGAACAGGTGCAAATCTTTCTCATTGGACTCAGAGCATGAGGAACTCAAATCATCATTGATTGATTCAATCATCTTTAATCGTTCAGTGTAGCATACATTATCATTGTTGTCCACAACATCATACAATTTAAGCACTTCGAAATCACTGGGTCATTAGAGTAAGACATGATGTGGTAGAATGCACGGGATTTTACAAGTCTATGATTTAAACCGAGAAATAGAATCTTTCGTGGGATTTTACTAAAATCAAGACCAAACCGTTAAGCAATGACCAATGGAACGTGTTAAGATGACTGATGGATTGTCACAATGATATACAATTTTGTGTTAGGACTTAGGATTATTTGTAGGATTAGCAGAGATGTTGTTTGGTTGAGATTTGGATTAGTTTATGCACGATTTTCTCGAGAAATTTAGGTCTAAAAGCATAAAAACCTCAATAAATTCTGTTCAGAGCGGATTTAGCCCTTAAAGGTAGTTCATTCGGCGTGACATTCTCCTCGTTCTCACGGTCGTTTTGATGGGTAGAACGCTGAAAACGGAGTTACGGATCAAAAGTTATAGCCGTCTGAAGTTTTGTCGGGAAAAGTCAACAAGTCGCTAAGAATTCTTGAACCAAGTCGCTAAGACCAAGTCGCTAAGTAATGACAAAGCAAGTCGCTAAGTTCCCAAGTCGCTATGCACCAAGTCGCTATGAGATCAAGTCGCTAAATAGCAACTCGCTACTGGTCCAAATCGCTAACACCAAGTCGCTACGAAACTTAAGAACAAGTCGCTATCAAAATTGAAAGCAAGTCGCTACCTTACCAAATCGCTACCCGTAGTGGAGAATCCACCAACAGTACTTTTTGTCGGCTTGTCTCTAAAGCAAGTCGCTAGGCACCAAGTCGCTACCAAACAACACTGCAACTCGCTAATATTTTCTAAAGCAAGTCGCTACCAAGAAATTTACACCGAGAGCCAAGTCGCTAACTTGAAAACTTCCAAAACACACTTTTCAATCCAAAAACAACCCAACCACGATGATTCAAGCCTTCCAAATCAAAACCTAAACACTTGTGATGATCCTAAACACAAAAGTACAATCAAAATCCAAAATTTAACACAAGAAATCAACCAAATGATGCAAAAACCACTAAACTTTCTCAAACTCAAAAACCACCTAAAAACCACTAGAAATCCAAAGATATGTAAGAGATGATCTAACCATGACTCTTGATACCAATTGTTAGATATTGGATTTCATAAACACATAACAAACAATAATATGGATCGAATAGTATAGAGTTTAGAGAGAGAAAGTGGGAGCCTTTCTAGAGAGAGAAAGTGAAAGAAAACATAGAAGGTTAGATTAAGATGAATGAAAGGTCTAACCCTCTACCTTGGGAGATAGAGGGTATTTATAGTTACAAACATAACGACCTCCTATCGGCCTGTGGATCAGGTATACAGTGGGTAAAGACCCGTCCTTCCTCCACGGTGTTGCTCTAAACTAAAAAGCTACCTAAATAACAAGTAAATAACGTAATGTCTACGAGCTAACATATGCTAGACTATAGTTGGGGTGACCGACTCTTTACTATAGAATTTCTAATTCCTAACACATACCAATCCGGTGGACTAACTCATTAAACCTAGCAGGAGCTAAGGCTTTGGTGAGAAGATCTGCCAGTTGGTATTCAGTACCCACAAAGTATAATTCAACGGTACCCTTTTCCACGTGCTCCTTGATGAAATGATATCGAAGATCGATGTATTTTGATTTTGAATGTTGAACATAGTTGCACGAGATCGCAATAGTACTTCGATTGTCGCAATACATCGGATTCTCAAATACGTAACCATAGTCTTTGAGTTGTGTTCTCATCCAAATGACTTGAGCACAACACGGCGACATGGCTACATATTCTGCCGGTTGAAGACGGTGATGTACGCCCCGCTTCTTCGATTGCCATGACACCAGTTTATCACCAAGAAATTGTAATGCTCCTGAAGTACTTTTTCGTAAATCTAAGCATCCTGCGTGATCGATCTGAAAAGCTATTAGTTCAAAACCAGAATCCTTCGGATACCCCAAGTTAATGGTTCCCTTGATGTATCAGAGGATTCTTTTAGCCTCTGAGAGGGGTTTCGTTGGTCTCGTGATAACGGGAGCAAAGATATACGGCAAAACAATATCAGGCCCGCTTGTTGTTAGATACATGAGAGACCCAATAATACTACGGTATTTGGTAGGGTCAACCAATTTCCCATGCAAATCATTCCTAGTTTCTTAGTGTGTGCCGTTGGGGTGGCATAGGTATCACAACTTGTCATTCCATGTTTGTTTAAAATTTCAAGGGCATATTTGGACTAACTTAGAAAAATACCACGGGGTGATTGATGAACTTGTAGTCCTAGGAAAAATGTAAGTTCACCCATCATGGATATTTCAAAATATTTTTTCATTAGTTTTGAAAAAGCGTTTGAGTACTTTAGATGTGTTGACCCAAAAATGATGTCATCCACATAAATTTGAACGATTAAAATATGTGCCCCGTGATATTGTATGAAAAGTGTAGGGTCGACCGAACCTTTGACGAAATTATTAGCGATCAGAAAGGATGATAACTTATCATACCACGCCCAAGGGGCTTGTTTGAGACCGTAGAGAGCCTTCTTCAGTTTGTAGACATGATTAGGAAACTCTGGATCAACGAATCCTTATGGTTGGCTAACACGACCGTTTCTTTCAGTTGTCCATTGAGAAAGCGGTTTTGACATCAATCTGAAAGACCGCAAACGCCAGAAAAATCCGTACAGACTCAAGACGAGCAACCGGAGCGAATGATTCTTTAAATTCAATACCCTCTTCCTGTCTATAACCCTTAGCCACCAGACGTGACTTATTTAAGATTACGGTTCCTTCAGCATCCAATTTGTTTTTCCAAATCCATTTGAGACCAATGACAAAGACCCCTGTTGGTCTTTCAACCAATTCCCATACTTCAAGACGTTTAAACTGATTTAGTTCTTCTTGCATGGATTCAATCGAGTTGTCTTTGGTCATTGCATCTTTAATGTTTTTAGGTTCAGATTGGCAGACAGTGAGTGCATAAATGCAATGTTCACCGTCTGTGTAAAGACGTTGTCTTGTTACGACTGGTTGATTCGGGTTACCAATAATATTCTCAAGAGGATGGTCTTTCGTCCAACGATATGTGGAAGGTTGATGTTGATATACATTCTGCAGATTGGGAGGATTCAAATGGCTTGTGGATGATTCCGCAACATCAGATGTGGCAGTTTCATTAGCAAACGGGTTGAAGAACGCATTTGGATCATAATCTGCAGGTGGGGGTACTTCATTGTTCAGAACATCATCAGCTGGTTCAGCGTCGTTGGATGCGGTTTGTTCAACTGTTGTTGTAGAATCAACTAGTGGTGCTTCCTCAACAATAGTTGTTGTAGCAGGTGTATCAAGTATTGGAGTTTGATCAGGTTGAGCAGCGGAAACATTGGATACACCTGGAGCACGTTCATCAATATCATCACTAAAAGGAGGAGTAAATAGCTGTTCCATTTGACGTCGAGTTAGTTGTAAACTAGGTTCAGGTGATGATGGGGTTTGAGGGAAGTTTAAACGGTTATGGCCAGGGTTCCAAGCTGTTATGCTCGAAGCCATTTACTGTAAGCTCATCGAAATTGGCATGAATCGTTTCCATAATCTCCCTTGTACGACGATTCCGATCCGAAGCCCTTAGAGTTTTCTGCAATAGCCTACAAAGACTCCAATGTCAGCTTTGGCTTTGAGCTTACCAAAATCAACACGATCATTATTCGGATAGCAAAGGGATCCAAATACATGAAAGTGTTTGAGATTCGGTTTATGGTTGTGGATAAGCTCATAAGGTGTTTTGTTGTGGCGTTTGGTAATCATTAAACGATTCTGAGTGTAGCATACAGTTGACACGGCTTCAGCCCACAAGTAATCTGGAAGTTTAGCATTAATTAACATTGTTCTTGCAGCTTCCACTAACGTATGGTTTCGTCTTTCAACAACGCCGTTTTGTTTTGGTGTACGTGTAATAGATGTTTGATGCTCAATTCCTACTTTCTCATAAAATGCATGCAGAGTTTGATTCACAAATTCAGTTACTTTGTCTGTTCTGATTTGTCTGACTGTGTTTCGGAGCTAAACTTGAATTTTTGTGAGAAAGGTGATGATCATCTGTGGAACTTGATCTTTACTTCGAAGAAAGTAAACCCAAGTCCATCTTGAGTAGTCGTCTACAATTACCAAGATGTAGCGTTTGCCATTAATCGTCCTGCGATAAAGACGGGCCACACAAATCCATGTGAAAAAGATGAAGCACATGCTGTGAGTTGTGTTCCACCTTTGAAGGAAAGTGAGAACGAGTGCTTTTCCCTTGTTCACAAGCTGACCAGAGGTGATCTTTAGAATATCGGAATCTTGGGAGACCTTCAAAAAGTTTGAATCGAGCAAGGTTAGTTATGGTTTGAAAGTTTAAATGTGAGAGACGACGGTGCCATAGCCAAGATTTTGTAGATGTTGCCTTTGAAAGTAGACAGATGGGAGATGAAGCAATCATGTCTTGCATTGAGATTGTGTAAAGACTTGAATTGCGGGTGCCAGACATAAGATCGTTTCCTTGTAGATCACGAATGAAACAAGTTTTCTCCCGAAAAGCAACTTCCAAATCTCCATCACAGAACGGACCAACAGAGAAGAGATTGTGACCGAGGCCTTCCACATAATAAACCATGCTAATTTCGATGTTGCCATTGATGTAATCTCCGTAGCCCATGATAGCCGCTGCGAGTGATCATTCCCGAATCTCGACAAGGCCAATGAACTTTGCACCAAAGTTTGATAACAGTTTGAGATTGCCTGTCATGTGTCGGGAACATCCGCTATCAACAATCCAAAGGATGATCTGTATCACCTACATTACACACAGACGACACAGATGGAATAGAAGTAGATGTGGAACCCGAAGAGTTAGTGGGTTCCGAAACAGTTATAGTAGAAACACACATATCAATGATTTTAGGTATCCATTTAAATTCAAGTGTATTATGTAACCATTTCTGCCATCTCCAACTAGTCTTAGCTTTGGTCTTAGTGAATGCACTAGGTGATAAGGTCTTCCTAGGAGGTGAAGGTGGTTCCATGGGTACATCAATGCTCGTAGCTGGAACTCTAGAGGGTGGTTTACCTAGCACAGATGTAGATGCATTAGTGGGCCTAGAGGTATTCCGTTTTCTATTATTCCGCTTACGATTCAAGATAGCCTTAGCAATACATCTATCATGACATCCAGAAAACATGCTTTTACGACAACCAACACAAGAGGCTTCAAACAAAACATTAAGAGTACTTAAAGATTTAGCATTCGTTACATCACTTTGTTCATTACATTTGTCAGACGTAATATCTAAAGTGGGTGCAACTTGAGTTTTATTCAAAGTCCTAGGGTGTTCTTCTACTTCAGCATTCTTTATTGTTCTTTTCTTACGTCGCAACTTCCTATTCTTCCTTGTATTACTCCTAGGTCGTGAAGTGCGGGTTGGGAAAAGAGGCAACTATTCCTGTTTGAGAGGGAAACACATTAGTTTCTTGTGGTTTTTCATAAGATGTTCTAGAGTCATTTTGAATCTGTGTAGGTGCATTACTACAGGTGTTACTATCCCTATCTTACTTAAGTTTCACCAACTCTGCTTTAAGATCATGAATTTTGTGTAACAAATCTAGATTTTCAATACGAGTGAGACCATCTCGTCGTAAGACATCTTTCATGTATGCAAGATGATAATCAAGGTATTTTGACGCTTTAGCACGAGTCTTTTTGAGTGAATCAGATATGACACTATGTGCATTTTTAACTTTTGAAAGTTCTTGTTCATATTTTGAGATTTGACACTTCAAATACACATTTTCATCAACCAGTTGCTCAATTTTTGGAGTAAGATTTTTTGTATGCAACTGGTGGAGTTTGTTTTGCCAAACTAGTTCACGAGTATGACAATCTTTTTGACACCATTGAAGACGACGTTTTGCATTTGAAAGCTCGTTAATCAATCGTTCATTTTCAACTTTTAAAGACTCGATTTGTGACACAGTATCAGTATTCTCAACAATTTCAACAGAATCAGCAGAGATATAATCAAATGCATATGCAATAGAATGAAGTAACACAACATTATGGATATCAGCACATATAACATCTTCCAAGAGTCGATCAACATCTTTTCTCAACATTTTCTTTTTACTTTTAGTATTTGAAATAGATGTTTCTGTTTTCTCAAAAACAATTTTCATTAGTCCAAGTTCCTTATGAAATTCCCTTTCCCAATACAATGCACAATTTTTCAAAATTTGAACATGGGGTAAAAGTCTTTTCTGAAAAATATCTCTTTGTTCGCTACAAGAGGCTATTGAAAATGTTGAACTTTTATTTCAGAATGAAATTCAATCTCACGTTCTAAAAGTTTGATGTCGGATAGGAAAGTGTCAAAATAATTAAGAATTTGACGACTTTTGGGTATTGATTTTACTTCACTGAGTGAAGGTAAAGGACCATTAATTTGTGCAGTATTGGGTTAGGGGACCAACATTAGAAGACTCGCACATAGGTGTGATAACCCAAGGCGTGTTAGAAGTATCCTTTTGTGCGACGAAAGTGACAGCTTTTGAATAGTTAAATGGTTTGTTAAAAACAACATTTTCTAATTTTGATCGACTCTCGTCTTCTGCATCTAATTCCTCTTGACGATTATATTCAACAACACTCATTATGGAATCATCAATTCTATATTCTGCACTGTAAAATTCAGGATTTGGTTTGAATGCTCTATTTGAAAACCTAGGTTTGTAATCAGCAAGATTCGGTCCATATCCATTTGGATTTGGTTTGTAAGTAAACTTTTGAATCGTTGTGATTGATTCACCATGTTTATAAACAACATTTAGAAACTCTTTGATTTTGTTCTGTAAGTCTACAATTTCTTCAAGATAGTTATTTATTCGTATCGTGGAATGCTTTTTGTACTCAGAGAACTGTTTTTGACAAGTTAACAACTCAGCTTTGGCTTTTTGAGTTTCCAAAGTAAGAGCGTTAAGTTGTTGTTTATGATCATATTTCAGTTGTTCTATTTGAGACAACAAAGCATTCTTGGATGCTACTAGATCACGTATATGTCGTTCTAATGATTTTTCGTTTTGGAAAGATTTAGCAAAAGTGACTTCAAAACCTTGTTCACTTTTTTCTTGAGTTTTAAAAACTTTGAGTTGTCTTTTTAAGCATTCAATATCCCTGGTTAACAGTGCATTTTTGTTTTTTAATTGCTGATTGAGTTCACAACATTGTTCCATTCGGGATCGTTGGTCTTTAAGTAAGAGGTCAATATCTGGATTAGGCAAAGGTTCAATGTGTTCAACGTGAGTCTCAACATGATCATTATTCAGATCCTCAAGTATAACCACGGAGTCAACTTGATTATCAATGGTAACCAGGAGGTCATCTTGATCGTCAAATGTAACTACTGGATCTAGTTGAGTATCATCAGAATGAGATGTGGACGACTCATGTTGAACATTCTGAGCCTCGTCGGATTCAGATGTTGACTGAGATATTAGATCAGTGATGAATATGGTTTGATCCGGTACCGAGACAAGCCGCCGGTCATACACCGGCCTGTGTCACTCATGTAAAGTTCCTGCATGTTTGCCATTAACATCACAGCTACATTAGCCTGCAAGTCCTCCATATCATCATCAGAATCTGCATTGGCCATAAAGTTGTGTTCCTTGTTGGTAAGAGTTCCACCAGCTTCATCCTTGAGAGCCAAGAGTAAAGCCTCTTTGTGATAAGCGCCGCCTCTTGTCCTCGGCTTTGGGCATGCATTAGCCAGATGACCCTTCTCATTACAGTTATAACAACGAAGACCATTAACCCCATTCTGAGTGTTACCATGTTCAACCACTTGAGCCCTTTGTTGTTGTGGAGCACCCATGTTATTCCTTCCCATTGGATTAAACCCTTGACCACCGCCCATCTGACGAACATTACCACGATTCTAAACTTCAACACGTCCATTGTTAACAAAAGCCTGATTCCTTGTGTTAGATGAGGTACGAATGTGATTGTTGGATTTGTTAGAGTATCGGCCGGTAGCTCAAGCAATCATGACAAACCCTTGTTGCAATGCATCGAAAGCTTCTGCATATTCATTGGATTCACTGTAAAGTGCTTGATCATTGTTGTTGTTGTATGGAACCAATTGAGTTTCTTGAGATTGTTGCTTTGATGGATCATATGGTATGATTGTTGCAGTTGGTTGAGCAGTGGGTTGTGGAGGATTTGTGAATACGGTTTGTAAGGTCGGGAATTGAGGATAACAAGTTTGAGCCCACAAAGCTAATTGTTGATTATCCGAAAGTGAAGGTGAAACATTTTGTCCACGGATAACCCTTTCTTTGTCAACTTCTTTTTGATGAGGCTTCAAATATTCGTACAACAATCCGTATGTAGCATGATGAAGATTCTTTGCTTGACGGATGAAGATGACATACTTTTCCCAATCAGGACCAAGACTACTCAGAAACTTAGTGTTGACTGCAATTCTTGGCATAATTATGTTGTGTTTGTCCAAGTCATTGATGATGTCTGAAAATCTATGATGATATGACTATAATGTCTCCCCAGGTTCAATCATGAAGTGTTCATAAGCCAAGTAGATTTTTGATTCCATGTCTTCTTGATTGAGTTATGTGCCTTCCATGAGAAGATGAATATGATCCCACATTGCTTTAGCAGTCTTTTGAGCATCAACACTTCGAAGGATCGGATTGGGTAATCCCAAAAGTATGTATTGCATTGCTAGTTCATCGGCTTCAAAATGTAGAAGCTCATCACAGTGAGGTCGATGGAGACTTGCAATGTTGATGACGTCACCTCTTGGTGGATTGGCATTTGGATCTCCGGGTGTAACGACAGTAGGCATCCGAAATGGACCTTCCAGGATGACCTTCTTTAAGAACTTTCCATGTGGCTTCTTTAGATCATAAAACCTAAAGAACCTAATCACCCATTGATCGTAGTTTCCGGGAGTGAGCATTAGAGGTCTATCAAGTGATCCAGCCTCATGAATGGATTGTTGGCTACTTAAAGCTTCACACAACTTTGCAAACCAAGACGGTTCCTTCATAGTATTCCTGGACGGATGCTGATTGTGAATGTTTGTGTAAGGTTGTACTTGAAGACTAGGTGGTGGTTGAATCATTTGTGGTTAAATTGCTCCTTGTTGTGGAAAATGTTGTTGTTGAAATTGTTGTTGATAAACTTGTTGTTGTAGATTAAATTGTTGTTGTTGTTGACTGAGTTGTTGTTGTTGTTGTTGTTGTTGTTGAGGATACACATGAGGAAAGTAGCTAGAGTATGGTGGTTGAGACATCTTGAAACTTGTGTTAATGATGGATCTTTGTAGTCGAATGAAACTTTGTTGATGAAGTATCCTTAGGCGTAGAAATCAAGCTTAGGCAAAGGAATTAGCTTACGCGTAAAAACACCACCTTACGCGTAGAATTGAGGCTTACGCGTAAGAATAGTTTACACGTAGACTTGGTGAAACCTTAGGTTATGCGTAAACTAAAGACTTAGAAGTAAGAAAATTATGCGTAATATTTCCTTAGGCGTAAGATGTGCTTATGCGTAGGAAATGCTTAGGCGTAAGATTTTTACTCGTAATCTTTTATGCTTAGGCGTAAAACTTTGGTTTTATCCCAAAAAAATCCTTTACACTTTTCCAGTGTAGAAGATATCCAAAGTCGAAGTGTTTTCAGGCTTATCCAAGCAAGAAAACACTGAGTAAACCAAGAACACTGAAGATCAAACCTTGAAGAGCTTACGCGTAAACTTAAGGTTTACTTATGCGTAAAAATTAACCAAAACAGATTTTCAGCCCAAAGTGTTTCTAAACCAGATTTTTGTGATGAAACAGCTTCAATATCACCAAAATAACACAAAAGTGTGAAACTTGATGATCCAAAACTTTTAAACACCTTACGCGTAGAAATATCCACACGTATGAAACCAAGCTTAAAACTAAGGAAATACACGTAAAGTTTGAAACTTTTGCCAAAACTTAAACTTTAACACCAAATAACCTTTAAAGTACAAGAATCTTGAATTTTAAAGTGAAAAAAATCAAAGCTTTTTGCGTATGAAAGTTTTGTAACCGAGAGTTACGCGTAGAACGCTTAAACTTCAAAAACAAAATCGTTCACCCAACTATTTGGCGATTGATACCACTGTTAGGTCACCATGTTTGTAACACAAGCATCAATATAAGAAAGATAGATAAAGAGTGATCGGTTGAACACTTAACACACACACACGAATGTATAAGAAAGTTTATGCGTAGATGTGAAATGATAAAATGAACAACCAACCATCTAAGGATGGTTTACATGAGGTATTTATAGGAGGGAACTAGGGCAACACACCAAGTTCCCATCCTTTCCTTATTGGGCTTTGGATAGGCTCATGGGCTTTCTACATGAGCCTAGCCTTGATTACTAACATAAAAGCCATAGTTAAGCTAACTATTACATCTTAATTACTAACACTTGAATTCTAGTTTAGGAGTGATTCCAACACTTATGAAATGAAATGAGATTTGAGAGGAAATGAAAATACGGCGTATTGTCATTTAAGTGATAAACGGTGTTATTACCCGAAAGTCTAATATGTATATGGGATAAATATTAGAGGGAAATTAATGACAAGAAGCAAAATAACAAAACTCAAAGGGTTGTTTGTTTGGTTCGGCGACTGCCTAATCCAAAGGGAGGGTGAATTTGTTTCCTAAATAGATTTTAATACTTGTTCATCAAGTATTCTAGAATCCTATTAAGTGTCCTATAAATACAAGGCACCTTAAGGAATTCTCATAACTCTTCCAAAAAACCTAACGTCTCCCCTCTCTCCCTCTTTCTCGTTCGATCGACTAACCAAAAACCAAAGGGTTTTAACCCTTTGGTCGATCGCCCCACATAACCCAAATCGACCATTGGTCGATTTCAGGCATTTACCCAGTTTCATAATTGCCTAACTTGCGATAGGTTCGAGCCCTGTTCTACCTGTGCAGTACCGGTGGATACCTGACGCAACCCTAAAGGTGGTAATCTCCAAGAAACCCTAAAAATATTCGTGAGGCAGCAAGGTGACCAAGAAGGTGTCCACGTGCAACATAAGGTCAGAAAATCTTACTGATTTGTCGTTTTTAGTACATATATAAAGGGGCTTTTACATATATATCCTTGGAAATTTCAAAAATTACATATATATCCTTTTGATGCATTAAAAGCATTGTATTTTATGTAAAAAAACTGGTACAAAGGATATACATGTAATTATTCATCCAGGGAAGGATATATATGAAATTATGCCATATAAAAATATAAGTATTATTAGTAGCGAAAACAACGCGGGAAGGCAAAATGGTAAATTGACTCTTAGGAAAGCGTGAAAGTCCCAATTTGGGTCTCGGAGAGTCAAACCACCAAGAACACGTATATTAACCGGAAGTATGGAACTCCCGGGTCGTTCTCCCAACGAGGCGTGCAATGGAAAATCGAATTCGTCGTTTAAGATTACGGTGGTTTGAATGTTTGAAAGGATTTTTTGTTTTTGTTATTTAAAAATGCAAGACAATATAATAAATCAAGGAAATAAACAAATTAAAGCAATATTAAATCAAGGAAATCAAATTAGCAAGTAAAAACTACCCTAGATGCAATCTAAACTAAAAACCGCAAAAACAGGGAATCGTAACGCGAGTCTAAAAGTCTAAATTGAGAAAATCAAACCCTAAGAGAGCCAAACTAATTTTCCTAAGTACTATTTAACAAAAGAAAATTTTAGAAAAAAGATTTATATTTTTTAGACTTTTCTTTTATTTATTATGAATTAAATCTTATTTTAAACTAAATTAATTATAAAAATAGAAAATGAAAGTAGAAAATTCTGAGGTTTTTTATAAAATTATTTTATGCTAATAAGGTCCTATGAAAAATAAGAAACCTAAATAAGCGGTTCTAAATAAGCCTAAAATAAGCCAACTGATTATTTAGACTAATAAGCTGATTTGTCTATAAGAAATTAAATGTGTAGAATTCTAATGCAAGTCCCTAGGACGCTTTATAGTAGCAGAGTGTGATGTTGGGGCGTTTGGTGTGTGAAGGTGTCACACCCCCAAATTACGTGTTTTGCAGCGGAATTGAATACCTTGGGGGAGGACTGTCATAGCATCAAAGTTACAGTTATATCGAACGACCTAAAGTGTCGTTTAGAAAATACATCGTTTAATTTATTAAAACAAACAGAGTTTACAAAGTAATGGTCTCAAATGAAAATCAACTTGTGCGGAAATAAGTTTGCTACAAGCCAAACGATGTTTTAAAGTTTATAAAACCCAAGTGAGACGCGTTGTCACCACGACTCTATGAGATGTCCATATGCATGCCATGAAGTGAATGCCTTAGATACCTGAGATAAAACATGCTAAAAGTGTCAACACAAAGGTTGGTGAGTTCATAGAGTTTGGTTAACAAGTAAAGCTTTTAAAGAGCGCTAATGCAACAAAGGCAAAGTTTTGGTTATATAGAATAGTTCGCAAAGCAAAGGCATCGTAAATCCACTCAGTTCCAAGTCCCGCCCATACAAAACTTGCAACCCGTGTGTTTACAACCCACTGCTAAAAATAGTATGTCAATCATGTATGTATATATCATAGTAGTAAAAAAAGTATATGTGTCACCACAAGGGTCTTCCAACACTCGTGTTGGGATGTTTGTAAATTAATAGCCTTCCAACAACTTAATTTGGAGCCATTAATTCTTGTATGTTTGTAAATTAGTAGCCCTCCAACAACTTAATTTGGTGCCACTAATTCTTGTATGTTTGTAAGTTAGTAGCCCTCCAACAACTTAATTTGGTGCCACTAATGCTTGTATGTTTGTAAATTAGTAGCCCTCCAACAACTTAATTTGGTGCCACTAATTTTAGTATGTTTGTAAATTAGTAGCCCTCCAACAACTTAATTTGGTGCCACTAATTCTTGTATGTTTGATCCAAGTATGCATATGAAATCAAGTATAACTCAATCAAGTATAAAACGCAATCAAGTCTAAAGTATAAGTAATATTGTTTGGCAATAGAGTTTAAATGTTTTGATAAATAAGCATGTATCTCGCCCCAAATAGTTTATAGGAATTTAAACGAGTAAAAGTGGGGTATGAACTCACAGTAGTATGTCAAAGTTTAGAATATTTGTGAAAGTAAATGAAAATAGTTTGAGCATGTATCTCCCCCAAAAGTAATTGAAAATGTATAAAAGTAGGGACTATGAAACTCACAGGAGTATGTAAAAGTTTAAAGTACTTGTGAAAGTAAGTGAAAATAGTTTGAGCATGTATCTCCCCCAAAACAGTCATGAAAGCAAGTAAAAGTAGGGGCTACGAACTCACCTGGTGTGATTGATATGCTAACAAAATGAAATGCACGAAAGTGAGGCCCGAAACTATCCGCGACCTAAAATGAATGTTATGACTTGAGTTATGATATGTTGTCGTGAATGCATGATTTTGAAAACGTATCACCCAATATGCTACTTGAAAACTAGTTATATAAAAATATTGTTACTTGAATGTGTGACGGTTTCTTGTCAAAAATAATCACTTTTGAGTTAATGGTGAAAATGTAGTTAAAACTATGTAACGGTTTTAGTAATTGAAAAATCAGTTTACGTCGGACTTAACGTAATGTATACATAGGAAAACTAACTCGTTTTTAACGTCCATTTCCCCGAACGTCCGTTTAGGCCCTCAAAACCTTGATTAAAATCCCGACAGCTTACTAAAGCTGTGAATAGTGTTTTCAAAGCGTTTTTGACTCAAAGTTCGGTTAACCATAACTCACTCGTTTTAAGTCCGTTTTCAAGTTCTTTATATCCACGCGAAGGTAATTAAGTGTACTAATATATTTTTAAACTTTGGAGATTTCACAGAAAGTTTAAGGCCACTGTTTGGTCAGTTAAAATAATCTGGACTGCATGTACATTTTCCGGAAAATGGTAGTTTTAAATCGTAACTTGAAAACCACGTATCTTTTTCGTTATAACTCCGTTTTAGTCCGTTCAAAAGGCCACGTTCATAACTAAAAATCTATTTTCTAAATCTTTAATAAAACTTATAAAAATGACTAACTTTTCGAAAAAAAATTATAAATTTCGACAGCGCTACAGCCCATTTTAAAATTACAATTTTTCTCTAATCATTCTAACTCAAACAACACCACAATATTCCCTTAATCTACTCATCACCAATCCTACTAGTAAAACAACTTCATTTGATCATAACCAAAATAAATATTCATTGTGAGGCTAAAATATATATACAAACTTAAATAAACATATATAAAATTTATGTAACCATTTCCTCCAAAAACCACAACTAGACTTTGATGATCCATTTTCAAACTTCTCATTTTTATAAACTTCTAATTAGTACATACTTGTTATAAAAATAAATAGGACACATATGGGTGATAACATTTGATAAACATGAATAAAAACTACAACTTGAGCAAATATGATCATGAGGACTTCAAGAAAATGTATGAAAAATATATATGAAAAAGTAAGAGATGTAGTTTTATGCTTACAAATGCTTGATGAGGTTTAGTGAACCAAGGATTATCCTAAACACCCTAGGTTTTTATTTCAAAACCTAAACAAAGAGTGTTACTAGATTGTGTAGAACTTGATTAGAAAATTTTTGATGATCACATCCTTGATCCCTTATGGTGGCCGGATTTATGGAGAAGAAAAGAGGAAGAGAAACTTGACTTTGCACTTTGAATGATTGTGTTGAATGAGTAAAAGTCTTGGAGTGTGTAAGTATATAAAGGAAAAGATCTTGCATATCTAGTTGTATCATGTATTTAATGATACATATACATATATATTTATTATTATTATGTAAATGTATAAGTGTAAGTTATGTAAAGTTACTTGAAAGTAAGTAGTAACTTGTTGTATTGTTAAGTAATATTAGTAAGTTGTATACACATTTGAATATGTTAGATAAAAATAAATTTTCACGGTTCAAGATAAAATATGTTGAGGTCCTAAAAATTATAAAAATACATTTCTTGAAAGATTTGAGTGAATAAATATTTATCGGGTTGAATTTAAGAAACCATCGTAATTTATATAAACATAACAATTTATATACAAAATAAATTTAAAACATTGGGTAAACTAATAATAACATTTTTATAGTCTTAATATGAGTATAAAAATATATTAGGAATATTTTTGGAAGTGTCGGATCAAAAGTTCAAAATAATATTCACGCGATAGCGTTTATTTAATAAGAAAATAACGTTTAATGAAAAATGCAAAACCATGTACGAATCGTTATGAAATGCTGAATGTGAAATATGAGAAATGACCGAAAATTGCGAATTGTGACATTCTTCCCATGTCAAAGGAATCACGTCCCCGTGATTCGATTAATGATACTATGGCCCAAAACGCGACAAGGGTTCTAAAAGTTTATGCTCATGTATGATTTAAATGATTATGCCAATGCTCATGCATATGTCGTGGCTATATCCCATTCTAAAGACATGCTCCCTTATGATTAGGCTCGATGAGGCAGGCTTTCCCATTCTCGAGCAAAATTTCCAAAAGACTTTTAGGTAACCGATTTTTGCTTAATCCCACAACTCATCAAACAAGAACGTCATACAATTAGGCTAAATCGGTTTAGGTAACAACTTGTTTCTAGCTCGATCTTTGCAACTCATCAAACAAGAACTGCCACGCGGATCAAACTGGAAACAAGTGGTTTGAAGAAAATCTTTTGAAAATTTGGCTCGATTACGAAATTGCTTACTCATATGAGACTACTACTCCCTTCATTGCATGATTCTTCCTAAATTAGACATAGGTGATCAGGCTATGTATAATTTAGGAGTAACTATGCAATGCTTGGACTAATCGACTCATATGATGTTTGGTGTTGAGTCATAAGTTCGCATGTATAAAGAATATGCACTTATAATGATATGATGAGATGCTATGATGATGTGGTTATAGTCTAGGGTCAATGATGCAACCTAGTTCTCTATAACCAACGCTCTGATACCAATCTGTCACACCCCCAAATTACGTGTTTTGCAGCGGAATGGAATACCTTGGGGAGGACTGTCATAGCATCAAAGTTACAGTTATATCGAACGACCTAAAGTGTCGTTTAGAAAATACATCGTTTAATTTATTAAAACAAACAGAGTTTACAAAGTAATGGTCTCAAATGAAAATCAACTTGTGCGGAAATAAGTTTGCTACAAGCCAAACGATGTTTTAAAGTTTATAAAACCCAAGTGAGACGCGTCGTCACCACGACTCTATGAGATGTCCATATGCATGCCATGAAGTGAATGCCTTAGATACCTGAGATAAAACATGCTAAAAAGTGTCAACACAAAGGTTGGTGAGTTCATAGAGTTTGGTTAACAAGTAAAGCTTTTAAAGAGCGCTAATGCAACAAAGGCAAAGTTTTTGGTTATATAGAATAGTTCGCAAAGCAAAGGCATCAAATCCACTCGCGTTCCAAGTCCCGCCTATACAAAACTTGCAACCTGTGTGTTTACAACCCACTGCTAAAAATAGTATGTCAATCATGTATGTATATATCATAGTAGTAAAAAGTATATGTGTCACCACAAGGGTCTTCCAACACTCGTGTTGGGATGTTTGTAAATTAATAGCCTTCCAACAACTTAATTTGGCGCCATTAATTCTTGTATGTTTGTAAATTAGTAGCCCTCCAACAACTTAATTTGGTGCCACTAATTCTTGTATGTTTGTAAGTTAGTAGCCCTCCAACAACTTAATTTGGTGCCACTAATGCTTGTATGTTTGTAAATTAGTAGCCCTCCAACAACTTAATTTGGTGCCACTAATTCTTGTATGTTTGTAAATTAGTAGCCCTCCAACAACTTAATTTGGTGCCACTAATTCTTGTATGTTTGATCCAAGTATGCATATGAAATCAAGTATAACTCAATCAAGTATAAAACGCAATCAAGTCTAAAGTATAAGTAATATTGTTTGGCAATAGAGTTTAAATGTTTTGATAAATAAGCATGTATCTCGCCCCAAATAGTTTATAGGAATTTAAACGAGTAAAAGTGGGGTATGAACTCACAGTAGTATGTCAAAGTTTAGAATATTTGTGAAAGTAAATGAAAATAGTTTGAGCATGTATCTCCCCCAAAAGTAATTGAAAATGTATAAAAGTAGGGACTATGAAACTCACAGTAGTATGTAAAAGTTTAAAGTACTTGTGAAAGTAAGTGAAAATAGTTTGAGCATGTATCTCCCCCCAAAACAGTCATGAAAGCAAGTAAAAGTAGGGGCTACGAACTCACCTGGTGTGATTGATATGCTAACAAAATGAAATGCACGAAAGTGAGGCCCGAAACTATCCGCGACCTAAAATGAATGTTATGACTTGAGTTATGATATGTTGTCGTGAATGCATGATTTTGAAAACGTATCACCCAATATGCTACTTGAAAACTAGTTATATAAAAATATTGTTACTTGAATGTGTGACGGTTTCTTGTCAAAAATAATCACTTTTGAGTTAATGGTGAAAATGTAGTTAAAACTATGTAACGGTTTTAGTAATTGAAAAATCAGTTTACGTCGGACTTAACGTAATGTATACATAGGAAAACTAACTCGTTTTTAACGTCCATTTTCCCCGAAACGTCCGTTTAGGCCCTCAAAAACCTTGATTAAAATCCTGACAGCTTACTAAAGCTGTGAATAGTGTTTTCAGCACGCTTTTGACTCAAAGTTCGGTTAACCATAACTCACTCGTTTTAAGTCCGTTTTTCAAGTTCTTTATATCCACGCGAAGGTAATTAAGTGTACTAATATATTTTTAAACTTTGGAGATTTCACAGAAAGTTTAAGGCCACTGTTTGGTCAGTTAAAAATCTGGACTGCATGTACATTTTCCGGAAAATGGTAGTTTTAAATCGTAACTTGAAAACCACGTATCTTTTTCGTTATAACTCCGTTTTAGTCCGTTCAAAAGGCCACGTTCATAACTAAAATCTATTTTCTAAATCTTTAATAAAACTTATAAAAATGACTAACTTTTCGAAAAATTATAATTTCGACAGCTCGCGCCCATTTTAAAATTACCATCTTTCTCTAATCATTCTAACTCAAACAACACCACAATATTCCCTTAATCTACTCATCACCAATCCTACTAGTAAAACAACTTCATTTGATCATAACCAAAATAAATATTCATTGTGAGGCTAAAATATATATACAAACTTAAATAAACATATATAAAATTTATGTAACCATTTCCTCCAAAAACCACAACTAGACTTTGATGATCCATTTTTCAAACTTCTCATTTTTATAAACTTCTAATTAGTACATACTTGTTATAAAAATTAATAGGACACATATGGGTGATAACATTTGATAAACATGAATAAAAACTACAACTTGAGCAAATATGATCATGAGGACTTCAAGAAAATGTATGAAAAATATATATGAAAAAGTAAGAGATGTAGTTTTATGCTTACAAATGCTTGATGAGGTTTAGTGAACCAAGGATTATCCTAAACACCCTAGGTTTTTATTTCAAAACCTAAACAAAGAGTGTTACTAGATTGTGTAGAACTTGATTAGAAATTTTTTGATGATCACATCCTTGATCCCTTATGGTGGCCGGATTTATGGAGAAGAAAAGAGGAAGAGAAACTTGACTTTGCACTTTGAATGATTGTGTTGAATGAGTAAAAGTCTTGGAGTGTGTAAGTATATAAAGGAAAAGATCTTGCATTTCTAGTTGTATCATGTATTTAATGATACATATACATATATATTTATTATTATTATGTAAATGTATAAGTGTAAGTTATGTAAAGTTACTTGAAAGTAAGTAGTAACTTGTTGTATTGTTAAGTAATATTAGTAAGTTGTATACACATTTGAATATGTTAGATAAAAATAAATTTTTCACGGTTCAAGATAAAATATGTTGAGGTCCTAAAAATTATAAAAATACATTTCTTGAAAGATTTGAGTGAATAAATATTTATCGGGTTGAATTTAAGAAACCATCGTAATTTATATAAACATAACAATTTATATACGAAATAAATTTAAAACATTGGGTAAACTAATAATAACATTTTTATAGTCTTAATATGAGTATAAAAATATATTAGGAATATTTTTGGAAGTGTCGGATCAAAAGTTCAAAATAATATTCACGCGATAGCGTTTATTTAATAAGAAAATAACGTTTAATGAAAAATGCAAAACCATGTACGAATCGTTATGAAATGCTGAATGTGAAATATGAGAAATGACCGGAAATTGCGAATTGTGACATTCTTCCCATGTCAAAGGAATCACGTCCCCGTGATTCGATTAATATATTTACTATGGTTCCTCTTAAAGGCGAATCCTGTGGCTTCCTTTTTGCTATTTTTATTATTTTTTATTTTTTTCTTTTTGCAAAAATGATTTTTAAAACTTAATAAGCAAATTTGTAAAAGTAATATTTTTATTAACTTATAATAAGCTAGAAAAAAGGAGTAATACGCTATCAGATATAAAATTAAGCACAATCCAAACACAACTAAATCTAAACTATAAGCTCTATTAAACTAGAATAAGCTACCAAACACAACTACTATATTAAACAGATTAAACTAGAAAAATGCACAATGAAAAATGCAGAATAAGCACAGACCAATTAAGCGTGCAGACTCCAAACCAAAAAGTCCTAAAGGGGTTGTTTCAAGCTTTGGCACAAGCTTCTAGGGAAAGACCTATAAGCTGAAAATCACAAATATAAAAGATAAGCTATAAAATATCAAGTTCACAAAATTTGAGCTATAAAGGAGCTAAAATGAGCTTATTAACTAGCTTATGAAAAGATTGGGTTGAGTCATCACCATTTGACCCTTTTTGAAATCAACCTGGACCACCTACTTTGAGCAACATTTTAAGCTAGCTAAAGACTTATTAAAGTAATAAAAACTGAAAACAAACAAAGACTAGCTACCATAGATCAGAAAATTGTAAATTTTGGACTTATAGGACCCCAATATATAAGCAGAAATTAAGCTTCAAAAAAGCTAAAAACTATTATCTTTGTGTTTTTAACTTTTTGAAAACCTTTGAAAAATACATTTGACTCTTAAAATTTGGACTCTAAATAACTACTCTACACTATGTGACTTAACTAGGACCTAAGTAAACAATTATAAATGACTAGTTATGAGCTTATGCTAAAAAAAAACTATGTAAACTGCTTAAAAGCTTAATAAACTCGCAGGTTTGATTCAATCTCCCCTAAGTCTTATAGAAACAACTTAAAACTAACACTAAATGACTTATAATACTGGATTAGATCTAGATCTCAGTTATTAAATGACAACATAGCTAACAAAAAGCTTTTAGCCAATAGTAATTCATAAATCCAAACAGACAAAGACTAGCTACCCTTAAAAGACAGATATGATCTTAAGCACCATTCAATCCTCAAACCTTGATTAATTTTGACTTAAAAAACATATAACAGACTTACTGACTAATCATAAGCATATTAATGTAAATGAAAAGGTGACAAATTAGCTAAAGGTTAGATT
The DNA here is from genome assembly GCA_910596185.1 of Chrysanthemum makinoi. Taxonomy (NCBI): domain Eukaryota; kingdom Viridiplantae; phylum Streptophyta; class Magnoliopsida; order Asterales; family Asteraceae; genus Chrysanthemum; species Chrysanthemum makinoi. Next base: position 88,020,209 of record OU343216.1, read on the forward strand.
ACTTATTTCTTTTGGATTTTTTTATAAGTTTTTAATGGAATTTGAAAGTCAAAATGAATTTTAAAGCTGTAAAGAACAAACAACTAATGACAATAAGCAGAATAAGGTAGTTTGGAAAGCAGTTTAAAATCAGATTAAAAAGCATTAATAAGCAGTTGAGAATAAGCAGTCTTGACATCAAAAAGCATAAGAACAGATTTTAAAAGTTAAACTGAATTAATAATAAACCAATGATTACATGACTAAAAAAGTAAATTCAAATCTTAAAAGCAAATACAAAAAGCTAAAAAGCACTAATTAAGCTAAACTATATCATCCTACTCCTAATCCATAATGGTCTTCAAGTTGTGAGGTTAGGGGCTTATATAGTTGGCCAAGGAAGGTTCTGGCAGCCTTGGATACTTCCCATCTCTAATCACATTTGTCTATCCCAGCTTCCATGTATCTTTAGCCAATGGAGTGTTGTGGGATTTCCAGCGTGACTATGAGTCAGCTGATGTCAGACCCCCTAGATTCTAGTACGAGGTAGTTCATGGGGTAATTTTGGGATGGGAGGAAGGAGGCTGGTGTAAAAGGCGGGGTTATAATTTTTTATTAGATCTTTGACTTTTTTGACTGGGTAAAAGGGTGGTTGTCAGGTTTGGGTTAAATGGTGTTAACAGGTTATGGGTTTAAGTAATGGGCCGGTTGTTTGGAATTGGGTTGTGTTTTTTATTTGTTATAGTTTTGGTTTTAGTTTAGGTTAGTTAGGATTAACTTTGAAAACTAATAAGGACTAGTTTTGCAAAATTAGGACCAACTTTGAAAACAATGGTGTTAAGGGACTTTAGGTGTAAAAGTGTATTAGGTGAGGGTTGGTTCGGTAAATTGGGATAAAAGATGCTCAAAATTCCAGAAATATCCTTCCCGGATCAAGCTTTCACACTCTTTTCATTCTCGTGCCCGTTATGTTCCGTTTTGTCTTTCCTTTTGTTCGTTTTGTTATATCCGTAACATGCACATGCATAAACTCAAAAACACTATATATTTGACATTATTGGGTTAGTTTTTGGTCTTTTGGGTCCGGTTTTGATAAAGAAAAAGTATGTGTTTTCACACATACCACTTACTAACAACATGCGAATCAAGTAAGTTTTATGTTAATACAAATAAACCTTAAAAACGTTTATTTATATTTTACGATCTTCTAATGTTTCCTCGATAACAATCGTAAAATCATTTTAACGAAATAATTAAAATACGTAAAAGCTTTGAGCCAATAGTTTACTAACACACTTTAACTAAAACATATAAAATCATCATAACATGTTTAGTTGGATTTGTTATATAAATCCAAAACCATTTTTATAAAACACTTACAAGTAATTTTGTTTACTTATATTATATAAAAATGTATATGTGCCTAGCTAGGTAAATGATGGGTAAAAACCAAAGTCCATGACCCATACCCATGGAGCATGATCCATGACCCATGATCTATTGCATGACATCATGCATGAAATCATGTTGGATATTATCCATGACCCATGACCCATTGACTAGGTACAATGTATCTTGTTGGATATCCATGACCCAAAGTCCATGACCCATGGTCCATAACCCATAACCCGGTTTGCAAACCAAAATCCGAACTAGCCTGACCCAGTTGCCGGATCCCTTAGATTGCACTGGTCGGATTTCGGGATCCACCGGATCCGGGTGAACTGTAGGTAGATTGCCTATAAATAGTGAGCCATCTCTCTCTTGCTAAACACCTCCTTTTAGACATATCTTCTCTCTATGTTCTAACCTATCTAACCTCAGATCCAAAGGATCATTCTATGTAGTTTTCTCTTTGTGTGATTCTCTAGGTTCCTCTTAAAGGCGAGATCACAACCTCTTGAAGACGTGCAAGCTCAAGGTCATGAGTTGCTAAGCTTCATCATCATCAAGACCACTGAAGTGCATCTTGTTGATAGTTCTTCTCTCCCTCCATTAGTGTGTCAAGTTGAAGGCATTGGTGTATAGTGCCGAAGGTGTACATTCGATATGGGGCGTCAATGTATATTTGTGTAGTTTGGGTAAAAGGGTATTGATATCCTTTGAAGTGTTGTAAAAGGAGTTTGTCTCCTTTGGGTTGTAGTGTTGGGTAGTAGTTCCTCCTTTGTAATGGAACTCGATGTCTAGCCTAGTACCGGATAAAGTGTAGGCGACGTTGTGATAGGTTTGGTTCTACCTCATGGAAGAACTCGGTGTCTAGCCTTGTACCGGATAAAGTGTAGGCGACGTTATGAAGGCTTCTCCGCCATATTAAGGAGCTTGTTTTGTGTAGTGCTTAGAAACTCTCGAGTAGGGTACTCGGGGAGTGGAGTAGGGCAAGGAAGGAGTCTTTGTAGCCGAACCACTATAAATACTTGTGTCGTGGTTTTGTGTTCCTTTACTCTTTATCTCTTTGCATTATTTATTTATATGTCTATCTATCAATATCCGACACGCGATCTAAATGGATTGACATAAGTCGATCTAAATACTTTAAAACAAAGTTTTAATCGGAAAAACTATTCAAATCCCCTTTCTAGTTTTCTACATTTTCTAAACACCCTTTATACGTGTTAGGTATAGGTTATATCAATGTTTAGTAGATATGTATCTAGGGATTTGGTCTGCGCATTTGTTGTGGTTTATTTTTCCACTGTGCATGTCTGATAACTATGCGGATGACCACCAGAACCCTACACATATTACTTAAGTGTACCTGAAGGGCATAAATAAATACTAAGTTCGAGTATGTCGTGATTTTTCTAAGTCTCTAAATAATCTGGTATGTATTATTTGGAATAAATTGTAGAACATATTTAAAGCGACATACATTTATTTATGTTTCAGGTAGGCCCGATTAAAGAGACATGAACTCAAATTAAAATCATTAAACCAACTTCTTATTATTCATTTTCTCAAATAAACAAACAAAAATCGAAAACTGTTTTTTTTGGGAAATTTCAAAAATAGCCATATTTACCAACATACTTACAAAATACTCCGTACTTAATTTTTATCAAAAAAATCTGAAATGCCCACGAAATCCGCAAGGTTTGCGATTTTTTTGAAAAAATTCTCAAGGTTTGACTTTGCGAGGTCAAACATTGGGAATTTTGGAAATTGCTCCCATTTCCTTCGGTTTTTATGCTTAGCTCAAAATACGAAGGTTGTAGATCTATCTTTTCCCGTCAAATGTCTTTCTGAATCACTTAAAAGGAAGTTCGTATAGTTTTGGCCAAAATACCACAACAACTAAACGAGAAAAAGTTGTTGTGGTATTTTAGCCATAACTTTCTCATATGAATTTATTTTTGTTGTGGTATTTTAGCCATAACTTTCTCATATGAATTTATTTTTGTATGATTAAAAAAGCCTCTTGGCGAGAAAAGAGAGATCTACAACTTTTATTTTTGGAGCTAAGCGTGAAAACGAAGAAAAAAAGGAGCAATTTGCAAAAATTTGCAATGTTTGACTTTGCGAGGTCAAACCTTGCAAGCTGTTCATATAAATTCACAAACCTTGCGAATTTTTGGAAATTTCTCCCTTTTCACGCTTAGATCAAAATATAAAAGTTGTAGAGCTCTCTTTTCTCGTCAAGTGGCTTTTTGAATCACGCAAAAAATAGTTCATATGAGAAAGTTATGGTCAAAATAGCACATCGACTAAACGAGAAAAAGTTGTTGTGGTATTTTGGCTATAACTTTCTCATACAAACTTCTCTTTAGATGATTCCAAAGCTACTAAATGAAAAAAGCAAAAGGAAATGGAGCAATTTTAAAAAATTTGTAAGGTTTGATTTTGTAAGGTTAAATCTTGCTAATTTTTTTGTATGAAATTAGCAAACTTTGCAGATTTTGTGGCTATTTTGATAAAAAGAAAATGGTATTTTGTAAAACATGTTAGTAAAATTGGTATTTTTGTCATTTTCTTTTTTTTGCTTTGTTTTGTTTTGTTTTTTTTTGAGTGACCACTAACAAGTGGATTAGATGGGTTAAAAGAAAAAAGAAAAAAGAAAAGGTTTAACTGGCTAAAATAGAGAAAAGGCCATAAATAAAGCCTCTATAAAGCAAGCATCCCTATTATTTTGATCCCGCCGATTCCAAAATCAGTGAGAAAAGCGCGGGAAGTGAGAAAAGACGATGGATGTGGATTGGTCATGTGCGGTTGATGTTACGGACGAGATCCATCAGGTTCCATGTGTTATAAAGCTCAACGGACCAGCACCTGTCTCTGATTACTTTAAGCCTAAACTCACAGGTAAGGTAACACACATAAACTTTTTTACTAGTAATAGATTTGCTTTTTAATTTTGTGAATTTATATAATTATAGGGGTTGAGGTGGATGGACTAAATGTCAAGGAAGCTTATTTTAGAGGAAGGAAGCTGCAAGGCGCAACCGTTTCGCTTCCTCACGGTTATTCGGGTATATTTTTCTTTTTGTTAAGGGGTCGTTTGGTTTGTTGTTAGAAATCACAATGGGTATCGGATTTGATATGGGGTAATATGAAAAAGTGTATCATTACGATTGTTTATGTTTGGTTGATAAAATATGTAATGAAAAAATGTATAGATATTTAAATTTTATACTGAAAAAGAGAGGGGCCCGCGAGAATAGATTTCATAGGCACCAAATTGATGTTCAACGAAACTATGACTATGATATACCCATTTCATTACTGGACCCACAAAACAAACACATTTAAGCACTTTCATAGTCGGTCTCATTGCCATAGTGGGATACCAAACACACCCTTAATCTTGCTTTCTAAAACATTTGTTAGCTGTTAAGTCTATCTCTTACCAATTGAGTTTGTTTAGATAAGGAGTGATGAATTGCAGTCACATACACAAAGAAAATTTTAAACCCAACATCCAATCTTTTTTAAGCTCACTTAGTTATGATAAATTTATATTATTATCTTTTTTGTGAAAAAGGTTAATATTAATATTTAAAAGCTTACAACAAATAAAAAAGGAAAAGTTGGACATGCCCAACTTTCTTGCTACTATCCCAAACATGCCATATTCACCTTTATTCACTAAAATCATAACCTCATGCCTACATTTCCATTACAATGACCCCACCCCAGATAGATGATGAAAATACTTCTTCTACATTTAACATGACCTACTGAACTCAATTGTAAGGCATCATCATGCGGGTTATAGTTATATCCATACTCACCAAAGGACACTATGACATTATAAGAAAAGCACATACCAGCAGCTCCATCCTCACTGATATGCCCTAACTCATAATGAAAACAGGCCTCATTAACACAGATACATCACTTCGATGGGAAACCAACCTAACCTCCAATGGCTAGGACCAAGAAGCTTCATCTTTCACACACACGAAACCTACATTATGAAATGCCTATCCACCTTAATTCAGTTTCAAACTATCAACATTCCCAATTGCCTAACAAAAGCCTATTGAGAGCTGTCACAGAATGGAAATTTGAACTAAAGCATCCAGGATTCAAAGTTGTGAATGAACTCATATACTCTATCTTCACAAGTCAAGAAACCTATATCTTTTGATTGCAGAAAGTTCTTGAACCTCATCTTCTGCGTAGCTATATTCAATCCAGTATGACTCAACTTCCCATTAGCAGGAAACTACCTTATGGTTGGCTAATATCTATACAACTAAGGATATCTAATAACCTCAACTGTTACTCCACAAGTACACAGATAGGTAGTAGACCACCTTTGAAGAGTAGATTTCACCACCAAATTACTACTAGCCATCTGCTCACTAACACCTTATTCCAAACACTCCATTCTATATGTGACTTCAGTCATACTGATCATTCCTGTCCAGACTTCATTTCCCCCAACCACCTCTTAGCCAACCTATCCACAAACACCTTATATTTTTAAATTTATCAATATACATATAATTTTAAAATTTATATGGAGAAAAGTCTTAGCCCCCGCCTCGCCAGATTACTAGCTAGGCGGTAACTAGCGCCTAGAGCTTTTTGCAACCATGACAAGAGGTTTGCTATCAAGATATCAATAGGCTCACACTTTGGCACATATGGCTAGCTACCTTCGAGTTTCACGTTTTTAGACATGTAATGTTTTTTTTTTGCTAACGAAAACTTTGATTTGCTTTTATGATTAGTTGTATGTGGATATAAAAATATGCCATAATGAGATAAATCTTAGTAATTTTTCACTCTTCAGAGTTTGCTTATTGTAATCAGTGGTAACATATTTATTCTAAATGAAGAAAGTTGTATGAATCAATTTGAATCACTTGCCCTGAATTCGGCGTTTGTGATATCAACAACAAAAGACCAAGTGATTTACATCTATGTAAAAACTTGTACATGTCTTCGACCAAAAAAGTAAAAATGTTTAGACTAAATCTAAAAGATGACTTTGTGATTTATATATAGGGGTTGTTAGTGCAGCTTGCCAAAGTGGTTTTAAATGTTGAGTTGAGATCCATGTAGAACTCATATTTGTCATAGAACCAATGAACCAATCATAGCCATCCATTTTTTATCCAAATTAATAAAAATCATTTTTTCACCTTTTTTAAAACAACATATCTTGCAAAAGGTAAATCTTCAAGCTACAAAAATAATACACGTGTGTGTAAATTATCTTTTTCTATAGATATTATTGTTATAATTTCGACGTTTTAAGTTTTTAATTTCGCCCAGAAAAATCATTGATGTGATTTGTAAAAAATCACATGTGATTTTTAAAAATCACATGTGATTCGTAAAAATCAAATCACATGTGATTTTTACAAATCACATGTGATTTTTACAAATCACATGTGATTTTTACAAATCACATGTGATTTTTACAAATCACATGTGATTTTTCTGGACGAAATTTAAAAAAAAATAATTCGTCGAAAGTATATAACAATGCATATCTATAGAAAGATAATTTAATTCTCGTCGAGATGGTATGATTTTTTTGACGTAACGATTAACGGTTTGTGAGATATTTAATTTTTAAAAAAATGGTGAATATATTTTAATAAAAGAAATGAGTGGCTATGATTGATTGATAGGTTTTATGACAAATATGAGTTCTATATTGAACTTTTCTCTTTAAATGTTAGGCACTGATTTTTTTCTATCTGTAATCTATTTTCATATCTAACAGATCAAATACTAGCTCCCTAAGCTCGTGAAATTTGTTGTAACCAAAGTTTCTTTTTCCAATCAACGCAGGCTTTGTCATAGGAAAGAAAACCTCTACAAAGAGAAAAGCATGTGATAGTGATGCAGAGATGACTGATTCTTGGCAGGCGAATGCAAAGTTCCAAAACATAACATTTTGGAATCATGATAATCGTCCATCAAAAGAAGATACTTTCTTGCGCGCGTTTCACTGGTTTGATCTTGCAAAAGCAGTAAGTTTCCTGTTTGATACTTGATTATGAATTGTCTCCACGTGTAGCATGATTCTCACTATCAGTTGGTCCATAATTGTAAACCAAGTATGGTCTATAGCCCTATAGGAGAAGCTTCTATAAGAAGTATGTCAAACCCTTACAAGAACTCTTGTCTGCAGTTGCATAAACCAGTGACAGCTGAAGATATAGAATCTGCAGCTAACCCAGGAGCTACAACAACAGACTGACCAACAGGTTATCCTTTTATCGTCAGAAGTTTATGTACTCCTCTTACTTGACCTTATTATTGAATTGAAACTTTTTGGCAAGCGATTGACTCAACCTGCTACCCACTGTCTTTAACACACAATCTCATAAATGATGCACACACAAGATGTTTAACATCAAAAATATTACATTAACAAACATAGAGGATTCACTATTAAGTAAATAGATTAACTCATATTCTACACAAGACTAGACATTGTGTTATAAATACTGTATTACGTGTGTGCCTGGTAAGTGGAGATGGTCTAGTGTCTATAAAAGAACTTGGAGGACAACCAAGTTCCTTTATAAGGTTCTTGTGCTGACATATCTTGTATAAAACCCAACCTTATGATGTCTTTTCTTTATCAACCACTACCTATTGATAAAAAAGTTTGTTATAAAACTAGTTAGAATATTTTAAAACACATCCTTAATAATTAATCAATACGATAAATTTTTTCTTCCCAACTCGAGGTCACAACATTCTTTCTTTTCCTATCGTTTGATTTCAACTCGAAAACATGAAATAAAAAGTAAATTTTCCTTTTCATTTTCTTTTTTGTCTTTTTTTACCCATCATATTTAACCCTATCTAAAAAAACTCGAGAACGCAACGTTAAGATCAAATCATTGTTCCCCATGTATGACATTTTACGCCTTAATATGTAATATCTATAGTACTATTGTACAATTTGAAGAATATCGAGAAATGCTTAGAGGACTCGATGTCGGGTGTTATAAGGCTAACTGATGCCCTATAACGGAAGACACCCCGCCTCGCGCCATAGGGTCTCGCGCCAAATCCACTAGTCGTGTTATACAACATTTTTTTTTCAATATTTGCAACTATCCAAAGTTTTTTTATTTATTTTTATTTTTTTAAAGAGCCGATAGGGTAATAACTACTAGGAAAAACAATACCGAAGCATTTGAACCATTAGCCCACAAAATCCAGAGAGATATGAACTATGTCCCTTGTGGACCTTTGGTGTGTCGCGTATCAGTTAATCATGGATTCATGCAAATGATCAACCTTGATATTAAACACATACACATGTCAAATAATTGTAATTGCCCGCCGTTTAAAAATATATATATATATATATATATATATATATATATATATATATATATATATATATATATATATATATATATATATTTACCCATTTTTTACCCTTCCTTTAAAAATCTTATAAATACCCTTTAGATCTTCTAATTTTACACACAATTCTATCTACACATTTCAATAATAATTCTCTTTATTACCCTAAAAAACATTATGGATCCCAACTATTATCATTACGATGTTTAGTTGTTTTCTTTCAAGACGATCCAAATAAGTATACACGGATTTTTTAAGCTTATGAACAATTTCAAGCTTTGAGTAATCATCAAGCCGAGAGTTCAGGTCCCCACACAAGGACAAACGTACCATGTGAACGAGACGTTGCAGAACGACTTTTGAAAGATTATTTTGGCGACGAAAACAATCCACCTAAATACCCTAAGAGGAATTTTAGGCGAAGATATCGTATGAGTTCAAAACTTTTAAAACAAGATATTACAAATTACAACGTTGAACCTCTTCTGGAATACTTTTTTTCCAACAACCGGATGCTATGGGTTGTTTAAGTATTAGTCTTCTCATGAAATGCACATCGGTCATACGCCAATTGGCATACGACACATCACCCAATTCATTTGACGAGTACTTGCAAATTGGTGAACATTTGTTCACATGATTGTTTACAAAACTTCACTAAATGCATATATACTTTATACTTAGAGGAGTATTTAAGAACATCCAATTTTAATGACATCCAACATGTATATATGCATTGCACGAAGAAAAACATGGACTCCCGTGAATGCTCGGGAGCATTGATTGTATGCATTAGGAATTGACAAATTGTCTGAAGGCATTACACATGCAATTCAAAAGGCGCGATCATAAGTATTTGACTCTAATGCTCGAAGCCGTTGCATCACATGATTTGTGGATTTGACATGCATATTTTGGTGTTGCAGAGGCAAATAACGACCTCAATGTTCTATATAGTTCAAACTTATTGGTGATATTGTTCTGGAAACTCCATTTGTTTAAAAAAAAAAAGGTTACTATTTACCGGATGAAATTTATCCTCAAAACCAAGATTTTCAAGATCGGGATCTTACTCATAATCGTTTTCGGTTTTGCAAGATCGAAATCGTAAGATCAGATCGGGATCCTAAGATCCTGCTACAATGTCATTTCCTTAATATTCTTTATAATACTTTTTAAATCTACAAATTATATATCGTAAACACAAAATTATATGAATGTTTTATGAATATGTTGTCATAAATTATGAATATGGAATGTTTATAAAAATTAACATTTTACTTTTTAAATTCTATAAAGCGTAATCCATAACTTGTTAGTTTTTTTAGTTTGCGGCTCGAGAAAAGTAAGATCGGATCGAAATAGATCTTAAGATCCTATGGTTAAAATCGAGATTTTATAAGATCTTAAGCTTGCTAAGATCCCACGATGGATCCAGATTGTTTGTGCTTTGTAGTATCGTAAAATCGTAACATCCTAAGACCCGGATCGGGATCTTAACAACTATGCTCAAAACGTTTCCATTGCAAGGGATGAAAAAACAATGAAGTTTAAAAGAGTTCAAGAAAGAGCAAGAAAAAATATTGAACGAGCTTTTAGAGTCTTACAAGATTGTTGGAGAATTTAAGAACACGCACTTGCTTACGAAATCAATGCACTACAAAGAATCATGTTATTCCTCTTTATGATATTAAGTAAGAAGATCTGAAAAGTTTTTTTAATTATTATTATTATTATTAATGTCGCGACTCATTTATTCATTTTCATAAGTTTATCATGCACGTACACGATTTTAAAAATTAAACGACTAAATTATTATTAACATGAATATTATTTTCATAATGAAGGCAAGACCTCAAAGAGTTATTATTTGCTATTAAACACACATAATGTCTAGAACATTGTATCAATGGTTCACATTTGAGCGAAGTTATATTAGGGTCGTAAGAGATTTTAATAAAATGATTGGAGTTACTCTGAAATCGTTTTAGTGTTCAAACTCTAGCTAATCTCATTGTGGCTATCATGCAACAAACCTTCAAAGATTTTCATTCATACGAGTGAAGTTATATTACAAGGTCGTCAACTATTATAATAATATGAAGAAAAGTACTATGTGACTATGTGAGTATGTGGAATGCTAAGTTTAATGTTCAAACTCAAGTTGATGTCATTGTGACCGTATATGGTTTGCATAACCACATTCATAATAATGATGAAGACATTTTGCTTACTACAATCAAACAATATCCTAATTACTTGCCGCTTGATGAACATCATGGTGTTGTGGCCATGAAACAAACATTGAAAATCTCTCCAAAGGAACATCTAATAAGATGAAACGTATCCCGTACTGATATTGCTACATTAATATGGTATGCTCGATGTCGATGATTACTACAAGCATGTTAGATAAAAAGGATTAGGTTTCTTATGAATATAAAAGTTTTCGGTTTGTATGTTTGTCGTTTGTTTCTAACTATATATGTCTTTTCATGGTGTATGGCAAACATACTTGGACGATACCAAGTGATGTTATTTAGTTTTACACAAGTACTTTGAAAAGCTGTGGCACAAAATGTTAAAAGTTGAAGTTCCTATTTTTACCACTCAATATTAGTTAAAACTAATCGTAATGTAACTTCTTTTGACATTTGCATATCCACGTGAACTAGTAAAGTATAAGGTTGTGCATCCCACGTAAAACAAAAGCAACGTCATGAGATCAAATTTGGTTTAAGCAAAAGTTCATTCAACGAACGGTTAACAAGAATTATCATGGAAGTTGCCACGCGAGTCTAATGAAAAGGGAGGACTTTACTCGGTTTGAATTAATGTGCTCAAATTTTGTTTATTAGTCGGTCGAATCAGTGTTGTTTAAGCTTTACTTAATTAAAAACATTTTCAATTATAAACTTACTTGATATTAATGCATATCTTATTGAAACTCATTTACCTTAGTTATATGTGTTTGAATCATGTATTTATAACTAAAGAAAACTTAAACAACACATTTAGGGTTGTTGAAAAACCCTTATAAAAAAGATATAATGTAAGTCTAAAAATAGAATTTACGATCTATTTAAGATTGAGAACCTTTAAAATGGAATTTCATAAATTTAGATAGAGTTTAAAGTATTTTACAGTTTTATCGACGTAAAAAAATGATAGGAGATGAAAATTTTGTTTTATTAACGTGGTTCATTTACAGGTCTTCAACTCTCATATCATAAGCGCGCATTGGTCATGACTCACGGTATTGAATGGTTTTGAAGAGAATATAAAGTGCATACATGTCCTTCTAAAAGATAATTACGGTATTGCCTTATATATCAATACTACTTATAATAGAGGAATGAATCTCTCTCCTCATGGTCTTAAAATTAAGACTTACAAAATGCAAAGCCTATTGTACAATACACAATGCACTATTAATGATTTTTCTCATCATCTTAATTTTAAGACTTACAAGTCTTAAAGCTTAATGTACAAAATACAAAACACTATTAATGTAGTCAATATATTTAATGTAGCCAATTAATAACTGATCAATAAATAAAATTAATGCAGTTATTAAAACACCCCTTATACAAGAAATACAAATTATCAAGCTTATTGTACAACCAACTTAAACACAATTACTGCATTAAATGTCACGAATACAAATTATAAAACATATTATACAAATATCAAAGCCCAAGCGAACAGCCCAAATGGGCCGAGCGAATGGCATAAAATTCAAATGGGGTCGAGCTTTAGCGGGCACGGGCCAAACGGTCGAGCCGAGCGAACTTTAATCGGCAAAAACGGCTCGAGCCTGGACGGGCACGGGCTAAACAAAATTCTTGATCCCCACAAATTTATTGTCAAAAAGAATATAATAAACTAAAATACATGATTCACCGAAATTTTTTATTTCAGGGTACCCACCTCCGCAACGCGCGGGTACCCTGCTAGTCTAAATTAAGGATAGAAATAACTTGATTTATGGATAATTTTGCATAAATTGTCGGTGGGTATTACCCTATCATACATTAGGCGTACGAATGACGCCATTTAAAATAGAAAAAAAATGAAACGACGTTGTTTTATTGTTTTATCCATGTTTTTTCATGAAAAATGATACAGGATTTGTCCATTGAGGTGAGATCCGTGACAAACAACAAAAATCTAAATAACAAATAAGCACATTCTAGTCTTTCATTTTGCTTTCATCAAACGGTAGATCAAACCAGAAAATAACAAAGGAAAGACAAAATTGTCATTCTAGTTCATTTAATATAAAAACTCACTTTCCACATTTTTTTAAAAAAACAACATATTTTGCAAACGGTAAATCTTCAAGCTACGAAAAATACACTTTCGCGACGAGAATTAAATCATCTTTATATAGATATGCATTTTTATATACTTTCGTCGATTTTTGTTTTTTCAAAATTTCCGTCCAGAAAAATCCCGCGTGATTCGTAACAAATCACTTGTGATTTGTTATTTTAAAAAAATCACAAGTGATTTGTAAAAATGAGTAAATCAATGTTTTTGAGATTTATACTTTTATGTCACAGCTTTTTAAGGGTAGATATTTTTTTTATATGATTGTTAAAATGAGCTCTTGGAATCTCTTTATTAAAAAGTTGTATGTTGTTATACAAAATCTCATGTGATTCTCTCTGATCTCTTGTGATTTATATAGAATCCCATGTGATCCATAAAGATACTTGACGACTATGTTTTATGTGATTTATCTGAGAATCCTATGAGATTCTGTATGAATCACATGGGTAATCTTTATGAATTACAAGTGATTCATCAAAGAATCTCATGGATTCTGTATGGATCAGATGGGATTCTATAGAAATCACAAGGGATCAGAGAGAATCACATGGGATTCTGAATAAATTTCATGGGATTTTCATTTTGCTTTATATAAACTGAAAGTACAAAATCACTTGTGTAACACCCCAATTTCGCGGAAAATGTGCTGTGAATTCAAGGTGGGTGTTACTTCATGGCTCAACAGTTACAATAACAGAAAACGAACTCTTATTGTGTCATTTTAAAAGATTTATCATTCGATTTATATAAATATCAGAGTTTACAAAATGAGGTCCCAGTGGTTTTACAATTTAGTAAATAAGTTTTTGAATGATAATATAGCCTTCTTGAGTATCCGTGCCCTTCCGTGCCATCCTCGTAAATTATGAACCTGAGATAAACATGCTAAAAGTATCAACACAAAGGTTGGTGAGTTCATAGAGTTTATAGATAAAATAGTTGAGTTCAATAGTTTAGAGTTTGAGCGATTATTGTCATAAATACAATATCGATGAAATAAGTAGTGGGTTACGTTGTTATACACCCATAGTCATTTGTTTGCCCTAACTGGGTCAAAAGTTGAGTGAATCCATAGAGTTTGTATGCAAATCAGTTGAACACAAGTTTCAAGGTTGGGCCATGTTAGGTTCCCAAATATGCAACACAAGTAACAATAGAAGAAATAGAGAAGAGATAGAGGGTGGTTGAGCAATATCCAAACACACACACACACGTTAATATGAAAGGTTAGGCGTAAGGTATGAGTGAAAGAGTAAATTGAACAACCAACCCTCAAGTGAGGGTTATTACAATGTATTTATAGGAGGGAAGCTAGGGCAACACTCCTAGTTCCCATCCTTTTCCTTATTGGACTAGGCCTAGGCTTATGGGCCTTCTACATAAGCCTAAGGCTAATAACTAACATAAAGGCCAAATTAAGCTAACTATTACATATGAGTCACTAACACTTGAATTAGGAATTAGGAGTGATTCCAACAATCTCCCCCTAAGTGTTGGTGATGAATGAATATGAACGGTTAAGGTACTGGTGTAATAGTAGCTTTGACGTCTTCTGACATTCTTCTTTCTTGTGAGAAAAATTGCCTTGATTTGAACAATCTCCCGAGTGTAGAGAAATTGTTTTCTTTAAACAGTTACGCTTTTACGTCATCATATTCTTTGTTCTTTGATCTTTGTTCTTTGTGGTGATAGTGATAGTATGTTATTGTTTATGCCGCATCAAGTGCTCAGTGCGCATTTGCTCCGGTGTCTCACGTCATTCTTCAACATGCTCACGCTCTTTGGCGTTGGATTTCGATCTTGATGAAGTTCTTTAAGTCTTTAAACTTTGTAGATTCTTTGATTTTATGTAGAATCATTCTGACTTTTGTGTTGCTTTTGAGAGAACTTCCATTAGTGATGATGTTGGCATGAGCATATGAAGAATGCTCGCGATCGTTCGCTCGAGCTTCCATAAGAGGAAAACATGAAAGCGGTTAGTAATAGCGGATACGCAGGCACTTACAAGTTTGAAATTCGAGAGTGTTAATAGCATAGTGTGAAAACACAACTCTAATTCTTACAAAGGACGCGTCTGAACCGGAGTCCCACAAGTGAGATAACGCGATGTATGCGAAGTATATCTACGGTTCGGATGAGTCATTGAGGTACACCGAAGCATCACCCCACGACTGTAGACCGTTTGAGACACACTAAGCGTAATCCACGGGAGTTACCGAAGTGACTGCTTTGTCGTCGTTTGATGTTGACCACGGCGGGAGTTTCCATTCAATCACCGAGGATCACAAGTGTGAACCTCTCATAAATGTTCTCGACGATTGCTAAGATCGTGTAGGACTCGATAATGTATCACTTAGCGTCCTTATTGATGAATGACAAGTGATGAAATGTCAAGTGTACCTAAGAGATCTTTTGATGAATCTCGTGGCTCTAGACTCAATAATGCGTTTTGATTTTCTGGCGGAGACTAGGAGAGGGTCTCCTTCTTCAATACCGCAATCTCTAAGAGAAAGCCGATAGTTTCGTAGGGTTCCACTGTGAGAATGAAACAAGCTTCTGTTGAGAGAAACTTGAGTGGTTAAGAAGGTTTAGTGCATGCGTCCTTGGGTCCATGACGACTTTTATCTTCAATACGGTGTCATCTAGTGACAATCAAGAGTATATGAATTGAACCCGTTTCCGCCCTTAGTTGAATAATCTGGAGGGCTATTTCTTTTCACCCTTTTCTTTGCTTTTCTTTTAATTCTTCAACTCCTTCTTTCTCCGATTCTCATTTTCTCCTTTTTATAATCATACCTAAGGACTTCTAATTCTAACTATTGGTAGTGTCCTTGGGTAGATCAATCCGGCTCTGGCGGATCATAGGACGGTTATTCCTAACCTTAATCACCTTATAACTCCATTGCCATAAAACCATTTACATGAAAATCTCTCAAAGAGTTTGTAAATGAAAACATGTTTGAACACTTCAAGAGTTTTAGATTTTCAGAAATACTCCCCCTCCACACGTGCTTAAGAGTTTTGACAAATCGCAAAATGAGGAAAGAAGCACACTTTTGAATTGATCAACTCAAGATAGACAATCCCTTGCGAGACACGATTACGTTGTATAGTTAAAGAGATACATTGTCAACTTTTAGGTGACAACTAGCTCTAATAACTACCTTGAAGATGTGGACAACCCGAAAGGTTGTCAAACCCGTCAAAGTTCATGTCTATCAAGAGCTTCTCGAGTAGGTACAATTTACTTGGATAAGTCTTGGAAGACAAATCTTTTCAATGTAAGACTGTTTAGATCCCGTCAATTCATGGGTTAAAGTCTTTTCACACGAGAATTCATGAGCAAAACACAACATATTTCTTATCACGTATTTTTCTCCCCCTCAAAAATGGCATATCAATGTTATTTTTGAAGAAATGTTGAGAATAAATATGACCATTTTGAGTTTTGTGGGAAGATAACCACTGAGAACAATTTGTGAACAAAGATTTTGAGTCAAATACTCCCCCTCAACGAGTGATATAAACGGTTGAGGTTTTGTAAATCATAAGGGGAAGTACTTGTTCTTTTGAAGTAAAACCTTAAAAAGTGAAAGGTTTAATAGGTTTTACTCAAAAGTAAGAAGCTTTCGCTCCTTTTATAAGGATTGTGGCACTAAGGCGTACCACAGGGTCCTTTCTTGACAAGTACGGGTTGTACACTGTTATGTGTGCACAAGCCATAGACATATATAATCACACATCCAAAATATTATGAAATAGAAGCGTTCAAGGGGGTACGGGGAAGTCCATCAATGTTTCGGGAATGAGGCTGGGCGTTGATAGCGGCGAGAGCAATCCGGGACGACCGCCTACAAAGCTTTCGGTGTTACGGCGATCCCTTCGATACAAACTTTCATCAATCATGGTGATGATCCTCTTCACATCCCTTCTTTCCTTAGAATTCCATCGCTTTTTAGACCCAATTCCTTCATGAATATCCTTCAACCTATAAGCCAATCCGTCCTAAACCTTCTTCAATGTGTGATCCCCAAACTTGTGAAGATCTCTACACGCCATCAAGCGGTTGCGTAATGTTTCACTAAGGTAAACCACTCCGAATGGTTGGTTGATGAGTGTGTATTGTGAAAGTTGGTTGATGTCGGGAAGATCTAGGCGGGTGGAGTGAAGTTGACATGGGTGCGATATGATTCAGCTGCGCAGTGGAGATCTTCTACATGTTCTCACGATGACTATGCGTCCGATGAATATCGGCAAGGACTTGATGAATTCACGTTGTACTTGATTGAAAATTGTCTCATGCGACCACTTACTTTGGCAAGGTACAAGTCTTCAATGTCGTTGATAGACAAATTCTCAAAGTCCGCTTCAGAGAATGCATAATCCCTTTCGTCTTGCCTTTTGACCACAATATTCTTGAGGAAAGTGTAGTTGATATGTGCTTAAACAGATATCTTTTGTTTATCAAAACTGACCCAAAATAACCAAGAAAGAGCCGTTTATTGCTAATATTTGTGGTTTTCTTGAGTTTGTGCTTGTGCAGGTACGGATATGTAAAACACACAAAAAGGATCCAAATCGGGCGTAAATCGAGCGAGAGATTAAGAGAGCTTTAGCCTAGCCGGAAGATCAAAATTGTGCATTTATGAAGATTTTATTCTCCGAGGATGATTTTTGGAAGTTTTAATCAAGTTTGAAGAAATGTCAAAAATGGCCCCTCAAGTTTCAGCATTTGACAAAAGTGACCCTTGAAGATTCAAAAGTTGCAAATTCAGCCTTGGTTTATTTGAAGAGTGACAAAATCAATCCTTGGAAGATATTTTCAGAATTACATCTGACTTGTCAGGATAAGCTGCCAACGTGGACAAATGGAGAGCCCTCATTGGCCGAAACACCTCATTTGATGAATTGAAGAGCTGTGATTGGATATGATGACAGAGGATTGACATGTGGCTGTGGATAAGCCTTCTAGGCTCTTCCAAGAGGATCCCAAGGCTGATGGAGGCTATAAAAAGACCCTTGAGCTCACAATGGATTTCGTGCAATTCCTTAGTTTTCATTTTAGCTTATTGTTCTTGTATTTCAGTAGCTTTATAAATGTTTTCTTAAAGCTTTTATTGTATTTTCAATCCCTTGTAATCCTTTTCAGATAATCAAAGTTCCAAGTTTTTAAAGTTAATCTTGCATTTCTTATCTTAAGTAATCAATAAGCTAATTGGAATAATGGAATAAGCTCATTTCAGCTTGATATAGCTTTAGTGAGCTTATATTGTGCCTTCACTATCTCATTTCAATCTATACATTCACAAAAACACTTGGTCAACGAAAGTCAACTGTGGTGCCAAATTGGTTCAGAAATGGTTATGGGTTGATTATGATAATGGATCTGGGTTGATTTGATGTTAAATGGGTTAGGTTTAGTGGTTCTTTGCTGATTTGCAAGCCATAGTGGCTGGGCTTCTTGTAAGTGTAACCTTCATCTCATTTCTAGCTTAATATAAAGTTGCAGTTACTGTTTCCTTTAGATCTGTCATTAGTAGTGGTTATTGTTGTTATCTAGCTTTATTTCAGTGTATTGGATCTGTTTTGATGTTTGAGTAGGATTGTTATTGTGATTTAAACTAGAATAAATTGCATATCAGTAGTAAAGGGGTGTTTGGATTAGAACTTAAATCTGTGTTAGAGGTTAAAACATAGGAGTCGTTCAGTTGTTCTAGGCTTACTATAGTTTATTTCACTCGTATCTGTCCTTGTTTGCATCCATTTTCATTCAAAGTCAACATTTCATCAAAACTGCTCTTGATCTCTTTTAACTGTTGGAATCGATGGTGAGATTACGCATATAGGTGGAATTTGATAAACTAGATGCTATAGTTGTATTTCATCAGTATTCATCAACATCAGTCCTACATTTGATCTTAAATCTCATTTTAGTCAAACATTCAAACTGTTTTCAAAAGTCAACAACATGTCAAAACCTGTTTTTTGCAGATCTTGCAAACACTGCACAGTGTTTATTTCAAGTAGTTAGGGTCTCATACTTGGCACATTTGCTTTTTGCTTGGTGGTCTTGAAGACCACATATCTGTTTTGCCCTTAAGCTCTTCTGATAAGTCATTGAATAAGCTCAAACTTGGGACCTTAATCAGTTGTTGGTTTAAAAATCAGTTAGCATATAATCTGAGTAAACTGCTTATTAGAGATTAGGAGTAGCTAAATTTAGTTGATAAAAGTTAATTTCAGTATAATCTAGCTTAAGTATAAGTTTGGTGGCTTATTTTTCTGTTTAGCTTATTTCAAAGTGCTTATTTGGTAACTGTTTACACTACAGCTCTTATTTCTTCCACATAAGCCTCATATTTCTTATTTTTCATAGATTTAGATTAATATTTTAGAATTTTCCTGAGTTTTTCATAATTTTTGGTCATTGTTTGCTATTTTTCTCTATTTAAAATAGTTTTTAGTCACTTTTAAATAGCTTTTATTGCAAATAATTAAGAAAAAGTTAAAAAAAATAATTTTTCAATTTTCCCAGTTTAAGAAAAATATAAAAATCAAAAAAAATATTTTTCCTTATTTTTCCCCTTTTATTTGGTATTTTTCACAATTTAAATTAGATTAAAATAGTTTTAAATTAGTAGAAAATAGAAAAATAATCAGAAAAATACAAAAATAGTTTTGAAAATTCTCTTATGGTATTTTAGATTTTATAAAAATAGTTTCATATTTTTCCCCTTAAATTTCATAATTTTTAGTATTTTAATTTAGTTTTAATAGTTAAAAATTAGTTTTTAATTTTAATAAAATCCAGAAAAATCTAAAAAAAATAGTTTTAATTCTTAAATAGTTTTCAAATTACATTTCTAGAGTAAAAGTAATTTTAGGCATTTTTAGGATATAATTTAGACGTAGTTGCATTTTAATTACGTTTCGTTAATTACATTTTAGTTAATTCGCACTTAGGATTTCCCGTAAAATAGATTCCCTTAATTACTTTCCCTATTCCCATATTTTAATAAAATCAAACAAATCAAAACATCGAGCATTAAATTCCAAACCAAAAACGACGTTGGCAATTCACGCCTCGTTGGGAAACGATTCGGGTTGACTAATCCGTATCAACGATCACACACGGGATTTGATTTATTATTCTTTTTCCTAAAGGAATTTGAATCTATCTTCGTGATTATTTTTGATATCGATATTGAGGTTTTATCCGTACACACATACCCTTAAGCCTTCATTATCAGAATCGTGTCGAGCTGTTTTAAGTTTATTACGGTTAGTCATTCACAAGTGGCTAGCTTGTGTGAGATAACTTGACGGTTTGGCATCTGTCAAGCAAAATCAAATTTTGGCCGCTGCCGGGAGGTTGTGTCACGACTATATCGTTTGAGGTTTGACGATTAGTGACTCGAGATCCTTCATTCGTGAAGTTACTATTTTTCTATAAAATAAAAAAGTAAAAAAATATTTTCCTTTTTCTTTTGTATATATATATATCATATTAAAAATACAAAAAGATTTTCTCTTTTTTTTTTTGAGCTAAATAGAATACACCAATTATATAACATTCTCAACGGAGGTGTTATCATTAATAAGTTCCCGAACTAAAGATCAAAAACTTGCCTTTGTGTCGCTTGTGAATTTATTTATCTTTATCGGATAAACAAAGCGTGTGGTGGGTATAAGGACGGCACGACATTAAATTGCGGCTGTAAAGAAGCGGGTTTTAATAAGCTTCGCGCTGACCTAAAAGCTTCTCCGCTAAACGCTGTGCGTTTGTCTTGTAGAGGTGATTTATTCACTTGGGATTATTGGTTAAGTTCACTTTGTTTTCGAATACCGTTCGTTTTAATTGCCTTGGTTTTGAAAGTGCATGCCCTCGTTCCAACAACTACTGAGACCGATCACGTGAAGCCGCTACAATTCGAGAAGGCGAAATAGGCGTGCTCCATTAGTCGAACCGAGATTGAACTAATCCGACCCCCATTGTCGAAATGGTGGAGGACAACCGATCTATGCTAGAGCAACTCCAAGCACCCACCGAGGGTTATGGAGAAGCCATCGTTGTTCCGGCAATCGTTGCCGATAACTTTGAGCTTAAACATGGATTGATAAATTTGGTTTCGTCAAGCCAATTTTATGGATTTGAGAGAGACGATCCTCACTCTCATATCCGACGATTCAACAAGCTCACGTCTACGATCAAGTACCGTAACGTTCTGGAAGAGGCTATCAAGCTACTACTCTTCCCGTTTTCACTTGAGGGCTGCCCGGTTTGGCTCGAGAAACTACCCCATCGATCAATAACCACATGGGAGAATTTAGTGTCAAAATTCGTGAACGAATTCTTCCCACCCTCTAAAACAACAAGTTTAAAAAGCGAAATAACAAATTCACACAAAGATTTAATGAATCATTTAGTGAGGCATGGGATCGATTCAAAGATTTGCTTAGGCAATGTCCCCATCATGGTTTTACGGAATTACATCAACTTGATACATTTTATAACGGTTTGAATGAGACTGATCAAGACTCTCAATGCCGCCGTGGGTGGTAATTTGTTGACCCGATCAACGAGAGATGCCTTGTCCATTATTGAGAACAAATCTAAAGTTCGTACATCACGTAGCAAATCGGTTGTTGCCCGAGTGAGTGTTACACCATCGTCCTCGTCTTACGAAAATACGTCTAGCACCGATGCTAAGATTGATAAGCTTACGGATATGATTCAGGGTTTGGTTAAGATTAAGACGGCTAAGGTTAATTCTTCTCCACCCGCTCAAGTCAAAGCGGTGGAATCGACTTGTACTACTTGTGGTGGCCCGCATGCCTACTACAATTGTACCGCCACCGATAGTAATCCTTTCGATGCTAATGTCGTAACCGGAGGTAACCAATACCGTCCTCAAGTTGAACCGAATCCTCGTGTTAGTAATCAAATGGTACCTCCAGGATTTTCTCAATCGAACAATCAGACTCGTTTTAGTAAGAATCAAGTTCGTGGACCAAATGTTCAAAACCAATTCAAAGCCCCACCAAATCAATACCCTAATCAAGGAGTCAATTACAATCAAGGATATCAAGCTTCAAGCTATCAAGCTCCACCTTTGCCTCCTAATGAATTCTCGAATTACGTTCAGAACAATAATGCTACCATCCAAACCATGAGAACCCAGATTTCAAGTTTGAGAAATGAGTTTCAATCTTCTTTGACTAGACAAAGCAATGAGTTTAGAAACGAAATTCGACTTCAGAACAACAAGATGGATGCTTCGCAGAATAAACTTGAGAATATGTTGAATGCTGTTTTGTGCCAAATGAGTCAACCCTCGGGTTCCGGTTCTCTTCCAAGTAACACCATTCCAAACCCGAAGGGAGAAATGAAATCCATTACCATTCGAGATGATGGGCCCTCGATGACTACTTCCTCTCCGGTAAGGAGTGTAGCACGAGAGACCGAGGTGACAAAGGACCCGGTAATTCCTCTTGATAATGGAAAAGCCAAATACGTCCAACCTCTGGTTGCCCAAGTTCCTTCTATCTCCGTCATAATGCCGAGTTCTAACCTTACACCGTGCAAATCTGTTCAATCACGGTTCGACAAAATGAAAGTTGTTTCTGGAACAAAGTTCAAACTTACGACTGATATGATCAAAGCTGCTGAAAAGATTTATGAAGAGAAATTGGAACAAATTTCAAAGATTTCAATTGAGCCTACACCGTTTAATTCTTCCTCGAACCAAGCTCCCGAGAAGCTTGGTGATCCCGGAAATTTCTCCTTCCTTGCTCCTTAAATGATATTAAGGAATGTAATGCCCTAACCGATTCAGGTGCAAGCATAAGTCTCATGCCTCTTGCGATATATCATGAGCTTGGATTGAAGACTCTTATACCGACTCGTATGACTATCGAATTAGCTAATCGAACAATTGCTCACACGGTTGGTGTAGTCAAGCGATGTTATGGTGCAGTGGATAAATTCCATTTTCCTGTGGATTTCGCCGTAGTTGATATAGACGTCGATGCCCGAGTCCCTCTCACTTTAGGAAGACCATTATTGAGAACCGCGAAAGTCATTGTGGATCATTACCAAGGAACGTTAACGATCAGAAAAGGAAATGAAAAAATAGTGTTCTATGCCGAAAAAGCGTCAAAACCTCCACCCGATGATCATTCGATTCATAGCATCGGTGTGATTGATTTTCTCAAGGAAGTGGTGATCCCATTTTACCATCTGATCCGAATGATGTAAAGAAAGTTGAACTTAAAACGTCTCGAATTGATCTTTCAAGGTTTACGATTAAGAGTATGTCGACAATACAAGCTGAACGGAAAAAGAAACAAGAAATGGAGTCTACAACGGTAGTGGTGGAAACTGCTAGCTCTGAGAGCACACCACTTGTCCCACCTCCGATTTCTAAGAAAATCGACCTTCCTTTGAGTGGCAATCCCACTCCTTTTTCTGATATCATGGAACCTTCTTTGAGACATCTTTCGACCAAGAATCTTTCAAAACGACATTCACGAATCCCTTGTTCGAATTCGATTCTGAATATACTCAAAATTTTGAAAATCAACTCTTTGACGAAGAAAGTGAGGAGTTCACCGATGAACTTGCTCTTACCAACTCGATTTTCTCTGAGGATGAAGAAGAATACGATGATCCGTTTTTTCCAAAGAAAGATAAGGAAGAGAAGATTTTGACAGATGAACTTGTTGATCCTGAGGTCCAATATTTTTTAGCCGAGAGTGAATCCTCTCCTCGTGAGGATTTTCACATAGATGACACTTTGATCTCCTTCCCATCCGAAGACAAGATTTTCAACCCCGGGATACGCGTTGATGAGTTTTATGCTAAAAATGTCATTCGAGATAAGGATCCTCTCTTGGATGCCTTCGTTGATGAGCCTTTGAGTAACACCTTTCTATACCATGAGCTCCGACTTCTTTGGAGTATTCTCTTATCGATCTTTCATCCTTCGTCCGCCCGCAAAACCGCCGGATGATGGATCGATCTTTCATATGCCTTATGTGAGTTTGGGAGGAGTCATTCTTTATGTGCTTGAGCCCGACATTTTCTTTCCTCCCAACCCACGGTCTCATTCTTTCGGGAATGAGGACACCGTTTTGACCCTGGTATCTCTACCATTTTCTTCCCCAAGGACAAATGAATTGGGGGGCGAGTCGGGCTAGCGACTCGGTAACAAAAACGATGGCTTCGTGGGAGGCATTCCATGCTTATCTCTATCTTCTTTCTATTTTCTAATAAGTGACGTGAAGGGGTTAGCCTCTTCGATTTCTCGTGTTTGGTTGTTTGTGATGTTGTGTAGGATTTTCCCGATATGAAGACTCTCGTGCTCGAAATTTGGCATTTTCTCTACTCGAGTTTCATGATCGATGCTGATGGAAATCCGATATCCGAAATCTTATCGACTAAAGTTTATCTTTGAGCATACTTAATAAACGGCTTTTAGATTTTCGTTGATACCCTTGCTTTAAACATTGAGGACAATGTTTCGTTCTAGTCTGGGGTAGGGTAATCTTCGATTTGATTTGACCGCACTTGCTTATTTTTGTCGTGTACTCTCGCAACCCCGTTTTTCCTTAGAAAATGAAAAAATTGTGCTATAAATGAGCAAAATTTAAAATTTTTGAAGCTTTTGTTAAGTCTTTTTGATTGAAAAGTTGGCTAGTCTCTTAGATAAGAAGCTATAAAATGCGAATTCTAGCTCACAAGGCCAAGAATTTGCAAGTTTCCCTGAGTGACTTTAAATATGCATAACTTTATTTCATTAGACGAAGCATTTGCTAAGTTAAAATATGTTTTGACACCTTGTTGACTTTCCGATGGTGAGAGTAGGAATAGAATTCTGACTTGACCGGGCGTGTTGAGCCCTAGCTTGTTCCCTTAACCATAGGTAATCTAAAATTATCGGCTAAGCATCCGCGGATCTCATTATTTGGGATTTTAAATTTGCGGAGATCGAGAAATGATAGAGTTACTTATGAGTTTAGATGCTAAGCGTGGAGTAGTTGGTTCTCTTTAGAGCCCATCGAAGGTACTTATGGCTTTTGTTCCCACAAAATTGTTTCACCCCATATCTGTCTAAATAATTAGAGATGTTGAGTTTTTGGCGATAGTTAGTTCTTTATCTTCTTAAAAGAATCTTTGTTTTAAAAATTGGGTACACATCAAGGATCCGTAATGAACAAGAAATCGATGATAAGTGATAAAGTAAATAAGTAAAGTTATGAGCTGCGGTGTCGAGATCGGACCCTTGGATCTTTAGCCGGGATTGAGTGAGGTCTTAGCCTAGCCAGGCGGGATCCTCATTTCATGAAGCCTATAGTCTTGGAATTACCCCGTGAAGCTCCGTAGTTCATAGCTCATATAAATAAAAAGTATAAGTGCAAAAAAAAAATAAATAAATAAAAAAAAAAAAAAAAAAAGTGATGAAAATGAAAAAAGTCAAAAATATTAGTGAATAAAAATTCCTTGATGTGGACCTCATTTTTGGAACAATGGTTCTTGAGAGAAGGCGGACAACTAATTATCGACTTAGCTTTATATCTTTATCGGAATAAAAGTTATCGAAACGAGAATTTGAAGAAATTCATTTCTCACAAAAATAAAAAATCTAGAGGAAAATAGGAAAATGGGAACAAAAGGTAATTACACAAGTAACTTCCATGGGTAGTGTTAGCATCTAGAATCATATTTAACAATGATTTCGATTTTACGCTTAGTTTGGGACTTGTGAAAAATCAGGGACGATGTATTCTATCCGTATGGTCACTTCACGCTGTGTTGTGTTTTCTACTCCGTGATCCTAACATGTCGTTTGAAAAATGTTGGAGTTATTGATCGGCATGAAAGTTCAACAAACCGTCATTCATAACCGGAATGTGCTTAACCGTAATATCTATATGTGAATTAAAAGGGAAACGGGGCGTTTTTAGAATTAATCTCTTTTGAGGAATCTTTGCTACTTCTTCATAGATTTAGTAGAAAGAGATTGAAATCCTTGGTTTTAGAAGCGTGAGTTGATTGCATTGCGTGAGGACACGACAATGGTCTCGTCTGGGGTATTTTGATATGTGCTTAAACACATATCTTTTGTTTATCAAAACTGACCCAAAATAACCAAGAAAGAGCCGTTTATTGCTAATATTTGTGGTTTTCTTGAGTTTGTGCTTGTGCAGGTACGGATATGTAAAAACACACAAAAAGGATCCAAATCAGACGTAAATCCGAGCACGAGAGATTAAGAGAGCTTTAGCTGAGCCGGAAGATCAAAATTGTGCATTTATGAAGATTTTATTCTCCGAGGATGATTTTTGGAAGTTTTAATCAAGTTTGAAGAAATGTCAAAAATGGCCCCTCAAGTTTCAGCATTTGACAAAAGTGACCCTTGAAGATTCAAAAGTTGCAAATTCAGCCTTGGTTTATTTGAAGAGTGACAAAATCAATCCTTGGAAGATATTTTCAGAATTACATCTGACTTGTCAGGATAAGCTGCCAACGTGGACAAATGGAGAGCCCTCATTGGCCGAAACACCTCATTTGATGAATTGAAGAGCTGTGATTGGATATGATGACAGAGGATTGACATGTGGCTGTGGATAAGCCTTCTAGGCTCTTCCAAGAGGATCCCAAGGCTGATGGAGGCTATAAAAAGACCCTTGAGCTCACAATGGATTTCGTGCAATTCCTTAGTTTTCATTTTAGCTTATTGTTCTTGTATTTCAGTAGCTTTATAAATATTTTCTTAAAGCTTTTATTGTATTTTCAATCCCTTGTAATCCTTTTTCAGTATTAATCAAAGTTCCAAGTTTTTAAAGTTAATCTTGCATTTCTTATCTTAAGTAATCAATAAGCTAATTGGAATAATGGAATAAGCTCATTTCAGCTTGATATAGCTTTAGTGAGCTTATATTGTGCCTTCACTATCTCATTTCAATCTATACATTCACAAAAACACTTGGTCAACGAAAGTCAACTATGGTGCCAAATTGGTTCAGAAATGGTTATGGGTTGATTATGATAATGGATCTGGGTTGATTTGATGTTAAATGGGTTAGGTTTAGTGGTTCTTTGCTGATTTGCAAGCCATAGTGGCTGGGCTTCTTGTAAGTGTAACCTTCATCTCATTTCTAGCTTAATATAAAGTTGCAGTTACTGTTTCCTTTAGATCTGTCATTAGTAGTGGTTATTGTTGTTATCTAGCTTTATTTCAGTGTATTGGATCTGTTTTGATGTTTGAGTAGGATTGTTATTGTGATTTAAACTAGAATAAATTGCATATCAGTAGTAAAGGGGTGTTTGGATTAGAACTTAAATCTGTGTTAGAGGTTAAAACATAGGAGTCGTTCAGTTGTTCTAGGCTTACTATAGTTTATTTCACTCGTATCTGTCCTTGTTTGCATCCATTTTCATTCAAAGTCAACATTTCATCAAAACTGCTCTTGATCTCTAACCTGTTGGAATCAGTGGCTGAGATTCTGCATATAGGAGTGGAATTTGATAAACTAGTCTGCTATAGTTGTATTTCATCAGTATTCATCAACATCAGTCCTACATTTGATCTTAAATCTCATTTTAGTCAAACATTCAAACTGTTTTCAAAAGTCAACAACATGTCAAAACACATGTTTTTCTTGCAGATTCGAGACATTAATCAAAGCCACGGTGTTTATTTCAAGTAGTTAGGGTCTCATACTTGGCACATTTGCTCTTTGCTTGGTGGTCTTGAAGACCACATATCATTTTGCCCTTAAGCTCTTGATAAGTCATTGAATAAGCTCAAACTTGGGACCTTAATCAGTTGTTGGTTTAAAAATCAGTTAGCATATAATCTGAGTAAACTGCTTATTAGAGATTAGGAGTAGCTAAATTTAGTTGATAATAGTTAATTTCAGTATGATCTAGCTTAAGTATAAGTTTGGTGGCTTATTTTTCTGTTTAGCTTATTTCAAAGTGCTTATTTGGTAATGTTTACACTACAGCTCTTATTTCTTCCACATAAGCCTCATATTTCTTATTTTTCATAGATTTAGATTAATATTTTAGAATTTTCCTGAGTTTTTCATAATTTTGGTCACTTTTGCTATTTTTCTCTATTTAAAATAGTTCTTAGTCACTTTTAAATAGCTTTTATTGCAAATAATTAAGAAAAGTTTAAAAATAATTTTTTCAATTTTCCCAGTTAAAGAAAAATATAAAAAGCATAAAAAATATTTTTCCTTATTTTTCCCCTTTTATTTGGTATTTTCACAATTTAAATTAGATTTAAATAGTTTTAAATTAGTAGAAAATAGAAAAATAATCAGAAAAATACAAAATTAGTTTTGAAAATTCTCTTATGGTATTT
Source organism: Chrysanthemum makinoi (assembly GCA_910596185.1). NCBI lineage: Eukaryota > Viridiplantae > Streptophyta > Magnoliopsida > Asterales > Asteraceae > Chrysanthemum > Chrysanthemum makinoi. The sequence continues at coordinate 88,048,684 of OU343216.1, forward strand.
TAGATTTTATAAAAATAGTTTCATATTTTTCCCCTTAAATTTCATAATTTTTAGTATTTTAATTTAGTTTTAATAGTTAAAAATTAGTTTTTAATTTTAATAAAATCCAGAAAAATCTAAAAAAAATAGTTTTAATTCTTAAATAGTTTTCAAATTACATTTCTAGAGTAAAAGTAATTTTAGGCATTTTTTAGGATATAATTTAGACGTAGTTGCATTTTAATTACGTTTCGTTAATTACATTTTAGTTAATTCGCACTTAGGATTTCCCGTAAAATAGATTCCCTTAATTACTTTCCCTATTCCGTAGTTTAATAAAATCACAAATCAAAACATCGAGCATTAAATTCCAAACCAAAAACGACGTTGGCAATTCACGCCTCGTTGGGAAGCGATTCGGGTTGACTAATCCGTATCAACGATCACACACGGGATTTGATTTATTATTCTTTTCCTAAAGGAATTTGAATCTATCTTCGTGATTATTTTTGATATCGATATTGAGGTTTTATCCGTACACATATACCCTTAAGCCTTCATTATCAGCGAATCGGTCCAATGCGAGCTGTTTAAGTTTCTTACGGTTAGTCATTCACAAGTGGCTAGCTTGTGTGAGATAACTTGCGGTTTGGCATCATGCGTCAAAATCGATAGTCCCATTTAGGCGAAAGATCAACATGTTTGATGGCAATGATACTCTTAGTCTTGAACACTTCATGTTGAGACTTACGAACACGGCAACTTCGTAGTAGATTCTTGGTGTTCACGCCGCCAATGGTGAATCCCATACATCACGGTCATACTCTTCCACATTGTTGGAGAACATGTGGTTAGCTCTTTCTTCGATGGCTATGCGGTTAGAGTATATGGTGCCGGGAATGGAAGTGTCGATGATGTAGCGTATTTCCTTGAACCATCGCCACCATGTAGAAGAAATTCCAAGTCTTTGTTGAAGAAATATCTGAATGGAATCCTAGGCGATCCGTTGGCCAATTGTTGGCAGTTTAGACCGGTCGGTGTAATATGGAGGATTGTCCCGTTTGGTGAAGTCGATGTTTGCCTCTAGGTTGAGCCAATCCATATTGTTAGACATGGCTCATGCTATATTATCAAGGTGATACTCGACTTCAATAGCACTTTCCATTTGTCTTTTAGCGGTTGAAATGCTTCATTCTTGATCGCTTTAACTTCGGTTTCGTCATCTTTTTCACACGGAATTTTTCTTGCAGTAGTTTAGCATGCTCAATGTACTACATTCGCCACCTCTTGACCTTCAGATGGGTAGGGAGTGGAATCAACAAGCTTCAAGAACCATTCAAATTCGATATCATCTTCGGCCCATGATAAGGCCGGTCATAAACGCCTTTTCTTCTTTTCTTTGGCACGGTTGAAGATTACGGTTTCTTAGTGCGGTGTCGGGAGAGATGGGTTGTTGTTGTGGCTCAGGGATTTCCTCATCGTCACCACCCGTATACTCAAAGTGATCACCGATTTTCGAAGTCCAGGGTGGTGTCTCGAATCTGAGGTTTTTCGACTTGAAGAGCGAGGAGGGATCTTTGTTGAGCCGAGTCCTTTGGGGTGGAGGCTGCATTGAGATCTGAATGGAGGATGATTCACCGGACTTCTTCGTTTTGGGCTCGTTATCCTTATCATCGATCTTTGTCTTCGCCGCTCTTGAACGCTTAGGCCTTCTTGCTTCTTCTCTGAATCTTGACTGAGTTGGTATTCGGCAATGCTTCAAACAATTTAGCTTCGTGGGAGGCAAACGTTGCGAGCGTTCGACATTTGAGCTACTAGCGGTTCACCAATTCATCATCACGAGAAGATTATGGATTCAACTAGATTGATGCTCAAATTCATTGGAGTTGATTTCATGGCTTGTTTGGCGGATTTAAGAGATTCGGATAAAGTTGGCTGGTATACATCTCCTTTGTCAGTTTAGGAACGACCTCCATGAGGAACTTGTGAGAATATTCTTTGATCATCTCGTCCATTCTCCGCGAAGATCATCTTTCATGAGCTTACGGACATACTCCTTTTCAACTTGCATCTTGTCTTTCTCATCATGAAGATCTTATCAGTCGGTCGGCAAGGAAATTTAGCTTCGTAGAGTATGTCTTTCTTTCCTGACTCGCTTACGGCTTTGACGATTCGAGTCTTAGCATTAGACCGAGCAGAGGCGTTGGCTTCTTCAGCGATCGGATGTGGATCCGGGTTGTTCTTTTGATGGTGGTGGTGAAGAGTGAGAAGATGAATATGATGATGATGAGATATGAGGAGACTCCGGGTCCTTTGGTGGCTCAGAAGTTTCTTCCTTTGAACGTCTTGAGGGACTATCTAGAAGAAACTTATCATACTCAACATCTTCTTCATTTCGGACTTAGCTTTTTCATCGACTTTGGCTTTAGGCTGCAGCTTCTTCATCAGCTTTACCTTCTCTAACTTCTCGGTTACTGGTTCTTCAATGTTATAGTCAATAGAATCTTCCACGCGCTTTTGTTGTTGCTCAAGAGTGGTGGCACCGGATCCCTTATCGGGTTGATTAACGCGCGATCGTGGGACCGGTGAAGGTTGAACTCCACCACTCGATCCTCCGGGGCCACCCATTTTATCTTTAGCAAATTCTTTTGCAACGTGTTGGAGTCTAAGGAATTTGAACTTTTTCTTGTATGTTTCATCTTGTTGCTCTTCATTTGATTCTTCTTCCTCTTGTTGCTCAATGACCGGAGTCTTCCCTTTCCGTGTTCAATTTGGTGGTGGACTTGGGGTTTAGGTACCGTTGTAGTGTCATCTTTAGCGATTTGAGTAGAAAATCTCTTCATCGTCGCGGTACCTCCAGAGTCCTCGTCATTAGCTTTCTTTGCGGTTCAGGCTTATGCGGGAATAGAACGACTTCCTTGGCGGGAACTATCCTTTTTCGTGGAGGATTCCTCAACGTCCTCGACTTTTCGATTGCTTGCGGCACTTCACGCACTTCCTCTTACGGTTTTTCTTGTAGGCGTACGAAGATTTTTCATCAAGAAAACCAACTTTGTTCTCTTCTCTGGCTACCGGTACCTTTTATAAGAGTAGAGCTTTTTGAGTTCATCGAGAGAAGATGATCGGCAATCTGACCTTGTTTCTTGGTAGTTGACTCCTTAAATCTGTTGTAAGAGGGTTGAACAACATGTATGAGATTGTCGGGGTCATTGATTCTTTTGGGGATATCAGGTTATACCGTGCTCTCTGGATCAACAGTTTAGTGTGTCTGATGTAAGGAATCTTTGAGCTAAGCTTTTTGAGGAATGTCATCATGTCATCCCAAATCAGAGCTTCAACTCGATGTGCTTCATGTTGATCAGCCAAAAGATTTCGTTCCATGAGCTTGGGATGCTCATAGCATTTATCCGACACGACCATAAATGGATTTTGTGATGATGATATAAAGGGTTCTCCAAGGGTGAGGGATGTTCTTGAGATCCACGTGAGAATGCTTAATGATAACCCCGAGCCGTGTTACACCCAATATTAATCAAAATTGTAGAACCGTCTCTTCACGTGCAGCAGAATTGATTGGTATGATGTAGTGAACGAGGAGAACGACCCTTAAGTCTGCAGGAGTGATGGTGAGTTGCTTGTGATTGAGCGTCACCGTCACAACATTTTGACCTTTGACCATCTGCATTGTATTCTAGAATTGCTGTATGTAGATCTCAGACGATGGCGAGTTGGTGAGCATGTTCGATAGGGATGATTCTTCGAGAATATCCTTTGCAATGAGACAAGAAGATTCCGAAGCGGTGAGAGTTTCAAAATCAACTCTGAGATTGTTCTTTCCAATCTTCATTGGATAGCCATGTGGGAAGATATCGGCAATGGTGAGAACATTTGGTGCATCCATATTCAGTTGAGCTTCCATGTGCGTGATCACGAAACACATTTAGCCCAAAGAACCAACATATTGAAAGACATAATGTTAGTCAACAGAAGGTTTTATTGTCTACTTATTGAATGATATATGTCAATGATTGTTACGAGTCCAACGTCACTTGTTTGTTTAATAGTCCAATGATGTAGAAGTTTAATTGAGTTAGTTAACTTTGAGTTTTAAAGTTTATGTTATCACTTATTTCTCACAACATATTAAACGTTTAAGTTAATTAGTGACATTTATTTGTTTTATGACGTTATGATTTGTTTATTTACAAGTTTGCATGCGTAACAATTCATAATGAAGGTTTGATCAAGGCTTAGGCATAGAAATGGTAGCTTATGCGTAAGCGAGGAGAAGTATACGCGTGAGCGCAAGCTTATGCGTAGGATCCTTACTTACGTGCGTAAAAATATTACGCGTAGGAAAAGGGGACCTTATGCATAGAGCTTACGCGCATATAACACCTTACGCGTAAGGCTTACTCATAAGTAGACCTTATGCGTAGTGGTCACTTTGTTCCGCATATCCTTCACAGGTTACGCGTAGTCCCTTTGTAGAACCTTACGCGTAAACGCTACGCGTAAGATTTCTCTTACGCATAACCTTCTACGCGTAAGGTGATCCTTATGCGTAGATTGCTAATGACATTGATTCTGAATTTTACGTGTAGCAGACCTGAAATAAATTCATCATAGCAACAATATTAACACATACATCCATTCTAAAACAGATCATGCCATGAAAACACATTAAGCAGTTTACGCGTAAGATTGCTTACGCGTAGTCTTAAACCCTAGATCTTAAGGATTACGCATATGAAATCTAACCATAGGAATTGAACCAAAGTTTTTCTGGCAGTTCTAAGATGTCATATGAGTGTAATGACCAAGTTTTAACATTCAATTTCGATCGTGAATCAAAATACCCAAATGTGAAGAACATTAAACCCTAATTTCAACTCTTAATCAATTAGTGTTTACGGTAATTTACGGGTTAAAATATGATCAATTTATGTTGAAAACAACCCATTATAACAATCTTTATCACCAAACACATTCACAAATGAAAGCCCAAAACCGACTCAAGAACCCTAATTTTGAAAAATAATCAATTCGTGTTTCTGGGTGGATTTTGAGGATAAACATAGTATCATTGATATTAAAGAAGCGTTTTGACCCATTTATCTTAACCTCAAACACATAAGCATGATCATGTGTTCTTACGCGCGTATCGCATTATAACACAAAATCAACCATAAACGTAAATTTAACCATTGGATTCGTTTGAAAAACAAAACCAATGTTTAAAAACGTGTTACAAACACAAAATCACTTACAGATTGATGATCCAATAACCGGATTTGTTGAGCGATTTATATGCGTAGATTATGTTTGGTTTGTGTAATAAATGTGAAGTGATAAGTTAGGTGGAGAGTTTTTATGAAAATAACTTTGAGCTTTTGACAACAATAGTCCCTCCACCTTTTCCATTTTCATCCAAAGCCTTTAACTTCCCTTTTGGTTACCAAACTAAAGATTTTAAGACAGAAACTTGACGACACTCCCCCTTGACTTAAGAAATAATGAAAGGTTATAAATTTTAGTCCGAGGTGTCGGAAAAACCATAATATGACCACCATTTAAAGAAACAATCGGGAAAAGGTAATATGCAAGTACACGGTTATTTTGAAACAGTTAAGAATTTATTTTCTCCCCCTCAACACTTGATCGGAAAAATCCTGAATTTTGAAAGATTAGAGTGTTGTGGAAAATGTACTTGCCATGTTTATAAGAAATATAGATAGAAGAATATTTTTGTTGTTTTATCGGATTTTATATTTTTGTATTTTGTTTTGAAAAATATTTACAAAAGAGGTTTTGGTGTTTGACTGGTTTTAAAAATGTTTTAAGAGTTCATCCAGTTCCTCTTGAGTCAAACACGATACCAATCGGTGGACCAACTCATTAAACCTAGCGGAGCTAAGGCTTTGGTGAGAAGATCGCCAATTGGTATTACTTACCCACGAAGTATAATTCAACAACCTGCTCCATGTGGTCCTTGATGAAGTGATATCGAAGATCGATGTGCTTCGACTTTGAGTGTTGAACCGAGTTGCAGAGATCGCATATAGCACTCCGATTGTCACTGAAGACATCGGGATTATGTCATATACGTAACCATAGTCTTTGAGTTGTGTTCTCATCCAAATGACTTGAGCACAACACGCATGGCTACATATACGCCGGTTGATGCGGCGATGTACATCCTGCTTCTTCGATTGCCAAGATACGGTTTGTCACCAAGAAATTGTAGTGCTCTGAAGTACTTTTCAGAGTCTAAGCGACTGCGTGATCGGCCTCTGAAAAGCTATTAGTTCAAAACCGAGAATCCTTCGGATACCATATCCCCAAATTAATGGCTCCCTTGATGTATCGGAGGATTCTTTTAGCCTCAGAGAGGTGGGTTTTTGGTTAGTCGCGGTGATAGCGGGAGCAAAGATAAGCGGCAAAGACAATATCGGAGTCTGGCGGTACAATGTTAGATACATGAGAGACTCAATAATACTATGGTATTTGGTAGGGTCAACCAATTTCCCATGCAAATCAGTCGGCTTCTTGGTATGTGCCATTGGTGTGGCATAAGTATCACAAGTATTCATTCGAATTTGTTCAATTTCAAGGGCATATTTGGAGTGACTCAAGAAAATACCACGGGGTGATTGATGAACTTGTAGTCCTAGAAAGAACATAAGTTCACCCATCATGGACATTTCAAAATGTTTCTTCATTAGTTTTGCAAAAGCGATTGAGTACTTTTTACGAGTTGACCCAAAAATGATGTCATCCACACAAATTTGAACAATTAAAATATGTTCCCGTGATATTGTATGAAAAGAGTTGGGTCGACCGAACCTTTGGTAAAATTATTGGCAATGAGGAAAGATGATAGCTTATCATACCATGCCCGAGGAGCTTGTTTGAGACCATATAGAGCTTTGTTCGGTTTGTAGACATGGTTGAGTAGCGGGAGCAACGATCCTTGGTGGTGACATAAACCATTTCTTAGTTGACCATTAGAAAAGCGGTTTGGCGTCCATTTGAAAGACCGTTATATTCATATGAGCTGCGAATTCCACAAATATCCGAACGCGACCTCAAGGCGAGCAACGGGCAAATGATTCTTCAAAGTCAATACCCTCTTCCTGTCTATAACCCTTAGCCACGAGGCGTGACTTGTTTACGATAACGTTCCCTTGACATCAATTTGTTTTCCAAATCCATTTTAGACCAATGGCGTAGACCCCGATGGTCTTTCAACCAGTGCCCATACTTCAAGGCGTTTGAATTGGTTGAGTTCTTCTTGCATGGATTCAATCCGGTTATCTTTTGTCATTGCATCCTTAATGTTTTTGGGTTGAGTTTAGCGAGCGGTGAGTGCATAAATGCAATGTTCACCGTCTGTGTGAAGACGTTGTCTTGTAACGGTGTTGATTCGGGTTGCCAATAATATTTTCTAGAGGATGGTCTTTTGTCCATCAATGTGTAGAGGGTTGATGTTGGTATACATTATCCGGTTGAGGATTCAAATGGCTTGTAGATGATTCAGCGACATCGAGGTGCGGCAGGTTTCATTAGCAAGCGGTTTAAAGAACACATTTGGATCAAAATCTGCGGTGGGGTACTTCATTGAACATCATCAGCCTTTACATCATTGTTGGAAGCGGTTTGTTCAACTGTTGTGTTGGAGTCAGCTGGTGGTGCGTCTTCAACAGTAGTTGTTGAAGGTGTATCGGGTATAGGAGTATTATCGGGTTGGCAGTTGAGCATGGAAACAGCGATACACGAACACGTTCATCAATATCGAGTCGAGCGAGGAGCAAATAGTCTTTCCATTTGTTGTGAGAGTAAGCTCGGGGCTTGTGTCAGGTGATGATGGGATTTGGGGAAAGTTTAGCGGTTGTGACGGGTTCCAAAATCATATACTCGGAAGCCATTTGGTGAGTTCATCAAAATTAGCATGAATCGTTTCCATAACCTGCTTTGTCCGACGATTCTAGATCCGGTAACCTTTAGAATTCTCACAATATCCAATAAAGACTCCAATGTCAGCTTTAGCCTTGAGCTTTCCAAAGTCATCACGATCATTATTTGGATAACAAAGAGATCCAAAGACATGAAAGTGTTTGAGATTCGGTTTACGATTGTGGAGAAGCTCAAATGGTGTTTTGTTGTGGCGTTTTGTAATTATTGAGCGGTTACGAGTGTAGCATGCGTTGAGACAACTTCAGCCCATAAGTAATCTAGAAGTTTAGCATTGATTAACATCGTTCTGGCAGCTTCCACTAACGTCTGCGGTTTTAGTCTTTCAACAACTCGGTTTGTTCGGTGTGCGGGCAATAGATGTTTGATGCTCAATTCCCACTTTCTCATAATATTCCGAAGAGTTTGATTCACAAATTCAGTTCCTTTGTCATTGAGAATTTGTCGGACGTGTTCCGGAGTTGAATTTGAATTTTCATGAGAAAGGTAATGATCATCTGTGGAGCTTGGTCTTTACTTCGAAGAAAATAAACCCAAGTCCATCTTGAGTAGTCATCAACAATTACCAAGATGTAGCATTTGCCATTAATCGTGCTGCCGCGCATCGAGCCACACAAATCCATGTGAAGAAGATGAAGCACATCTGAGTTGTGTTCCACCTTTGAAGGAAAATGAGCACGAGTGCTTTTCCCTTGTTCAAGTGCTGAGCATAGGTGAACTTTAGAATACCGGAATCTCGGGAGACCTTCAACAAGTTTGTGTCGAGCAAGGTTGGTTATGGTTTGAAAGTTTAGATGTGAGAGACGACGGTGCCATAGCCAATATTTTGTAGATGTAGCTTTTGAGAGTAAACAAATGGGAGATGAAGCGATCATGTATTGCATGGAGATAGTGTAGAGACTGGATGAGCGTTGGCCAGACATAAGATCATTTCCTTGAAGATCACGAATGAAACAAGTTTTCTCCCGAAAAGCAACTTCCAAATTACCATCACAGAACGGACCAACAGAGAAGAGATTGTGACCGAGGTCTTCCACATAATAAACCCTGCTAATTTTGATGTTGCCATTGATGTAATCTCCGAGCCCATGATAGGCTGAAGTGATCATTCCGAATCGTGCTAATGAACTTTAGCACAAAGTTTGATAACGGTTTGAGATTTCTGTCATGTCGGGAACATCCGCTATCAACAATCAAAGGATGATCTGTATCACACGTACCGCACACGGGCGACACGCGATGGAATAGAAGTAGATGTGGAACCCGAAGAGTTAGTGGGTTCCGAAATAGTTATAGTAGAAACACACATATCAATGATTTTAGGTATCCATTTAAATTCAAGTGTATTATGTAACCATTTCTGCCATCTCTAACTAGTCTTAGCTTTAGTCTTAGTGAATGTGCTAGGTGGTACAACAATCCTTGGAGGTGATACTAGAACTACAGGGACATCAATGTGGTTCTTAGAATCTAAAGAGGGCGGTCTACCAAGCACATGAACTTAGAAGCGATGAGTGGGCCTAGAGGTATTCCGGGTCTTAGGATTCCTTAAACGAGACAAGATAGCCTTAGCAACACATTTATCATGACAATCAGAACGCATACTTTTACGACATATAACACAGAAGCATCGGTTGAATATCAAAAGTACTTAAAGGTTCAGCATTAGTTACATCACTTTTTCCATTACATTTTCCAGAACCTTAATATCTAAAGTTTGTGAAACTGAAGTCTTATTCAAAGTCCTACGGTGTTCTTCTACTTCAACATTCTTTATTTGTCTTTTCTTAGGTCGCAACTTCCTATTCTTCTTTGTATTGCTCCTAGGTTTGTGAAGTCGGACGTTTGGAAAAGAGGCAACTAGTCTGTTTCAGAGGGGAAGCACATTAGTAACTTGTGTTTTGACAAGGTAGGCATTCGGGTTCATGTTTGCTAAGTGTTACAGTGCAAGTTTCTTAATGATGCTAGGATGAACTTGTTCATACTTTCCTAACATTTCCCTTAACTTAGTGATAGTGTGCACGAAATCTTGATTTTCGAGCGAAGATTTCAGAAAATTCATGACTTCTTTAGTGTGTGCAAGATAATGATCAAGTTAGTTTGATGCTTCATCACGAGTCTGTTTGAGTAAATCAAATATGACACCATATTCCTTTTAACTTTTGCAAGTTCTTGTTCATATTTTGAGATTTGACACTTAAAGACACGTTTGATCATCCGGTTGCTTAATTTTAGGATCGAATGTTTTTGCGCAATTGGGCGATTTTGTTATGAAAAGCAAGTTGTTGATCGTGAATATCTTTTTGACACCAATTAAGGCGACGTATTGCATTTGAAAGCTCATTTGACAATCGTTTATTTTCAAGCGGTAAAGACTCGATCGATGCATCATATCATATTCACACCATTATCAACAAAATCAACATAATCGGCGAGATATCATCGGATGCATATGGCAAAGAATGTAATAACACAAGGCATTATGGATATCGGCCAGATAACATCTTTCAAGAGTCGATCAACATCTTTTCTCAGCAGTTTCTTTTTACGTTAGTGTTTGAAATCGATGTTTCGTTTTCTAGCTGTTTTCATGAGACCAAATTCCTTGTGAAAATCCTTTTCCCAATATAGTTCACAATTTTTCAAATTTTTGACATGGGGTAAAATTCTTTTCTGAAGAATATCTCTATGTTCTCGCGCCATTAGTGAGGTAAAATGTTGAACTTTTATTTCATAATGAAATTCAATCTCCGCTTCCAAAATTTTGAGGTCAGATAAGAAAGTGTCAAAGTATTTGATAATGCGACAACTTTCGGCATTAGTTTTTACTTCACTAAGTGAGGGTAAAGGACCATTAATTTGTGCACCTTTTGGTTGAGGACGACTTCAAAAGCTGGTGTGATAACCAAAGGGATGTTAGAAGTATCTTGTTGTGTGACAAAAGTTACGGCTTTTGAATAGTTAAATGGTTTTTGTAAGCGACATTTTCCATTTTTGACCGACTCTCGTCATCGACATCTAATTCCTCCATGCGATTATATTCAACAACAGTCATAATTGAATCATCAATTCTATGTTACGCCTTTGTAAACATCGGGATTTGGTTTGAATGCTACGTGTGAAAACTTAGGTTTTAATCGGCAAGATTCGGTCCATATCCATTTGGATTTGGTTTGAAATAAAACTTTTGAATCGTTGTGATTGATTCACCATGTTTATAAAAACATTTTAAACTCTTTGATTTTGTTTTGTAAGTCGACAATTTCCTCAAGATAGTCATCTATTCGTTTAGTTGAATGCTTTTTGTACTCAGAGAACTGTTTTTGACAAGTTAACAACTCAGCCTTGGCTTTTTGAGTTTCCAAAGTAAGAGCGTTAAGTTGTTGTTTATGTTCATGTTTCATTTGTTCTATTTGAGACAACAAAGCATTCTTGACGGCTAGATCACAAATCTGTCGTTCCAAATATTTTTCATTTTGGTGTGATTTGGCAAAGCGCTTCAAAACCTTTTTCACGGTTTTCTTGAGTTTTGAAAAAATTGAGTTGTCGAATTAAGCATTCATTATCCGGTTAATGATGCATTTTTCTCTGTTAATTTGGTATTGAGATTATGGTAATGTTCCACTCGGGATTGTTGGTCTTTAACTAAGGTCAGGAGCTCAAAATCGGATCAAACATAGAATCATTTTGTTCAACGTGAGTTTCAACATGTTCATTATTTAGATCTTCAAGTATAACCACGGAGTCAAGTTGATCATCAAAGGTAACCATGAGGTCATCTGGATCATCAAATGTAACTACAGGGTCTAGTTGATGATCATCGAAATGAGATGTAGATGGCTCATGTTGAACACTCGATTCATGTCGAATGTAGATGTTGGCGGAGATATCATTCATTAATGATAATGGTTTGTTCAGGTACACGAGACAAGCCGTCGGTGTCATACACTGGGCCTGTGTCACTCATGTGTAGAGCTTGCATTTGTGCCATCAACATCACTTCTGCATTAGCCTGCAAGTCCTCCATATCATCATCGAGAATCGCATGACGCCATAAAGCTCGTTCCTTGTTGATAAGAGTTCCACCAGCTTCATCCTTAAGAGCCAAGAGCAAAGCCTCTTTGAAATAAGCAACGCTCGTGTCCTCGATTTAGGACATGTATTAGCGATGACCCTTCTCATTCTGATTATAGCATCGAAGACCATTAACCCCATTCAGGCATTCCCTTGTTCAACCACTTGAGCCCGTTGCTGCTGCGGAGCACCCATGTTATTCCTTCCCATAGCATTGAACCCTTGACCACCTCCCATCGGCGACCATAACCACCCGATTTTGAACTTCAATGCGTCCATTGTTTACAACAGCTTGATTTCTTGTATTAGATGAGGAACGAATGCGATTGTTGGATTTGTTTGTATAACGGCCAAATGCTTTAGCAATCATAACAAATCCTTGTTTCAATTCATCGAAGGCATTGGAGTCCTCATCAGCTTCACTGTAAAGAGCTTGAGCAGTGTTGTTGTTGTATGGAACCAATTGATTTTGTTGATGTTGTTGCTGTGGATCGAGAAGGTTTGATGGTTGCGAGTTGTTTGAGGCGGGTTGAAGAGCTTGTTGAGGAGGAATACTTGTTTGAGCCCACAAAGCAAGTTGTTGATTGTCCGGAAGTGATGGTGGAACAGTTTGACCACGGAGAATCCTTTCCTTATCAACTTCTTTTGGTGAGGCTTCAGATAGTCGTACAACAATCCGTAGGTAGCATGATGCATATCTTTAGCTTGGCGGAGAAAAATGACATACTTCTCCCATTCCGGACCAAGACTACTTAGGAACTTTGTGTGACAAAGACAATTCGTGGCATGATGATATTGTGTTTGTCCAAATCATTAATGATGTCGGCGATGATGATAAGATTTTAATGACTCTCCTGGTTCAATCATGAAGTGTTCATAAGCCAAGTAGATTTTGGATTCCATGTCTTCTGATTAAGTGTTGTGCCTTGTATAAGAAGATGAATCTGTTCCCACATTGCTTTGCGATCTTTTGAGCATCAACACTTAGAAGGATTGGATTGGGTAATCCTAAAAGGATGTATTGCATTGCAAGTTCGCTTAAGCTTCAAAGTGTAGAAGTTGATCACCCGTGAGTTCTGCAACAATTGCAATGTTGGTGACATCATCTCTTAGTGGAACAACATTAGGATCTCCGGGTGTAACGACAGTAGGTGATATGTGTCTAATTACACATATATTTTACTTAGTATAAACCCACAAAACAACCAAAAACACACAAATAACCAAACAAATGTTACAAATTCATAAAAATGTGTTTTTATGTGATTCAGTACAAAGATTGAAAAACAAGTGAAAAATGATCAATTTCACAACAATTGTCGTTTTCAGGTCCACTGGAGTTACACAAATTTGCAAAACTAGTCCCTAAATGTTTTAAATGATAGAAAAGTCAACTTAAGTCCTTGGGAAGTCAAAAATATTTACAAAACATCCCGGGATAAAAGTTTACACAAAATGCAATTTTACCCCAGGTTACAAAATTGGCAAAAATAGTCCCTAGGTATTCAAAACTTGGAAATTTCACAAATTACCCTTGTACTATGCATGAACTTACAATTTGGAACAATTTTGATAAACTTTGGAATTTACATTTTAGGTCCCTCAAATATCCAAATTTACATAAAAGGTCCTTTAAAGTTTTAAATAAAAATAAAATACAACTTTTGGTCCTTATGTAATTGTTTTATTAGCAGGTTTGGTCCTCAAAGGAAGTTTGAAAAGTGACAAGATTGGTCCCTCAAGAATTGATTTGTACAATATTAGTCCTTGGGCTTTTGTTACTATTAAAACCAAACGGACCTTAATATTAATACAAAGCACAAACCAAACCCAGATACCTTACCTTTGGCCCAACCCCTTAATATAAAACCGAGGGTCAAACAGTCAACCCCAAAAACCTCCTCCACTGTTCACTCTCCTCTACCCAGCTACAAACACAGAAACCATGGTGGTATTCACCACACTGTCCACCTTCTACGACTCACCACCAACTCTCTCCACCACCTCCACGCCACCTACAGTAGCCCACAACCTCCATTTAATGCATCAACACCAAAAACTTCCAATGTTGCCTCAATATTCCTGGTTTTGCTTCTATACTACTCCTTTGCCCACTAAACTTTACCAAAATTGTCCCCTCTACCTATACATGATACCAAAATGCATTAATTGATTAGAAAGCTGCCTTAAACAGCATACAAGACTTTTGGCCAAAAGTGCATTTAAATGGTGGAGATCGATTGAGCATCAATGGTCAGGGATTATTCTTTGGGATTTGACCAGAAAAGTGTGGAGATATTAATTGGCTATAAAAAGAGAAGAGAAGACACAGGAAAATTCACTCTTGGGTTAGCCAATTGTCACTAGTGTAACTTAAATTTAAACTTGCTTTAGAGTAGAGTAAATCTTTAATGTTTTCTTAGTGTAATTGTTATTTTTAAACTTTCAATAGTGTAATGGAACCATTTGATTTCAGTTTAATGCAATCTCTTTAAATTTCATGTTCTATCTTAAGTCCTTTTAATTTCAAAGCCCTTTTCATATCTGTTTGATCATAGTGGATTATATGGACTCATTTAAGCACACTTAGGCTCCTGACAAAGCCAAATGAGCTTTTAGATACATATAACGGCAATAATCATTTTAAATTAGAAAATCATAAAAATAGAGAAAATAGAAAATAAATAAAAAGAGTGTGTTCATGGTGATCTTGCTTGGAGCTTGGAATTTAACGGATGGCCATGGTTTAGGGCTTCATGGGAAGCTATAGGATAGTTAGTGTTCATTGGTTCCATGATCTCAGCTTTGATCACTTGTAAGCAATTTCTTCCATTTAGCATTTCTAATTTTCAGTCTTTAATCAGTCTTGATTTTGTGTTCTTCATGTTTATTTGTTGTTTGGTAATGATATTATAGTGTAATCTTTATTAGTTATGTTTGAGATTTCATTGTTGCTCAAAATTGTTATATAACTGTCACTTTGTCATATTTTTAAAGATCATAGGCTTAGACTTGTTGACAGCTTGTTTAGGTTAAAAAAAGGTTCAAATTGACATATTGAATCCTCTGGATTGGATGAAATTGATGTACACAGTTCTATTCTCTCAAAAGCTCAATTATTTCTTATTAAAGGGTTGTTTGGTTTAGATGATTGATCTGTGTTATAGGCCATGTATTGTGTTTTTCTTGTTTGTGTGCTTACATGTCCAATATAGCTCGATGATGGTTTCAACTAAGTGGTATAGCATGTGGAAAGTCAAATTGACACTTGATCCTCTCCACATGAGTACTATGAGGTTGTCTTGACCCACAAACCTACGTATCTGTTTAAATATTGTGTATCTTGTTGAATTTCATGTTTTTGTTGCTTTATATAACATAATAAATCCATAGATTAGATTCTAAACTCAGTTTAGTCAACATATAAGTTTTGTTATAAAGTCAAAATTTAGGATTTTACTTTTTTGAATTTAGTAAATAATTTTGTGTAGGCTTAATTACTTAATTTCTGTCTTAGACCTTTTTAGGTTTTAAAATATTGTTGCTTATCATCTATTAGTATTTTTGTTTATTTTTAGTATGCTTATTTTCTGCTTTTCTTTGTGCTTATTTACTTGATTTTACCTGCACCATGGTTTTCTTTGTCAAAACCATGAGCTTGCATAAGCTCATGGATTTGACCCTAGCCAGTGTGGTCTTTCAATTCCTAGCTTATTAAGTAGCTTAATCAACCCACCTATTTTTGTTACATCACCCTCACCACACAGTAGCAAACTGTGTGGTTGAGCTGGGTTCCAAGGCTTGTAAAAAGTTCCCCATTGAACCTTAGCTTATAAAGATTGGATTTTTGAGAAGCCAATCCATCAAACTTTAAGGTTCAATGTTGGTTGAGCTCTTATCAGCTCATTTGGCAAGTTATATTTGAGCTTATGTTTGCACCATGTTGCGAAAGATGACCGTAAGCAGTCAACCCACCCTATTTCATAAGCTCTCACAAGCTCAATTATGATCTATAGATGGTGTGGCTTGGCTTTTCTTGAAGCTAAGCCACCCATGTACAAGATCCTTTACTTAATTTTCATGTTGCAGTCCATTTGGTAGGGCTGCAACAAGCTTGTAACTTGTCCCAATTTTGAAGAGTGCACTGTTCATCAGCACACTCACACTTACTCACTCAACTTCATAAGCTTTCAAAAAGCTTAATCCTTAGATTTAGCTGGTAAAATTTGTTTCTTTTGGAAGCTTACCTACCAGTCTATAAGTCCAAAGGCTTTAATTACATTTTGCAGCTTATTAATAAAGGTTGCTTATGACTTTTTGTGTGTCCCATTTTGATGTGTATATTGGTTCTACCAGTTACTCCCTAGTGGACCCTACTAGGTGAGCTTGGGCTTTTTGGAAAGCCTACCAGATCCTTGCTACTACAATAACTTATTTGGCTAGTTGAGCTTATTTGATGAGTTTTATCTGTCCAAATATCGGATGAGGGGTGTTTGGATTCTTTGTTACCTTTGGAATAGCTTATAAGCTTGTTTCAAGCTTATGGGTCAAAACCAGTGTTCAGCTTGTATAATATTGTTTAATAAAACTTGTAAACATATATTTTTTTCCTTTTTATTTTTAGTATGGAGCTTATTACAGGCTTTAGAGGCCTCAATTCCATCCAAGTTTAGCCCAAAAAGGCTAAACTGACTAAACCATAAGCTCATGCTTATAAGCACTTCTCAGTGCTTATTTTTGTTCATATACACCTATTATACTTGTACATAAATGCCTTTTGCTTTTGTTTCCTATGTATAGCTTATTTCAAGCTTATTTATAGCTTGAGTTCCAACAGTCAAGCCAAAAGCTTAACTGTTGGACTCATAAGCTCTTAATTTGCTTATTTCTAAGTTTGTAGCTTTTTGTCTTCATTAAACATGTATAATGTCAGTATATATTTAGTTCCAGAAAAGAAAAAAACCAAAAAGAATCATTTTAAAGCTAAGTGATAGCTTTTCCTTAGAAGCTTATTTGCTTATTAGCTTATTTTTGTTAAGCACATATAGTTTTTATATTTTTCCTAGTTTCTTTTATTTATTTTAGAATTTTGTAAAAGTTTGATTTTTCTTTATCCATTTATTATTTTTAATAATTCAATAATAGTTTTTAGTAATTTATAATAGTAAATAATTAATAATAAATAGAATAATTGTGTAATAAATACATTTTCAATTTTAAAATTCATTTTATTATATTTTAGATTTTTCAGATTCTTTATTTTATTTATTTAAGTTAATTTTAGATTTTCTTATTATTTAATTCATTATTAAATACATTTAATTCATTTTTAATTTATATTAATTAATTTATTAGTGTAAAAATTTATTTTAATTTTCTAATAATTTTCTTATCTTTTTAGGATTCCAAAAATATAATTTTCACATTTGTGAGAGTTGTATTGGACAGAATTCACGTTTTTATTTTGCACGTTTACGTAAAATTTAGTAAACGTACGTTTTTAGATTTTAATCGTTAAACAATTGTAAATATAGAATTAAAATGACTTCAAAATTTTTATATTTTACTTTCTTAGTATAATTAATATAATCCCTTTCTGTTTAATTTTGTTACATTTATGTAATTATTACATACGTGTATTTCATTTCAGATTTTTAGTTTTCTTAACTTTTATATAAACTTGTATATTATAGTTAAATATTTTAATTATATTTAATTTGCATTTAAATTAAGCTAAGACATGCAAATCCCTACTATAGTTATAATCGTTTTATATGTTTACGTTTAATTTAAGTTAAACATATGTTTGTATATCTTTTACGTTTTTAGGTTTCTAATTGCACGTTTTTAACGACATAGCGTAATGAGCTATCACTATTCACATTCATGTTAGTCAATGATTCTGTTTTCCTATACTAATATTATTTTCAACAATTCACAAGTCATTGTACCAGAATGTCACGCCTCACCAGGACATAAACGATCCAAGGATATTTTAATCCTTGGTAAACTATCATTCTCTCCCGGTACACGTCGCCCTTTTATCATATGTTACGGTTGACCGTTCACAAGCGGTTGATAAGTGTGACGGAGAAATAAAAGAAGCTAGTTCGGGAGGAATCAGTAGGCATCTGAAATGGACCTTCCATAATGACCTTCTTTAAAAACTTTCCATGTGGCTTCTTTAGATCACAAAACCTAAAGAACCGAATCACCCATTGATCATAATTACCGGGAGTGAGCATTGGAGGTCTATCAAGTGAGCCAACTTCATGAATTGATTGTTGGCTGCTCAAGGCTTCACACATCTTGCCAAACCATCGGGTTCCTTCATAGTATTACTTGATGGATGTTGATTGTAGAAGTTTGTGTAAGGTTGTACTTGAAGACTAGGTGGAGGTTGTACCATTTGAGGTTGTGGGATTCTTTGCAAGTAGTGGAGTATGTTGTTGATAAACTGCTTGTTGTTGATTCCATTGTTGATGATGTGGACTTAGTTGTTGTTGTTGTTGTTGATTATAAGTGTAAGGAAAATAGTTAGAGTATGGTGGTTGTGACATGTTGAAACACTTGTGTTATAAAATGGATCTTTGTAGTCGAATGAACCTTTGTTGGTGAAGTATCCTTAGGTGTAGAAATCACAATAAACCAAGTAGCACTTATGCGTAAAAGCACCAAAGTTCAGCGTAACGGCAAGAGTTCTGCGTAGGTTTAGCTACACGTAGCGGAAAAAGCACTAAAGTTATGCGTAAGCTTGATAAGTTAGTTAGAAAACTTAGTAGGGTTACCTTATGCGTAAGAATAGGCTTAAGTAAGATGAATCTTAGGCGTAGGATGTTCTCTGCGTAAGTTTATGCTTATCTCGTAAGTTTAGGGTTTTTAGCCCAAGTGATCTTTTACACTATCACAATGCAAAAGATATCCCAAGTCGGCGTATTTTCAGGCTTATCCAAGCAAGAAACCCGGAGGTAAACCTGGCTGAATATCAAACCAAGAACACGTTACCGCGTAGTTTAGGGTTTAACTACGCGTAGAACTACTTGTAAAAGATTATTGCCCAAAGATGTTTCTAAACCGAGGTTTTGTGATGAAATAGCTTCCATATCACCAAGATAACACAAAAGTGTGAAACTTGATGATCCAAAGTGTCTAAAACAGTTATGCGTAGAAACACTACCTCGTAAAACCAAGCTAAAAACAACGATCCACACGTAAAGGTTGAAACTTTTTGCCAAAAGCAGTTATTTTAACACCTTAAAACATTGAAAGTACAAGAATCTTGGATTAAAAGTGTAAAAATGTGTTTTAAGCGAACCAAAGTATCCGCGTATGCTTCGCAGCGTAGGACCAAAACCTACTTCAAAAACAATACGATCCACCCAACTAGTAGGCGATTGATACCCTTTGTTAGGTTCCCAAATATGCAACACAAGTAACAATAGAAGAATTATAGAAGAGATAGAGGTCGGTTGAGCAATATCCAAATACACACACACACACGTTAATATGAAAGGTTAGGCGTAAGGTATGAGTGAAAGAGTAAATTGAACAACCAACCCTCAAGTGAAGGTTATTACAATGTATTTATAGGAGGAAAGCTAGGGCAACACTCCTAGTTCCCATCCTTTTCCTTATTGGACTAGGCCTAGGCTTATGGGCCTTCTACATAAGCCTAAGGCTAATAACTAACATAAAGGCCAAATTAAGCTAACTATTACATATGAGTCACTAACACTTGAATTAGGAATTAGGAGTGATTCCAACAGGCCACGTTGTTGCACCCATAAATTCAGTAGTTGCAGCATTTGTATCATTGCAACACAGTATATATTGCCTTAAGTCTCATGAACGCAAACCTTAACATGAACGCGTCATAATAATAGCGTAAGTTACAAAATCATAATAATGATGTGAGCAACAATGCCCTCTGGTAGGAGTTTGCCATTTTTCTAGTATTCTTAAATAAAGTGCATTTGGTTACCTATCCGGCTAACACAAATGGGGCGTCAACTTCCAATAGATCTATTCACTATATTCGCGTTCACTCATAAAGTTAATGGTTCATGATATGAGGGACTTTCAGTAGCAGTAAAACAGCTTAGCAATAGCAATCAGGATCACATACAGATAGTACTTGTGTTCAGGTTTGTAGCAAAATGTATAAAGTGTGATTATGAACTCATAGTAGTATGTAAAAGCTTTAAAGTACTTGTGAAAGTAAAAAGAGTAGTTAAGCATGTATCTCCCCCAAAACAGTTTAAAAGCAAGTAAAGGAAGGGCCATGAATACAGTAATATGTAAAGTTTAAAATAAATGTAAAAAATATCAAGCAATATTTGAGCATGTATCTCCCCAAACGTTCAAAATAAGGAAA
>OU343216.1:88069184-88110466 GCA_910596185.1 Chrysanthemum makinoi
GATCTCTATTGGGGTTTTCCATGGTATAGTTATGCCCTATCGTGCATCTTTCTAAGAAGTCATCTTCCCCCTAATTTGTTCTATATTCTGGTCCTAATTTCAAACAATCCTTATAGAACCCAAAAATCTTATTCGTCACATAATCTACTCCTTTCTCCTTATCCTTCTCATTCCTATAGTAGACCGATATCTTAATTTCCTTTTCATCATTGGATAGTGATGAGAATTTCTCAATCTTAAATGGCATTTGGTAAGCTATGTCATCGGTCTCATCCTTGAATCTAACTATCCCTAACGACGGATCATAAGTCATCCCAGTGTTTTCTATGATTGGATTTCCTAGAACTACATGGGACAAGCTAGGATCTGGCCGTACTAATATCCTCCACAATTACGAAATCCATAAGGTACATGAAACTACCTACATAGACGGGCAATCTCTTAACTCTACCAAGGAAATTACAACTAACTCTAGGATCATCGGGGTCTTGCCTATTTGGGATAGGTTTCATCATCATCCAATTATAATATGTGCTAGTCATGATGTTTATTGAGGATTTATGATCAATGTAGGCCTTGCCTAAAAAGATGTCCTATGCAACAAGGTATGTTGAGATTTCTAGGATTTCCAAAGATTTTTCGTGGGCTTCTCCTAACATACATGTGACGAAGGTCGCGTACAAGGTGTGGGTGGCATGAAAGTTCTTCTTTTGTAGGAAACTTATTGAAGTATCCATCACCTACTTTGTTGGTCGATTCATCCTTAGGAGTCTCACTAACCTCGAGCATAGTCTCATGGTTCGCTTCGTCACTATTCCTATTTGGTTTTACTAAGGTGATGGCATTGAAAAATTGAACATGCTTGGATGAAGATGTATCCCTAGTTTTGAAGTACTTGCTTGGGTCCTTAATCTTAACACCGGGAGCTTCGGGAGAATGAGTCGATATGGCATTAACCTTTTCGGTGGTCTTCCTATCACTATTGGTCATAGCTTTCAAAAGGTTATCTATCTTCCTATATATCTCGACTTGTTGTTGGTTAAAATGGTCAGAAAGCTTGGCTATTTGAGCTTCTTGGGATGTAACTAGGTGTTGCATCATCCCTTCTATGCTTTGTTGACTAGGGCCGTAAGAGTGGGACCATGGGGAACTGTTAGAGGTGAATTCTTTGGTTTGTCCCCAATTATAGTCGGGTTTCCCCCTCCATGCTTCTCGGGCATCATTGAAAGTCCTAGGTCCCGGTGTTGTGGGAATCTCCTCCCATTCCATTGGTACGCAGGATGTGAGTCTACGTAATCTTGTTCGAGGAGTCTCGTGCAAGTACGAGTGTCATGGGGACCACTACATATCTCACACAAGGAAGAGACCTTGTTCACTTGGCGTGAAGATTTAGGATTCTCGTAGGAGCTCATTAGGAATTTGACTTGGTCTTCAAGTTCGAGCATCCTATGATTGAAATTTTTTGAGTCAATGGGAGGCAAGGAGATTACCTTGATGGTTTTGGGCAACTCACGGGGGTCATTCCAACTTTCGTTGTCATAGAGGGCAAGGTCCTCTATTGTACCCCACCATTCTTTCATAGTTCACTAAGTTTGCCACCGTCGCTTGGTCGATGGTTTACCTAGTCGAGAAGTTGACATGATCATAATATATTTGACTGAAGCCAAAGATCGATGTGATGAGGGAATTTATAGTAAGTCCTTGAATCGAGTCCATGCCTCGTAGAGTTTTCTGACATTGTTGTAATATCAAGATGTCATTCCTAAGTTTGGTAGTTATCCCTGGTGGAAAAAATTAGGCGAGGAAACAAGTGGTGAGATCATCCTAACTTGAGATGGATCCGGTGGGAAGTCGCTCAAGCCAATTACTAACTTGGTCCCGTAGAGAGAATTGGAAGACGCAAGTGCGAGTCTCCCGTGGTGGTAGCATCAAGGTCGATGGAATCAATGATTTTAAAGAAGTCCTTGAGATGCCGATTAGGATCTTCTGAACAAAGTCCATGGAATGCACATCCGCTGCACCAACCGGATGGTGTCGATCGTAGGGTCAGAGTTTAAGCTTGATCGGGGAGCTCAATGGTGTTCCTATAGCCTTGATGGCTCGGTCTAGAGTATTCGCCAAGAGTACGGCCTCTTGGCGGGTCAATTGGTGGTGGGTTATCACCTTCCATGATGAAAAGTGATGAGGCTACGAACAAATTCACGGCTAGAGGGGGATATACTACAAGGAAGCTAAAAATGAGAAAAATCTTACTTGATAGGAATCAAAAAAGGAACCTAAACGATAGAAATATAACTAGCTATATATATTCCTCACAACGGCCAAAAACTTGATGCTGCACGGCTGCTCGGGTCAAAGGAACTTCCTTTTCTTCGAAAATTTTTTCAACCACTAGGCAAGAACCTAATCGTAGTGGTGGTAAGTTTCTGGGATTGATATCATTCTCTAGGGGAATAGGAATGCTAGCAAGAAATGTATGACGAGAAGGTGGGGGTTAAGGATGATTATTTTTTATTTTTTTATTGGTTTTTTTTAGAAAGCTAAGGTAAATATCTCGGGTCAATTGGTTTGAGGGTGGTACTTCTACCGATTACTCTACTTATTTAATTATCTAGTTTATCTAATTACTACGGGTAGCTATGTCTATTTGATGTGTGCTCGTAAGATGATTAAAAATGTGTTTACCTAGATACTATTACTCCCTAGTTATCTTTTATTGGTCGGTCGAATTGTCACACCTTATCTTAACGCGCTAGTATCCTAAAGGTCTAGGGTATGCATAGTCCCTAACTCTTTGAGGTTACCTTTCAGGTTTAGCATACAAAATCCGCAAGCCCTTAAGCTATTTCATTCATAAGCCTCACTTTCACAAAGCATACTCAAGCATTAAACACAACGAATGATGCCTAGTTACACTCCTAAGCCAATTACAATTAAGATAAGAAACAACCTAACAATAATCAATAACTAGGTTTCATAGAGCTAAGCAAACACACAAGAAATTTAGCTAGACATGGTAAACAAGAAAGCATACACATAATTAATTGAAGACATAATGATACTTTTGATTAAAATACTTATCTCGATGTGTAAAATAGGGTTTGGTACCCTAAGATATCGGCCCAAATCGGACTACAAACGCTTAGGGTTTTTTTCCAAAAGTCTACCTCTAAATCGTAAAAATTGAATTCTATATATAGATTTACACTTGCGACGGCTGGCCACCTGATGGGACACCGCCACCGCCGCCATTAGGGTTTCGCCTTGGCCAAGTCATCGATGGGACGACGCCACCTTAGATTTCACGCCGGGCCGCCTTCATTGGGACGCCGCCTTGATTCGATCCGCCATCTGAGATGAAAAGTCCGAGTGACTTCTTCTTCGCCAAACGGACGCCATGTTATACTTAACAAAAATTCCACTAAGACATCTGCGCATGTTTTGATCAAGTCTTTATAGAGGGACGCACGCCTCTTTGATCGGGACGCCACGTTCGGGCCAGAAGCTTGAGTGGCTTCGATCTTGACTTTGACATTTTCTTCATGTATTTGCCCATTTTCATCCAAAAATGCTTCATTCCAGCATTTTTCTTCCAAGAGACCTAAAAAGTGAAAAGGAACGAAATTAAGCAGTAACGGATATAAAAGTGGTCGATTAAGGGATTAAATGACCCCCTAAAAGCGTACATTTTATATCCATATTGATAACATCAAATAGTCCTGAGTTTCTAAGCATTAATTTCCCCCTTTATCATCACATTTTAAATATATTATTAGTAAAAACTTCCTTATTCCTTTATATTTCATTTCAGACGATTGAAGCAAGGAAGTCGCTATTGACATTTTCATGACATATTACGACGTAATCATGTAACGCAGCTATTTAATGCGAATCAAGATTTTGATGACGGGCGTATCCTTAGATAAGGTTACGCCAGAACCAAACTACTGCGTAGTCTCGCCTACCGTAACTATGACTTACATCGAGTTAGTAACTACGCGTAACTCGAATAAAGTTACGCCGTAGCAAACGGATAAGCACCGAAGATTGAAGAAAGTTACGCATCCACCAATAGGTTACGCGAACTATTTTGAAGCCTATAAATAATCGACGATTTCATGCTTTGAGTATCTCCTTTCCCAAACCTTCTGTGGTTCGGGGAGATCAAAACACGTAAGAAGAAGCATGGTTTAGAGCATGAATAATGAAATTCTCTCACCATTTACTTTGTATTCGAAGTTGGATTCTTTATATTTTTCTAGATCTTATATTAAGAATTCATGATATTAATTAAAGTTTGCATTTATGTTATTGTTATTCTCTATAATTCTTTATAGACATTTGCTAGTCTTTCATAGATCGCTAGCCTTAGTAGTGTTATAAGCTTGGTAGTATCTAAAGGGTGGGAGATATGACCAACTCAACCTACCTAATAGATAGCAGTATGGGAGGAATTGGCCATAGTACCACCACTCTTCTGCTAACTCCACCAAAGGATCATTTATCAAGTGAAGGTACTTAAGAGGTTAGGAATCTTCTAACTACCGGGTTCCACCATCTAGATCTAGTAGATTTGGTGCTTAATGACTGCTATTAGGTTGCCGAATGATCCCTGTGACCCCGCTCATCTTGGTGAGGAACCTAAGAACCATAGGCCATGACTAATCGACCAAAGGAGTCCGGGTGATAATTAACCACTATATTGAATCTTAGTATAGGGATTCAATTCATATTTGTTTTCTTTATTAAGCTTCGCTCCTTCTTTACCTAAATTTCTGTATCCGGTAAGTAGAATAATTACACACCTATTGAATACATCGCTTTGTCTACCATATATTACCTATGTTTTATCTAATCCACTTAGTTCTTTTCAAGGTCACCGCTATCTTGAGGACGATACATCGGATTTAACTCAGGCTTTAACTAATCTGATCGGGTACTCGGACGGTTGTATGGGTTATCCTAAGTTATTCTAATGTTTTTAGTCATATTAAATAAGGTCGGATGAAAATAGCACACAGCTTTTTGGCGCCGTGCCGGGGATCGAGAAGTTAATGTAATAGATCTAAGGTTATTCTATTTTTCACCTCATTAAGAGAGTTGAGCATTCACCACAAGGTACGTTTTTAATCTCTCCTATTGCAAAATTATATAATTAAGTATTCGGACGCTATTAGTTACGGCGTAACTATTTCATCTAGTTATGACGTAACCTTACTGCAATTTATTAAAAATTGTCTTTTTGACTTATTAATTACGGCGTAACCACTAATAGGGTTACGACGTAACCATTTCACACCTTTCCTTATTTCTATAAAAATAAAATTAATTACGGCGTAATTAACTTCACTAATTACGCCGTAACTATTACAGCGGTATAAAAACCTTCCTGAATAAAAATTAGGTTTTACACACAAATTTCACCGCCCCTCCAGCCAAACAGTAAAAATTTTTCTCTCTAAAATTTTTTCATCGATATCACTTCATCTAATCCATCTTCATGGCTGGTAAGACCTATTTTCACTCTTTTTGATTTAGTTCTTTTGATTATTTCAATTAGGGTTTAATTTTAATATTTTAGGGTTCTTTCCCATTCGAATTGATTATTGATGTTGGAATAAATAATTGATTGTTTTGATATTTCCCCCATGTTATTTTGATTCGTGTCCTAGTTCTACGAGTTGATTTGGATGTTTTGGGGTTATTAAAATAAGGTTTTAGTTCAAGCGCTAACTTGGTGGGTTAGGCACGATCCCTCAGCACTAGTAGGTTAAAAATATATCTAAACTTTTTCACCCTTGATAAAAATTGGTGGTTCCGGCGTAATCTATTGCGTAAATGATTTATATGAGTGCGAGTTTCGGAGAAGTTACGCGTAACTGGGATTTAGTTACGCCGTAACCTTTATATCTGCAATTACGGCGTAGCAGTTTCTCATAGCTACGCCTTAACCATTAAAATTTTCTTATTACGGCGTAATCCTTTTGGTTAGTTACGCCGTAACGTGACTTCAGTAAGATCTTCACTTACTGTTTCTTATCTTATTTTCAGGTGCAAACAATCCCGCAGACTGGCCTAGATTTTTAGCACACCCCAATGCGGGTATTAGGCAAATCGTGCATGGAGGAATATGAGAAATTAATGGCAAAAGATATCAGTCAACCCGAGGCGCTTAACTTTGAGACATTTGTACTTTGGGAAGTGGAAGAGCTAGTAGGAGATTGAGGAAGTTTTGCAAGATCAAGTTCACATCTACCGACGGGATTTCACATGTACCTGGGTTGAGGTTGTTTAGGATCACTGAAACAGTCATTCCGGGAATACCGTCGTGAATTTCTTGCTAGTGTGGAGTTTAAAACTGACGTTGATGACGATGAAGAGGATTCTATGTTTTTCCAGCTTGGAGGCATCTGGAGGAGATTGACTATTAGGGAGTTTACTATGGTATGGGTTTGTACACCGAGGCAGAAATGGAGACTGAGGCCTTTAAGCGGTTCTATAACACATGTTGGAGAAGAAGGGATGAGAGTCAAGACCTTGCCGCTTATTTTGACAGAATTGCTGTCACAGGGGGGGGGTATAATCCGAGTAGCCCTCCATCATATACCATGGTGAGGAGCCCCATTCGTCGACTTATGCACCGCCTTCTTGCTTGCTCGATTCGGGCAAGGCACTCAGCCAAAGAAAAGATGACTATGGAAGACCTTTATCTGATGCAGGGAATGGAAGACGGGAACAACATTGATGTTCCTTATTATTTGGCTAGGTTTATGGTTGTAGGTGCTAAGGGGTTTTCTGGTAGGAGTCCTTTGCAGGGGCACATTTGATCGGGAGATTGGCTAGGAGTTTTGATCTTATGACTGATGAAGCTTTGGCCCGAGTAACCATTGGTAGGGATACTATTTTGATTGGCCTACCTAAACTAGTGGAGTTAGGAATTTGCATTCAGGATGTTTATGGTGCGATTCACCTAGCTGGGATGGCCCCTAGAAGGGAATAAGGGGAAGCTAGTGGTGCAGCTGGTGGTGCAGGTGGTGAAGTCGGTGGAGAAGCCGAGGAGCAGGTGCCCATAGGACGTAGAAGGGCACATGTAAATGTTGGGGATAGATTGCAAATTATTGATGAGAGGCTCGAGGAAATTTCATCCCACTTCAACGAGGAAATTCAAAGCCTTGGAGTGGGTCTTTTTGGTCTTAGTAACCAATTTGAGGGTTTTCGTTTCAGTTACATTGATCAGTGCAAGCAGCTTCAGCAGATTTCTTCCATTGGAGTGAAGATCGGACTAGCCAGATGCTTCAGCACATGCATTTGAGCCACCCTAGGTGGGAAGGTCCTGAGTACGTGTACAACCCAACATTCCGGATGTCGGAGTCCAAATAGGAGTGGCCTTCATGAATCCCTGGGTGACACTCCTGGAAGAGCCGCAAGCACTCCTTTTGATCCTTCTCAATTCCACTCTATGGATCATGATCTACCCGAGGACGAGTGATGATTTTCCCACCTTATGAAACAATCAAACAATTTTAAAACTATTTGAAACTCAAGTCGGGAATAACTTAACTATTAGGATGTTTGCCTTTTCTATCGTTAATTGTACCCGTCGGGTACAAAACTTTCCTGGTATGCTGTGCAGGTTTTTGTTCTGTGACACAGTTACGACGTAACCTTATGATATAGTTACGCCGTAACCACTGCTGGAGTAGGGAATTTTGGAAGCAACACAACTAGATAAGGCCAACCCCTGATTCAACAAACATTACCCAACCCATGACCCATCTTCAACCTTTAGTATGAAATCTTGAGCAACCATTCGAGAGGGGAGTTTCTTTCTTTCTTGGTTATTTTTCATTTCTATTTTATTTTTCCTTTTCATTACAAATGGGACTTTGTACGCTTCAAGTGGGGGGGATAGGAATAGAAATGAAGTGTATGATTACTTAGCTTACTTGCCCTAATTTTCTAGTTGGTTTTAAAAATTTTAAGCTTATTTGAAAATTTTTTGTCACATTTTTAACCAAACTAGAATCGCATAAAAGTCGAGCACACATTAATCCTTATTACCATTGGTGAGATTTAGCCTTTCCGTTTCCCCCATTTTACCCAAATTTACCATAAATTGAGTGTGCGGGTAGTATTGTAAACTTTAGAACTTGGCTTTTACATCACTTCGAGACCATAGACGAGTAGTGTATCAAGTTAGCTTGGTGCATTTGGAAAAGGAAATTTGATAAAAGTAAATGTTTTAGGATTTCACCCCCAAATAGCCTATATGTGTTCACTTGAGTGTGTTTATCGATTAGTCACATTGGCTTTTCGACCCCCGTGTTAACCCTAATTGTTGCACTCATCTTTAGTGCAAGATACCCCTAGTTACACCCTTTTGAGCCTATCCTTTCATTTCATAACCCTTATTTTCGTTAAAACTTTACACCTTAGCCTACCGTGTAGTTTTACCTTTTTACCTAAAAGCCATTGTTCACCCGAGTTTGAGGTTCAAATAAAGAAGCATATAACATCTCGCTTAAAGATCTCGGAAGACCCCAAGTAGTCACCTATTGCTCAGTTCAAGTGGGGGAAAAGTATATCATTGTATCTCAAGCATATCTTAGTATATGCAAAAAATAATAATAATAATAATAATAATAATAATAATAATAATAATAATAATATTTTATTATTAGCACGATCACTTATTAGTGCATCAGAGTCTTGGCCCTACGTAAATTAGCATTTAGAATAATCTTCTCAAAAGTTTGGAAGAATTTGTTCAAGAATAATGTTGAGGATTCCGGAGGCATGTACTGACCTAATGAAGACAAACCTTGAATTATTAGTTGGATGATGGCAACTAGGTTTTAAGCTAAACTATTTGTTTTCCTTTTCCTTTTCACCCATTAATTATCCATGCCTATCCTTACCCTTTTTGTCGTGAAGCGTGTCTAGGTGATGCAGCGAGCAATACTTGATGTCTTGGCCATGGATTTGGTCCACTTCACCGTGACACGTTAGTAATGACATCACCCTTTTAGCCTTCATAACTCAACCCTACATTGCTTTTTAAATTTTGTCTTGACCTTAGCTTTAGTGGTGGAGTTGTGTGTAATTGCCAAGCTTATGATAGAATACTTGCTATAATGTCCGGTGCAATTGAGTGATCACTCCGAAATTAACACTTAGAATAGGATGAGTGAGAGTGTTTTCGTTCCCATTTCGTGAGGTGTTCGGCTCTTATTAATATTCTAGCATGAATTTTAAAACTACGCATTCTTCGTGAATGTATCCTTTGCAGTCTAAACTGGTCTACTTGAGGGCAAGTAGAGTTTACGTGGGGGGATATTTGATAACATCAAATAGTCCTGAGTTTCTAAGCATTAATTTCCCCCTTTATCATCACATTTTGAATATATTATTAGTAAAAACTTCCTTATTCCTTTATATTTCATTTCAGGACGCATTGGAAGCAAGAAAGCTGCTATTGGACATTTTCATGACATATTACGACGTAACCATGTAACGCTTCTACGCCATTAACCCGAAGATTTTGATGACTATAATCCTTAGATAAGGTTACGCCAAGTAACCAAACTACGGCGTAGTCTCAGTTAAGATATGCCGTAACTATGACTTACATGGAATTTAGTAACTACGGGTAACAGAATAAAGTTACGTAGTAGCAAAAGGATAAGCACCGAAGATTGAAGAAAGTTACGGCATAACTACTTGAATAGGTTACTGGTAACTATTTTGAAGCCTATAAATAATCGACGATTTCATCAGTTTGAGTATCTTCTCCTTTCCCAAACCTTCTAGGGTTTGGGGAGATCAAAACACGGAAGAAGAAGCATGGTTTAGGAGCATGAATATGAAGTTCTCGCCACGCATTTCCTTTGTATTCAAGTTTGGATTCTCTTTATATTTTTCTAGATCTTATATTAAGAATTCATGATATTAATTAAAGTTTGCATTTATGTTATTGTTATTCTCTATAATTCTTTATAGACATTTGCTAGTCTTTTCATAGATCGCTAGCCTTAGTATTGTTATAAGCTTGGTAGTATCTAAAGGAACGGAGATATGACCAACCACCCAGTCAATAGATAGCTGAAGTATGGGAGGAATTGGCCATAGTACGACCACTCTTCGTGCTTAATCGACCAAAAGGATCACTTATCAAGTGGAGGTACTTAACAGGTTACGGGGAATCTAAGTTCCTAACGGCCGGGTTCCCACCGTCTAGATCTAGTAGATATGGTGCTTAATGACCGCTATTAGGTTGTCCGAATGATCCCGGTGACACCTGCCATCTTGGTGAGGAACCTAAGAACCATAGGCCATGACGAATCGACCAAAGGAGTCCGGTGATAATTAACCACTATATTGAACCTTAGTATAGGGATTCAATTCATATTTGTTTTCTTTATTAAGCTTCGTTTATCCTTCTCTTTACCTAAATTTCTGGTATCTGTGTAAGTAGAATAATTACACACCTATTGAATACATCAGTTTTGTCTACCATATATTACCTATGTTTTATCTAATCAACTTAGTTCTTTTCAAGGTCACAACTCTCTTGGGACGATACTCGGATTTACCTAGGGCTTTACTACATCTGATCGGGTACTCTGCCCGTTAGTATGTGTTTATCCTAAGTTATTCAAGTTTTATAAATATTAAAAGCAGGATGAAATAGCACATCACATATCAAGTGCTTATTTGGGTATTTCATATTTAAGACAAACGAGTGCCTAGACAAATTATTTTTCTTCTATTAATGCTTATTTTTAAGTGCTTATTAGGGTTTTCAGGTTCATTAGGTTTCTTGATGGCTTATTTAAGTGATTTTAGGGTTTTTCAGTTTTTAATCAAAATACGTGCCTAAACATTTTGTTTTTCTTGTGTTACTAGACATTTTGTAATTGCGTTTTAGGGTTTTCAGGTTCATTAGGTTTCTTGATTGCTCATTTAAGTGCTTATTAGGGTTATTCAGTGGCTATGTCCTTCCTTATTGCTTATTGTTAAGTGTTTATTAGGGTTTTTGTTATTTAAGTCAGTTAAGTATCTTCTTAAAGGTGTTGGAGGGACTCTTATGTTAACTGATAAACCGTTCTTATATGCCTATTTATAATTGATAAACCATTGACATGTTGGTGTGTGATCTTATGTCATAGGGTGTATGGCTGATGCTTTTTGTTGTGGAGTTAGTTGTAAAACCCTAAAAATCTCAAACGCGTAAATGACACTTTTACCCTTCGACTTAATAGTTATGTAAACTCGGAAAACACGTCAACATCATTTAACATTATACCTTATAAATAACTTGTGCAAATAAATGAAAGTATTTAACTTATGTTACTAAGTAAATGTACACAAATAAAATAAACTCTAAGTAACAAATAAACATGTTACAATATGTACACAATTCACTTGGACTAGAAAGGAGACTACATACACTTGGAAAGATAAGCTTGGAAAGTCAAATGAATTGGTCCTCCCCTCTCTATGGCCCCCCCTATTATCTCCTCATTACTATCCAAATCAATTTTCAATTATCTCATTTACACATTTCCTTTTCATTTCAAAAACACAAAGAAAACCCTAGATCTATTTCTTTCAACATAAGTGGCGGCATACATATATTTTCTTCATCCCATCCGAAAATCAAAGAGGCAAGGTGTTCCTAGGAGGCTTGTGATCGTGTTTGGAAGCTTGGACGTGGGTTTGATTTCTAGGTCGTGGGGTCTAGAAGGCCAAGAGAGGCTTGGTTTTGATCGTGGTGGTTTTATTCTTGTTTCCTTGTCGCATTACGCTACTAGGGTAACGTATCATCATCTCACGTCTTTTCCTCCTTGTTTCTTGATCACAACGTGGCTATGGAGTCTTTATTAGGACTTGTTATACGAAAACGAAACACATGAAATGGTAAAATGGATTACATGAAATCATGATTCTAAACCTATATGATTCGTATGATATGTAGCATGTAAATATTAATACAAATCTGATTTTGGCCTCTCATTAAGTCAATTTATATGTATTACATTAAAGGGTTAAATGAGCTTGTGAAACTATACGTATACGTATGTGATAAATGTAATCGATAACGAATAATTCTGAGGTTGTTTTGGTTATATGTGTGGCGTACATAAATGTTTTGGAGGAGGGATGTCACGACCTAAAATGGATGGTGGTTAATATGTTGTGTAATCTATGATAATCGAGTCTACATGTGTTAAAACCTATAATGTTAATCATAATCGAAAACTAGGGTTTTGTATTAAGGATTTAATAAAGATAAGGGGTTAATTTGTAAATTATGAAACTTGATGGATTAACTTGTTAATATGTTAACTAAATGGATTAAATGAGTAAACTTGCTATATTTACACTTTTAACCCTAAACTTTGCAATATTGACATTTTAAACCCTAAACTTTTATAACTTGTCATAAATGATCCTTAAATCATAATAACACTCATTTTCACTATTTAACTTAAGATAAGTAACTAAACCTGCTAATTATGGAAACCTGCTAATTATGGAAACCTGCTAATTATAGAAATCTGCTAATTATGGAAAGTTACTAAAATAGAAAGTTGCCTAAAATAGAAAGTACTTAAAATGGAAAGATTACTAAAAGTGGAAACCTGCTAAAAATAGAAAGCCGTCTTAAACGAGTCATCTGATTCTTATGGAACGTTATTTAATCCTTAGGTTCCGGACGGCATATTGATTCATCGTGTGACTTACGTTCCTATTTTACTTGCTTCGATTGAGGTACAGATATTCTGACCTTACCTCTTAAGGTTTCTCATGATTCGTATTTCATCTTTCGATATTCGTTTGAACTGTTATGCTTCACTCTAAGCCTCTTTATTAGGGCTTCCCTATGACTTTGCTATGCTCCCTTTGATATGAACTCTGATATGAACTCTGATATGAACTCTGATATGAACTCTGATATGACCTTTGATATGAAACTATGATATGAAACTTTGATATGAATTTTGATATGAACCCTTATGATATGAATATGCTTTGACCCTTCAGATAAATTGAGCCAAATATGTTTCCTAGTCGAAGGTAACGGCTGAGTGTCATTGATGCACCAATGGCATGACTTTATTGTGGTTGAGTGATGTTCCACACCGTCCCTTTCTGTTATCTGATTATGAGCTCGATATATATTGTATGGCCACTATGTTGCCTCAGGGCGTATGGATGCATCCTAGATTTGTTCGTTATCCGATATGTTATGATCTGTCTAGTGAATGATGTCGTGTAATCGCTGCCTTCACAGCCGGAGAGCTAGCTACTCCATTGGTTCTTGAGGTCTCCTCCTATTGATCTCGGTATTCGAGGTCACCCCTCCAATGCAATGGTTACTATGATATGATATGGTTTTTGGTTTGGGCTCGTGGTAGATTTCGACAACCCCTACTGTTGATATACCTATATTGAACCTTCAGTATTCCCCAACGCACCATATTCGTATTAATTGTCCATTACTGTACTCCTTATGTGACTCATTCTACCACCATTCCATTCACGTCTTGGGTTATTGTATGATTATTGAATTTGATTATGCTGTTACATGTTCTATGTGATTACTGTTTATCGGTTGATATGATTAATAGGCGATTGTATGATTCAACTGTTGTCATCTGAATATATGTTACCTTATGTGAACCTTGATTGGTCCGGTGATCATGTTTGAGTGTAATCAGTTGTTGATTTTCTGCTTATTATGGATACCTCCATTTAAATTATGTTCATGGGCTATGATTATCCGTTGGTGTTCTTACTGCTAATTGCCGACCTGCCATGCTTATATCCGTTGATGATATCTGTTATGTTATTAACTGTGGGTTATTTGTCTTGTGTGATTGCCATGCTCATTTCTTAATTAAGTGCTTTCGCTTGCTTTTAGTTTCCGTTTGGCTTATTTATGTTCTGATTTCCTGATTTGATTGCATACTATTCTTATGTTGAGTGGATGCGACGTCTGTTATGCTTGATTTGGTTTCGGTGCTTGTATGTCTGTTTGCTTATATGTGATTATATGTATGTTCTGGATGCGTTGCTCTGCTGTCTTCTCCTTGCTATCTGTTCTTTCTGGATATCTGTATAATTGTGTTCTGCAGGATCCTCATTGACTCGTTGTTCTTAGTTCGCTGCGACTTTGTTATCTGTTCCTTTGTTTCATTTCGTTTATGCTTTTATTTAGCTTTCGTTTTGTTATATCTGTTCACTGGGCTTTTAAAGCTCAGCCGCATTTTCTTCCTCGCAGGTTTTAGATTTCAAGATGGGCTTTGATGGGCTGAGAGTTGGATTATCTGAGTGGACCAACCCTAGTTACCTTATCATTTGGTTTTATTTTGTCGGGCTATTGTCTGGTGATCTCATTTTTTTTTAAACATTTTGGATTATGTAAATTTCCTTGTAAGTCATTGTTTAAATGACTTGATACTTTATTCTTAAGACTTCCGTTTTAACAGTATGTTCGATATAACACCGTATGTGACACTTCTACCCTTGTCGGGTTGGGGTGTTACAATTATGGTTTCAGAGCCCGTGTTTCGCTTGTTGACCTTAGGATTGACCGTGAGGACCGGGTAGACATTAGGCTTCCGTCTGTTCCGATCTCTTCTGATTCCTTTTGATTGTCATTCAGATTTGGCTCCGATATTCTTTTGTCTTCGCCGATTTGACCTTCTCCTTTTCGCATTTGATTTTGTTTGTTTACCTTCGCCCATTTGTTTGTCGATCGTTTAGATGAAGACTACTCGTGGAACCAAAGATGATGGTGCCGACCTTGCATGCCGCAACAATTTCGGAAGTTCGTGAAGCGAGAAGCGCGCACCCGATCGTGATGTTGCCGAGACATCAAGATGCTCTTTGGAGGGAGCTGGACGGATCAACCAAACGCAAAGACGGAGACAAGATTCAACGGTGGTGAGGAGATTCATCTACTTCATATGATTGGGCGCACACGTGTTACTCTGATTTGTTTGTCACGCGTTCTGAGATGGTTTGATATTTTGCTCTATGATTTGATCGGTATTACTTTTCTTTGATTTGTTCAAAACTCGGTTTGAATCGTGAAGTTAAATCGTCTAGCATTTTGGTCTTATCTCAGCTTTGTATTTGAATCGTCAGTAATGAGTCATGAGGAACCGTTCCGAGCAAGTTGGTGGCCTTCTTTCTTTTCTGGTATGGTAAGTTGTTTTGATGTAGTATATGCTGTATGTATGTGATCTGGTCTGTTTTGGTATGTTACTTGCTACCTGTATGTTATCTGTTTTGTTGTGATATTTGGTTATGTGGTTTGTCATGACCCGAGACGGAATATGATGACAATAAGGACTTGTTATGTGATGCAAGTATTATGACGCCTGATCAACGTGATAATACCGAGATCATATAATTTGACCTTATTGAAATCATACGACGTCTTGGGAAATTCCTGGGGTAGGTACGCGGAATGGACTAGGGCTTATAACCGTTATTTGTCGATCCTCATATTCGTTTGGAATTATGTACCTCTTTGCGATATTCTCACCGACATCTCACGTTATAAGTTTTGTACGCTTTGGAAATCGAAATCGGAATGATCTGTGTGGAGCTATGGATTGCCATGTCTGCCATAAACCTGTGCGTCTCCAGGTACTTCTGTGACTTCAATTTTCGAGGACGAAAATTTTCTTTTAGAGGGGAAGAGTTGTAAAACCCTAAAAATCTCAAACGCGTAAATGACACTTTTACCCTTCGACTTAATAGTTATGTAAACTCGGAAAACACGTCAACATCATTTAACATTATACCTTATAAATAACTTGTGCAAATAAATGAAAGTATTTAACTTATGTTACTAAGTAAATGTACACAAATAAAATAAACTCTAAGTAACAAATAAACATGTTACAATATGTACACAATTCACTTGGACTAGAAAGGAGACTACATACACTTGGAAAGATAAGCTTGGAAAGTCAAATGAATTGGTCCTCCCCCTCCTCTATGGCCGGCCCCTATTATCTCCCTCATTACTATCCAAATCAATTTTCAATTATCTCATTTACACATTTCCTTTTCATTTCAAAAACACAAAGAAAACCCTAGATCTATTTCTTTCAACATAAGTGGCGGCATACATATATTTTCTTCATCCCATCCGAAAATCAAAGAAGCAAGGTGTTCCTAGGAGGCTTGTGATCGTGTTTGGAAGCTTGGACGTGGGTTTGATTTCTAGGTCGTGGGGTCTAGAAGGCCAAGAGAGGCTTGGTTTTGATCGTGGTGGTTTTATTCTTGTTTCCTTGTCACGTACACGCTACTAGGGTAACGTATCATCATCTCACGTCTTTTCCTCCTTGTTTTCTTGATCACAACGTGGCTATGGAGTCTTTATCATGATAAAATGGATTACATGAAATCATGATTCTAAACCTATATGATTCGTATGATATGTAGCATGTAAATATTAATACAAATCTGATTTTGGCCTCTCATTAAGTCAATTTATATGTATTACATTAAAGGGTTAAATGAGCTTGTGAAACTATACGTATACGTATGTGATAAATGGAATCGATAACGAATAATTTACGAGGTTTTTTTTTGGTTATATGTGTGGCGTACATAAATGTTTTGGAGGAGGGATGTCACGACCTAAAATGGATGGTGGTTAATATGTTGTGTAATCTATGATAATCGAGTCTACATGTGTTAAAACCTATACGTTAATCATAATCGAAAACTAGGGTTTTGTATTAAGGATTTAATAAAGATAAGGGGTTAATTTGTAAATTATGAAACTTGATGGATTAACTTGTTAATATGTTAACTAAATGGATTAAATGAGTAAAATGAGTAAACTTGCTATATTTACACTTTTAACCCTAAACTTTGCAATATTGACATTTTAAACCCTAAACTTTTATAACTTGTCATAAATGATCCTTAAATCATAATAACACTCATTTTCACTATTTAACTTAAGATAAGTAACTAAACCCGCTAATTATGGAAACCTGCTAATTATGGAAACCTGCTAATTATGGAAAGTTACTAAAATAGAAAGTTGCCTAAAATAGAAAGTACTTAAAATGGAAAGATTACTAAAAGTGGAAACCTGCTAAAATAGAAAGCTTAAAACGAGTCATCGATTCTTATGGAACGTTATTTAATTATTAGGTTCCGGACGGCGGCATTGATTCATCGTGTGACTTACGCTCCTATTTTACTGCCGATTGAGGGTACGGATATTCGACCTTACCTCTTAAGGTTTCTCATGATTCGTATTTCATCTTTCGATATTCGCTTGAACTGTTATGCTTTACTCTAAGCCTCTTTATTAGGGCTTCCCTATGACTTTGCTATGCTCCCTTTGATATGAACTCTGATATGAACTCTGATATGAACTCTGATATGACCTTTGATATGAAACTATGATATGAAACTTTGATATGAATTTTGATATGAACCCTTATGATATGAATATGCTTTGACCCTTCAGTCTGATACCCGAGCCAAATATGTTTCCTAGTCAGGAAGGTAACCTGACCGTGTCATTGATGCACCAATGGCATGACTTTAGTGTGGTTGAGTGATGTTCCACACCGTCCCTTTCTGTTATCTGATTATGAGCTCGATATATATTGTATGGCCACTATCTGTCTGCAGGGCGTATGGATGCATCCTAGATTTGTTCTGCTATCCGATATGTTATGATCTGTCTGTGAATGATGTCGGTGCAATACGCGTCTTCACGGCATGGGAGCTAGCTACTCCATTGGTTACTGAGGTCTCCCTCCTATTGATCCGTATTTGAGGTCACCCTCCAATGCAATGGTTACTATGATATGATATGGTTTGTTTGGTTTGGGCTCGTGGTAGATTTCTGACAACCCCCTACACTGTTGATATACCTATATTGAACCTTCTGTATTCCCCAACGCACCATATTCTGTATTAATTGTCCATTACTCTGTACCCTTATGTGACTCATTCTACCACCATTCCATTCACGTACCGGGTTATTGTATGATTATTGAATTTGATTATGCTGTTACATGTTCTATGTGATTATGTTTATCCGGTATTTATATGATTAATAGGCGATTGTATGATTCAACTGTTGTCATCTGAATATATGTTACCTCCCTGTTATGTGAACCTTGATTGGTCTGGTGATCATGTTTGAGTGTAATCAGTTGATTTGTCTGTTTATTATGGATACCTCCATTTAAATTATGTTCATGGGCAATGATTATCCGCAGGTGTTCTTATGCTAATTGCCGACCGCCATGCTTATATCTGTTATGATATCAAGTATGTTATTAACGTGGTTATTTGTCTTGTGTGATTGCCATGCTCATTTCTTAATTAAGTGCTTCCGCTTGCTTTTAGTTTCCATTTGGCTTATTTATGTTCTGATTTCCTGATTTGATTGCATACTATTCTTATGTTGAGTGGATGCGACGTCTGTTATGCTTGATTTGGTTTCGGTGCTTGTATGTCTGTTTGCTTATATGTGATTATATGTATGTTCTGGATGCGTTGCTCTGCTGTCTTCTCCTTGCTATCTGTTCTTTCTGGATATCTGTATAATTGTGTTCTGCAGGATCCTCATTGACTCGTTGTTCTTAGTTCGCTGCGACTTTGTTATCTGTTCCTTTGTTTCATTTCGTTTATGCTTTTATTTAGCTTTCGTTTTGTTATATCTGTTCAATGGGCTTTTTAAGCTCAGCCGCATTTCTTTCTGCGGTTTTAGATTTGAAGCTGGGCTTTGATGGGCTGAGAGTTGGATTATCTGAGTGGACCAACCCTAGTTACCTTATCATTTGGTTTTATTTTGTCGGGCTATTGTCTAGTGATCTCATTTTTTTTTAAACATTTTGGATTATGTAAATTTCCTTATAAGTCATTGTTTAAATGACTTGATACTTTATTCTTAAGACTTCCGTTTTTAACTGTATGTTCTGATATAACACCAGAATGTGACACTTCTACCCTTGTCGGGTTGGGGTGTTACATTAGTACTAATGCAACTAATTTTGGTTTATGCATGTTGCAAATACTTAATCGCCATAAGAGTATTAGCTGGTTTGTTTTTATAGGAAATGGCAGGTGTCTGTATCCTTAAGGGTTTTCATTACTGCATATTGGGATTGCTTTACTGTTTTCTTGTAACTGCTTATTGAGATTGAGATTATGTGTGAGTGAACTTCAAATTGCTTTTTTTCTTATAAATGTTAATTTTTTCATTATGTTATTACTTCTTTTTATAGGACTATGATGCGAAAGTTATCGTAAGAAGTAAATTGCATTACTTCTTACTTTTGAAAGATAGATTAGACTAGTCGCGTCATACAATGTTCAAGGCCTCGTGTTTCGGACCCTAGATGGATCTGACCTATGTTGATAATGAGGAAGGGCTGGTGCGTTATATGCTTCAGAAACAAGTCCACCAATATGATGATAGCTATGATCTTCCATTGGTTTACTCTGTGAATGGACATACTTTTTCCGTTGGTCGACGTGAATTCTGTCTGCTAACTCGGTTTACATTTGGTATGCTGAGCTTTAGGAAAAGGAGAAGTGGTGATATCCCATTTCGTGATCATGTTTTTCCAAATAAGATAGGGCAGTATGTTAAAAACATTGATCTTTTATCGGTTATTGAGGATGAAGATATTTTCTTAAATCTGTTAGATGAAGATGCTTTACGGGTTTGTCTGATGCTAACATTGGAGGTTATTTTCATGGGTAAAGAGTTGGGTTATGTTATTGATGATATGTTGCTGAGGATGGTTGAGGATCTTGACGAATTCAATGCATTTCCATGGGGAGAGCATGTTTGGAGGCAGATGTATGCTTCAATCAGAAATGTCACTTCAAAGCATCGACCAGGTTACAGTCAAACATTGGGTTGTAAAAAATCAAAGGATGTTCCTACCTACTGCTTGTCTGGATTTGTTTGTGCTTTCAAGGTTAGTACTAATACTATTTTCTTACTGTTTATTCAAGTGCTTATTTATTATCTTTCTGGTCCTTGTAACTTATAAGGGTTTTGTTTATTGTTTTCAAGATATGGATTATAGAGCTTTCGGATAAAAATAATCATTGGTGGAACAAGGATCCATGGGTTATCCCAAGAGCACTTGCATAGTCTAAACACACATCATTTGTAAAATCTGATAATTTCGACCAGCTTTTTGCTAAGGTAAAATCTTATAATGTTTAAGTGCTTATTTATTATATTTCTATTCCTTGTAACTTATAATGTTTTTTTAATTTATTGGCGGATAAAAAGTAATATTTATATTTTTCTTAGGGCTCGACACCAAACTTCACTGTCTTCCCAACCAAAGTTGAGGTTGAATCTCAATGGTATACATACAGTAACTAATTTTTTAGGTGGTATACCCCTAGAGCTTTGCCTGTTGTAAAAGGGGGACTTTATGAAGAGTATTTTCAAAAAGCAAAGGTTGCCACTGCACGCACGCCTAAGCAAAAAATCAATTTAGAGGATTGTTCTGTGGAGAGTACTGGTCAAGAGATAGATGTTGTTGCTCTTCAGGCTGTTTTTAAGTCTTTGGAAGCTCACACATTCAAACTTGAGACTATAGTTGAGGTTAATGTTTTACCCTTTTCAATTTTTGGCCAATATATTTTTTCTTTTGAAACACTTATCATGGTATACACTAATCGGCATGTTTTGTTCCAAAATACTTTCATTTGCAGGTTATTATCAAAAAAAAGAGACAAAGTCAAAAAAGATACTTATGAAAAGGTAATTTATTCATTTTAATCATGTATTTGTAATTAAGGGAGAATTTCATATATATCCCTCATTTGGTTCAAAATTTCATATATATCCAACCTTACTTGAAAATTTCATATATATCCAACCTAACTTAAAAATTTCATATATATCCAATCTAAAACTTAAAATTTTCATATATGTCCAAATACCCAATTTATATTTAATTAAAATTTTAAAATACATATTTATTATCATTTAATGTTAAATGACCATTAAACCCTTCGCCTTTTTTTTTAATTCACGTGTATATTTCTTATTTCCATATAAACAATATCTCAAATCACTATATTAGTACACATGGGTTACGAATATTATTATGATCCGTAATAAACAATTTCGGTACACAAAACATATGTATACTTCATTGCTCCAAATACAATATATAAATCATAAAAGCATGTTTATATATTGTATTTGGAGCAATGAAGTATACATATGTTTTGTGTACTGAAATTGTTTATTACGGAACATAATAATATTCGTAACCCATGTGTACTAATATGTAGTTTAAGATTTTAATTATATATAAATTGGGTATTTGGACATATATGAAAATTTTATGTTTTAGATTGGATATATATGAAAATTTCAAGTTATGTTGGATATATATGAAATTTTTGAACCAAATGAGGGATATATATGAAATTTTCAAGTTAGGTTGGATATATATGAAATTTTGAACCAAATTAGGGATATATATGAAATTCTCCCTTTAATTAATTATTATTGTATACTAATGTTTGGTAACAAATTTGGTATGCAGGTTTACACTTCTAAAATATAACAGGAGGAGAAAGTAAACACTGAGACTTACGAAAAGGTAATTAAATCAGTATTATACTTGTAAATGTGTAGTTGCAAGTATATTAGGTTATATGTTTGTTCGCTGGTCTTGATTGATTTTTCTTGACAATTTACATATGCTTGCATCATTCAGTGTTAGTTGTGTACATAATCTGTGTACAACATTTAAGCCCACACAGGGTTTCAATCCTAAAGCTAGTTGGCAATAACGGGAAATATCAATAAAGTTTAGATGTAGGCATATATTCTATCTTAATTTGAGATTTTTTTTAAACTTTAGACCATCTTTGGACAAGTTTTGGCTGGGGAATCAATTAATCTATTCAGCTTGTATCTCTTTTAAGATCGACCAAGTATTATATTTGTAAATGTAAATGTGCATTTGTATGCAGTTTTATAATACGTGGTAAATTCTTTTTGTATATCTTTTAAGACTGTCTACTAATACGTGATAAATTCTTTTTATATGCAGTTTTATACTTGTAAACCCAAACAAGAAGACAAAGTTATCCCATCAGGTGTTGAAAAGGTAATTTACAAATGTCATGTAGGATTAAAGCTAACTTATATTCTAACTTATACAAAGCTTGTAGATTCTACGTATTCTGGATAAGAGTTTAACTTTTCGGTTGACACATTATAGGGTCTAAGTTCTCATCAGATAATCATAATATACAAAGTATATCATGGGTGACAAATTTTCAATGAAATTGTGGTTTACGATTGGTATATCCTAATTTTCTTGACTAAGTTTTTGCATTTCATTGACAGGGCCTGGATCTTGCTGACGAGTATTGCAGTGAAGTCAATGATTTTATTAATTTGTTTGATTCGCAAATGGTTAATCTTCCATCATCACAGAAAGATGGACTCCTCAACGTCTCAAAGGAATATGTTGTCAAAACACCACAGAAATATGTTGTGTTTCATCCTATGGAAGAGCCAAGGGAAAAGAGGTTGAGAATGACCCAATCTCACATGAAGTTGATGCAGGTTTTACTGACCAGGTTTTAATATTTATAAAGTCTCGTTATACCTATGGTCTACCCCTAGTGCACTAACGGCTAGTGTACCTGGTCTTGTGTAGTGTAGTAATCGGTAAAACCGAGGTCGTCCCAAGAGCTATGTGTGTTGGATTATTACTAAGTCTAGGTGTCACAGATTTATAATGGTTTCTATAAGGAATTAATTAATTAAACTACTAAAGCAGAATAAAGCAAATAAAGGCAGATAAAAGGTAAAGGTAAATCAATATAGGACAGTGGTGCTAACCTAGTTAATCCTCCTAGCTAGTAATGTCTACGTCTACTTACTTCCAATTACTTCATGTGGGGTCAAAGTCGAGAGGACAGCATTTGGTCAATTCGCCCTAACCTATCAGCAAAGATGCCACCACAGGAGAAGTCAGGTGTCCCCTCATAAGTCCTGTTGTTCCTGGTCCCCTAAGCAAAGTCATCAAGTACCGCTACATGCTAGATCTATAATAGTGAGTGCCCGACCTT
Organism: Chrysanthemum makinoi; assembly: GCA_910596185.1. Taxonomy (NCBI): domain Eukaryota; kingdom Viridiplantae; phylum Streptophyta; class Magnoliopsida; order Asterales; family Asteraceae; genus Chrysanthemum; species Chrysanthemum makinoi. The sequence goes on from OU343216.1 coordinate 88,092,315, forward strand.
TAGGAACTTAGACACTCACTCCCTAATTCTTAAGTTCATCCAAACGATAGGTGATCAGTTGGTCAAATCACACGAGTAGAAAGGATCGTCAATTGGTCATATCTTACCCTTCCCGTCTCAGTCCGCTCACCTAGGGTCAGTTGGTCATATCTCCTAGGCAATTGGCCTCTACCGCCATCCAAAACTACCGAACCAAGGGTGGCTACCAATAAACTATGCATGCATACACTTAGAAATAATTGTACGGAAGTAAAGTAAATGCAAACAAAACAATTAAGGAATCATAACTAGGCTAGCACCAAGAGGTTCTTAGCCGCTCATATTAATCATACAAACCAATTCAATATTCAAAGGTACGAAATACATGAATTGAAAGTAAAGAAAATATAAAATGCTAATGCTTATCATAGGGGAGTGATTTCTCCCTTGGAGACAGCTCTATATTCTCCTCTAGACCTGCCTTGAGTTTTTTCCCACGTTCTCTGGTTGTTGTGTGTGGAATGGGATGATTAGAAATGCTGGAATTCGTGGGGTATTTATAGGCCAGATATGGGTTACGGCGTAACTATAACATGAGTTACGCCGTAACCTTCTATTTCATCGTATTTTGCACTAGATCTGCTTGTTACGGCGTAACCTTATAAGTGGTTACGCCGTAGTCTTCAATAAACTTGGTTACGCCATAGTTGAGGTAATAGTTACGGTGTAAGTATCAACGGCGTGGAACCTCATTTGACCTAATATAGTTACGTCGTAGCCTTTGGGAAGAGTTACGCCGTAACCTTATGATAAGTTGGTTTTCTGAGTCACTCAATAGTTACAGCGTAATGTGAGAGATAAGTTACGCCGTAACTTCTTCAAAGTAGCATACTGTGATAAATCTTTAGATATTTCTCCAGTTCCGCGTCTCTTTAGCTCCAATGCTCGTAATTTACCTGAAAGTGGAAAACAATGGAAAACAAGTGTAAATCCATATAAATGATATAAATTACAAGCATTATTGGGGGAAACTGACACTTAATATTCAGGACTATTTGATGTTATCAAATATCCCTCCACTTGAACTCTACTTGCCATCAAGTAGACCTTATTAGAAAGATTTATAAAAAGATATCTCCCATAACCTGGAAAATATAAGTTTACAAATCCCTTATGCTAGAATAAAACAAAGCCGAACACCTCACGAAAGGGGAACAAAACACTCAAATCTCTCAACTATTCTAAGTGTCAATTTCGGGTGATCACTCAATCGCACAGTCATAGCATGTATTCTATCATAAGCTTGGCGGTTACACAAATCTCCACCACTAGAGTTAAGGGCTAAACAATTCTCGAAGGCAATATGGGTAGGCACGACAAAGGTTAAGGGGTGACTCGTCATTACTAACATGTCACGGGGAAGTGGATAAAATCAATGATACATGACCAAATCCATGGCCAAGAAACCAAAGATTGCTCGCTGCATCACCTAGACACGCTTCATGACTAAAGGGTAGGATAAGACATGGGATATATAATTGGTGTAAAATAAAAAACAAGCAGGTAGTCTAAATCTATAACCAAGTCATCACCACTTACCGTCCGCCCAAAGTTCAATCTTTGAAGTCAGGGTAGATGTGTCATTAGAGGACATCATGATGGGCACACTACCTTTTCTCTAACTGCTGGCATAATTACCAACTTCAAATGTGACTGAGGTGGCCTCCTCGATACTAAATCTATAAAGCTCATAACATAGTGCTTATAACATCGCACTTTACCATAACATAACAATTTTTTTTTTCGAAACTTTTTTTTGAATGATAACTATAATAACTAAACATAATATCCCCCCACTTGAGATGAAAAATGGGAATTCTGGGGGTCTTCAATGATTTTCAGGAATGTTGTCGATGAAAGCGTGATTTTCGAACCTTTCCACTCGAACCTTGAACTTAGGCAAATGATGACTTCCCAATCACGAATAAAGACTACAGGGTAGGTGTTGGTCCAAATAATTGAGAAATTCTTGATAAAATAAAGAACACATTCACTAATAATGAATAACAATAATTACAAGATTTCTCAATACCAACTAGACTACATGATAACATCCTTAACTTTTTACGGGGATAATCTCGGTATATTATCCCCATTGAATGACAAATAAACTCTCATTGATCCAAGCTATGCTTGTGTTTCAATGAGAGGATGATCCTAACAACTAATACTATGTATTGTGTTTGTTTAGAATGCATACCTATCTCTATTACAATACAGACATATATATAGTAACTAATAATACAAGACATGTGATGATGGTGACATGTGGTCCCTCATGTGGTCCATCTTCATCTTCCTCTTTTGGAAAAGCACCAACCATCCTTTGAATGTGTCATCATAATATTCCCTCTTTGTGGTAAGCCTGTACTTGTTTGACTTCTTCTCTTGGAAGTTCCACCCATATTTTTTAGTCTGTATGTAGAGATAGCGTCTTCAGGATCACTGAGACATTTGTCAAAATCTCAGTGTCACTGGTGTTGTTTGTAGCTCATATATTTTACTCACGACAGTATCGATGATAAAGAGCACAAAAACAACACTCACATTTCTTTATCAGTGAGTCACTCACTATTTATTTAATGAGTTAGGCTCTTTTATTTTTAAATCTTGTCGGGTTGATTGGGTCAATTTATTGGACAACAGTCTCCTATTTGAATATACAAATAGCCTAAAGTGATTGGTAAAGGTGTAAGACTGAGGGTTCATCGAGGGTTCATTTGTTCAATGACTGAGGTTCAAGCACTAGGTTCAGCCTGTATGATCCTTTAAGTCTCAGTGACTAGGTTCAATACAGGGAGGTTCAATAACCAGGTTCAGTGATTAGTGATTATGTTGGTGACCTTGGGGCTCATGACCAGGAGGTTTAGTGACCAATGGTTCAAAGGCTCACCCACGTCATAGCTTCTCGACCAGGTTCAGTGATCAAGGGTTCACTGGCTTTTATGCTAAGAGGGACCTGGTTCAATTTGATACATCGGTCCACTCTCTCTTTGCTTACATTCTTACTGAGAATAGAACAAAGGCATAGAAAATACAACACTTTAGTTACATTCTATCACATACTAGATTGACACATTCAGGGTCTATGACTATTAGGTCTTTGGGTTCTCATTTCTTCAGTGACTCGGTTTTAGTCACTACGAGCTCAGTGGCACTATCTTCGGTTCCTGAGCAAGTTTCAACCTGGACATCCCGTTCTTCATACACACCTTCAGACTCGGGTTCAGTCTCATTTGTATTCAGGTGATTAGGTTCACATTCACCTTTTTTCAGTAACTGGAGTTTCGGTTACCTTTAGTTCAGGGACACACTTGTTCAGTGAGACCAATGTTCAGGGTCTCGGGTTAGTACTCTTCAACGACTTCAAAAGGAGTTCTCGTTTTCAAGCCCATGTTCAAGCCTCACCAATCACATACACACTCCCTGAAGTTGTACCACACTCGAATCAGGTAACTTGAATTCAACATACCCACAATTTTTTTTAACATCCTGATCTCCATCACTAACACTCCCTTGAGTTTGATTCGCCTATCTTATGCTCACTGATGGTGAAAGTGAAGGGTATACCGTTTAGGAGATTGTGGAGTTTATCAGATTAAATGAATGCTTAATCCTATCTCCCCCTCAAAAACTGCAACATTAGCCATAGTTTTTGAAGTTAAGCAATTAAGTGAAGGCAGTCATGGTAATGCTTATAGGGAGGTAAAGGTTATGAGGTTATGGTGTTGTTGGTTTATGATGATCGACTGTTGTCGGGGTTCTGCCTCGGTTCAGAGACTCCAAGTTTTGAAGACACGTTTCAGCTGACTTGCAACACTCCCTGAGATACAACCCTCCCTAAACAAGTATTCCCTGATTATCAACATGAACACCCTGATATGCTCTTGGACTACCCATATCAGCATCCCAATCCTTATCAGCTACCAGGTTCAAGTTTTGGTTTTCAGGTTCTTGGGTTTCAGGTTCAGTGTCATGGTTTCAGAGTCCTATTTTTTCATAGTCTCTCAGGTGCAGAGTGACACAATTTTCAGGTACTCTTTAGGGTTCTCACTCGTTTTAAAACAAGTACCTCAAGTTTTCCATGCCTCTATTCAGGTTCAACCTTCAACATGACAGACTCAACTTCAGCTTTTGCACTCACTGAGTCGCGCCAAGTCCCCTGCAATACTTTATACACTGATCTTACCAAATCCACTGATACTTGTAGTATCTCAAACTTCACAACTCTAATCCCAAATTACAAAACCTGAACTTGACCCATTAAAACAAGTACCTGATTTTTTTCAACTACAATATCCATATTAATCTCATTCAACAAACAACCTTATCACAACATCACAAAAACCTTTTAATCCTAAACCAGTAATCGGATTCAAACCTAATCCTTTTAACACTTATACACCCAAACCATAACTTTAGCTTAGACCCGCCACCATTAACTGATATCATCAACCAACCCACATTTTTATGAGACCCATCAAATCTGATTCAAATCAACCATCTCAGCTGCCTATCTGCACCTTTCAATTGACAACAGTAGTATCTCAAACGAACCTATTTCTGGTTAACTCATTGACAAGCCATTGCAGTATCGGACTTGTTGTTATGTGTAGGGTTTGGTTGTCGTGTGTGGTTATTTTTTTGGATCTGTAATGATTTTTAGATCGAGAGTGGTAGTTTTTTTTTGTATGTTAATTTCTTGTTTGTGATGAATCTGTGATGGATCCAGGTTTTCTGTGCTTGACGATTTTGGGTTTTAATAGGTTTTGTTTTGTGATGTGTTTCTCCTTTTGGATATGAGGTCGTGATTTTGAGTTTGTGTGTAATGGTTTTGTGACGATGAGATTTTGATGTGTGTGAGTTTTTTGTTTTGATGATAAGTGTTTGTGTATATCTGTTTTTTTTTGTTAGATTGGGATAAGATTTGTGTGGTGGGTAAGTGTTGTTTTTTATGACATCATCTTTGGCTCAACAAATTACAAACTTTGCAAACAGTTTGAAAAACTGATGACAAAGAAGTTTGAAATGAGCATGATGGGTGAACTCACATACTTCCTTGGACTACAAATCAGGCAAACTTATAAAGGAATCTCCATCAGTCAAGAGAAGTACACCAGAAATCTCTTGAAGAAATATGAGATATTTGACTGTGCCTCAGTGAAGACACCAATGGTCCCTCCTAACAACTTTGGACCTGATCTCACTGGCAAATCAGTCAATCAAACCCATTTCAGAGGGATTGTTGGCTCACTGATGTATCTAACTGCTACTAGACCAGACATACAATTCTCAGTCTGTCTAATAGCAAGATATCAGTCCAATCCCAAAGAATCCCATCTCACTGGAGCCAAAAGAATAATAAGATACCTAAAGGGAACTCCAAGCCTTGGACTCTACTATCCGAAGTGCTCAGGGTTTGACCTCAAGGGATATTCTGATTCTGATTATGCTGGCTGTAACATGGACAGAAAAAGTACCTCAGGATCTTGTCAATTCCTTGGAGGAAAACTGCGTTGTTGGAGTGCTAAAAAGCAACAATCAGTGGCTATGTCTTCACGAAGCCGAGTATGTTACTCACAGCAGGATGCGTGCCAATGTATTATGAATGAAAAGTCAACTCAGTGACTATGACATCCACTACAAAATGGTACCCATCTTTTGTGACAACACTAGTGCCATTGCTATCTCCAACAACCCTGTCCTTCACCAAAGAACCAAACACATTGATATCAGATATCATTTCATCAGGGACCACATAATGAAAGGAGACATAGAGCTTCATTTCATCCCTACTGAATATCAACTTGCTGATATCTTCACCAAACCCTTAGACGAACCTACCTTCGGAGAAAATTTGTGAATTGGGAATGCTTGACATTGAAAGTCAGCAGCCTGAAAACCAATCCCTATCTCAGTAAGTTTTCTCTGAAATAATTCATCCTCCCTGAACAAAACCCCAAAATAACCATCTCATTGAATGAGTAAGACTCACTCAGGGACACTGACAGTTGATATTGAGCATTGAATAAGTAACTAAATGCTCCAAGTATCAGTTACTTAAATGTCCTAGGTTGGTAACTATGTCAATTTAATATAGGAATATATGTCTCCTTGTCTTACTGTCATCCATACCAAGGGTCCCTCAAATAACTTACCTCATCCCACTTGGCTTTAAATGCCCTCTCACATAAAATATCATGTGGATATTTTATTACTGCAAAAAGTGCACTTTACTGTACGCTACAACTGTTTCCTTGAAAAACGGGATTTTACTGCGGGTAGTGGAGGGTGGCATTAAATGTGGAAATTCAAAACATTTTCAGAAACCAACTCAACAAGAGTCTACACCCACTGAGACTTCCACATCTTCAGTTCCTACTGAAGCAGACCAAATTCAGCAGCTGACTGAACTTGTGAGGAAGCTAACTGATAAGATGGAATCCATCGAAAGAGTTCCTGAACCAATCAAGGAAACAAAGTCAGTTTCCTCTAGTTCCTCAAAGTCAAAAGCCACCACGAAAACCAAGCAGAAGTGTGATCTATGCCACTATACCAGTCATACCACTGACAACTGTTATAGAATCCTTTTTTGTATGATCTGTAAAAAGGATGATCACAGAACATCTTATCACTTACAATATGTAAGTTCTCTCAGCAAAGCAAACTATGCCAAAGTTGGTCATCAGTATGCTTCAACCTCCAAATCTACTCAAAAGCAGAGAGCAAAACCCTTTCCTCCTTGCCCACACTGTGGCTTTAATGATCATCATCCTGATGATTGTCTCATGAACACATGCTGTGAGATTTGCGGAAATCCAGCTCATGAGACATCTCAGCATGACAGTGTCATCCAAGCAAGGAGAAGTTCCAAGCAACCCAGAATCATTGAGTCATCCTCAGTCTCCAAATGCAAAACCTGTGGTAGCACAATGCACTCAACCACTGACCATGAGTCGATTGCCAAATTCAAAGAGACCTTGAGACCCAAGCCCACCAGTAAGTGGGTCACTAAGAGAAACTAATTCAGTTTACTACTTGTGCAGAGACACGCCAGGGAGCCTATTTGGCATCTAGACAGTGGATGCTCAAGAAGCATGACTGGTGTGAAGGAGTATCTGCACAAGTATGTAAAGGAACCAGGACCCAAGGTAGTATTTGGTGATAACTTATCATGTCCCACTAAAGGTTATGGTTCAGTAAACTGCAATGGAATAGTCTTCTCTGGAATAGCTTATGTCAATGGTCTCAAATACAATCGCATCAGGTGTCACAACTATGTGATGCTAAATACATTGTGCAATTCAATGACAAACAAGGTACCATTTTTAATGCCAACAAAGAAGTTGTTTTGATAGCTCCTAGAAGAGATGATGTTTATGTCTTAGACATGTCTACTCTTTCTCAATATGGAACCTTTGTCTTTGCCAAAGCCACTGAAACTATCAACTGACTGTGGCACAAGAGACTCTCTCACTTAAGCTTCAAAAACATCAACAACCTGGCAAAACAAAACAAGGTCCTTGGCTTACCATCACTGGTTTTTGCAAAAGATAAACCATGCTCAGCCTGTGAAAAAGGAAAACATCAAAGAGCATCTTTCAAAACAAAACAAAATTTCTCCATCAAAAGCTGCCTTCACCTCTTGCATATGGATCTCTTTGGACCAGTCAGTCCTAGATCAATCCAGCATGAGAAGTATATACTTGTCATTGTTGATGAGTTTTTGAAGTTAAGCATTTAAGTGAAGGCAGTGATGGTAATGCTTATAGGGAGGTAAAGGTTATGAGGTTATCGTGTTGTTGGTTTATTAGTGTGACCATTGTCATTGTTGTTGTTGTTGAAGATGTTGGTGGTACTGATGAGATTGGTACAGCTGGGACTAGTGGTGTTGGCTCCCCCTCAGTGTGAGAGGAAGTCTCTTCGGTAGTCTTCTCCCCCTCAACTGTTGCCGCAACATGTGTGAGAGCAAGAGTTGCCTCGGACACTGGGGGAGCCTGAGTTGCTTGACCCTTAAAGGCTTGATAAATCTCAGTGACCATTGCCTTGATATCAGAAGTATCTGTTTGAATACCAGTGACCTTTGCCTCCAAATTAGCCTGAGATACTTCCAAAGCAGTCATTATGGGCCCAAGATTCCAGGCCATAGAAGACGATGCCTGAGTCAGAGTAGCCATCTGAGTTTCCAGAGAGCCCAATGTAGCCTGAAGAGACTGGACTGATGATTGAACACCCTGGACATTAGCTGATTTTAGCATTTCAATTAGTTCAGTGAGGCTGGAGGATTGTTTCAAGTAAGCCTCAGTAGCCTCTAGTACTTTGGAGTTGAGCGTTGGGTCTTCTTTGACAGATTCCCTGATTTCATCTATCTTTGTGCCAACACACTGAAGGTGCCTGAGAAATTTAGCCAAGTTTTCATCCAGTCGGTGAAGATTGTCATACATCATATCTCTGTGTTCATCAGTGTTAGCATTGAAGGTGAGCACATCTGATCTAAAATTAGCATAGCTTGCAGCAGCCTCAGTGTGTTGATCCCACAATGTGTTAGTGACTCCAACATATAGTTTCCTTGAAGCTCTGGTGATCCACTGAACCAGCTGTCTTTCAGTTAGTGGAAGAACATTGTCAAACTGTTTGAATTCATCAGAGATGGATGAGTCAGATGCATTATCTTCAGGTTGAAATGGTGACTCAATATGCGCTTGTGGATCAGACTGGGGTTCTTGTTCAGATTGAACCTCAGCGTCCACTTCTTCTCCAGCTGATAGAATTTCATCTTCACTTTCAACATGTTCTTCATCAGAAAATAGTAACTCAGCAACATCAGCAATAGTTAACAAGGGGGTGGTGATGGGTTCCATATCAGCGGGTGGTATTAATCCCTCTGAGTCTTTGTCCCCCGTTGACCCCCGACATGGGTGGGCGTTTCCCGTGCCTTCTCTGGAGTCGTGGATTGGTTGTGGGTTCTATATCGGCGGGTTGTTCCTTTCCTCCGAGTCTTTGTCCCCTGAGACCCTGAGCGAGACACTAATGGGTTTTTTTCAGTGCCTTTAGCAGAGTCAGTGAAGGTGATATCCCTATCAACGGGTTGTTTGGTTCCCTCTGAGTCTTTGGGATCAATCAGTGTGCCCTTAGACAAAGGCTTGGATTTGCTAATGTCATCCTTGGCGCAAGTGGAAGGCGCTCCCTACCAAATGCGGGTTGTTTGTTTCCCTATGGATCTTGGGGAGTAGTAGTTGGGACCAAGGGCACTGATTGTGATTTATCAGTGTCCTTCGTTGTCACCAGGGTGGATGTTGCTTGGTCACCATGGGTGGCATCGCTTGGGCTTCTTTTGCATTTTGGGCTGTGTTCCTGAAGCCTCAGGGCCCTGAGACTTGGGTTTGGTCTTAGTCCCAGTCTGAGACTTCCCCGTTCTCTTTATAGGAGTAGGGTTAGGAGACACTGATTCCCTCTGGTTGTTTACGGCAACCATATGGGCCGTCAATTCAATATTGGTGACAAGGGATGGGTCCTTTTGAAAATTTGATTGGCTCAGGATGCCAGGTAAAGCACCAAAATTTTCTTCCTGAGGATAATTTGAACCCAGTAACACTTGCAAAGCACAAGAGACAAACCTAGGATACGAAACGTATTTCGTTCTAGTTTTGCTCTGTAGCTTGGTTACGATATCACTGTAAATGATCTCCCCTATGTCGACAATGACCCCATTCATCAAGCAGTATGCCATCATCAACTGAATAGAGTTAACTTGTTCAGTGGATGAGTGGTTCCCGCCGAGGACCTGAATCACAAAAGTGAATAGGATCCTCCAAGACATGGGAAATGAACTTTTGGTGACTGGGGTCTTGTCCAAAAGTGTTGGATCTAAAACGATTTGTTTTAACCCATCCTTCACTGTGGAGGGTTCAGGATGGGCGACATAAACTCCCTTGTTCTAGTCTAACCATGTTGAAGTGCAAAATGTTTTATAATCCAGGGTGAATTGCTGTCCCCCGTTAAGACTGAACCTGATGAGATATTCCCTGAGTGGTCTAAGGTTATTCTCATCAGTAAAGGGTGTCGAGTCAAAGGCCTTAGCTGTAGCCCAAAACTCCCTTAGGAGGTTTTGGTACAGAATAGAGGGACACTGAACAAAGGCAGTTTTCAGTGGGCAGTTATACAAAAATTTCATAATGTCTTTATAGGCTGGGAAAATTTGAGGATATTCAAAGTTGCCTATGACATTATTTGTTTTAAATTCAACATTGTTAATATCACCTACCCAATGTGAAGCAAACTGAAGAGATTGTGTTCTTGCCATTTCCATAAAAAAAATTAGGGTTTTGAGAAGAATAACTTGACAAGAACAATCAAAGGTTTTTGAATCTCTTAAGCTGTAATGAAAAATTTTTTTAAAGGTTTGCAGAGAAGATGTTTCAGAAAAGGATTTGAAAAACACAAAGATTTCAGGGTTTGAAAAGAGATTTTGAAAGAGTTTTGTTAGCAGAAATCTTTTGTGTGTGTTATAAGGATTTTGTGAGGGGTATTTATAGAGTGTTTAGAGGGGTAGTTTGTGCATACTTGTGGATTTGTAAAGTCGGTTTTTGTGTGGTGGGTAAGTGTTGTTTTTGAATCAGTGGGTATTTTTGTGTGGTATTTTTGTCATTCAGTCAATATCAGTGTGTTTCTCCCCTTCAAAAGTTGCAACAACAGTAGAAACTTTTGAAGCTTTTCACACTAATATTGACATAGCTTAGAATGTTATCAGCAGTCATGAACGGATCTGGATTAGAAAAAAATCCAACCTGGCTCTGATACCACTTGTTGGTCCAAATAATTGAGAAATTCTTGATAAAATAAAGAACACATTCATTAATAATGAATAACAATAATTACAAGATTTCTCAATACCAACTAGACTACATGATAACATCCTCAACTTTTTACGGGGATAATCTCGGTATATTATCCCCATTGAATGACAAATAAAGTCTCATTGATCCAAGCTATGCTTGTGTTTCAATGAGAGGATGATCCTAACAACTAATACTATGTATTGTGTTTGTTAAGAATGCATACCTATCTCTATTGCAATACAGACATATATATAGTAGCTAATAATACAAGACATGTGATGATGGTGACATGTGGTCCTTCATGTGGTCCATCTTCATCTTCCTCTTTTGGAAAAGCACCAACCATCCTTTTGAATGTGTCATCATAATATTCCCACTCTTATGGAAAAGTCTTGTACTTGTTTGACTTTTTCTCTTGGAAGTTCCCACCCATATGTTTCAGTCTGTATGTAGAGATAGCGTCTTCAGGATCACTGAGACATTTGTCAAAATCTCAGTGTCACTGGTGTTGTTTGTAGCTCATATATTTTACTCACTGACACCGTATCAGTAAGTAAAGAGCACAAAACAACACTCACTGATTTCTTTATCAATGAGTCACTCACTATTTATTTAGTGAGTTAGGCTATTTTATTTTCTAATCTTGTTCAGGGTGATTGGGTCAATTTTTTGGACCCAACAGTAGGCTAAGGTGTAAAGGTGTATCGAAACAATATATCGGGTTAACAAAATGAAAGGAATGGCTCAGATGGGTGTATCTAGGAGTATCTTGCACTAAAGGTGAGTGCAACAAAAGGGTTTCACATGGGGGTCGAGAAGTCGAGGTGACTAATCGATAGACACACAATGGTAGGCTGTTTGGGTGATAATCCTATAATATTGCCTTCTAAAATTGAAAAGTCCAAATACATCGAGCTAACTCAACATACCTCGTCTATGGTCTCGAAATGATGCAAAGGCCAAGTTCTAAAGTTTACAAGCTACCGGCACACTCATAATTTGGTGGATTTGGGGTAAAATATTGGAAACGGATAAGGCTAATCTCACCATATAATATCAAGGGTTGTATGTGCTCGGCTAAGGTCTAATCTAGTTAGGTTAAGAAAAACATGTCAAAATTTAAAAATGGCATAATTTTTCAAAATAAACTAGAAAATGAGGGCAAAATAATTTTCAAGAGATAATTCTACTCTCGTCCCCCCACTTGACTTGTACAAAGTCCCTTTTGTACTAAGCATTAAATAAAGGTGAAGAGAAAAGTAGAATTAGAGCGAGAAATTCCCTGAAATTTGTTCCATAAAGAAAGAAGGCCCACGAAAAAGAGACGTGCCTTCGTATAAGCATCATGAGCAAACTTCAACCCCTGAAATCACAATACCGACAAGCATAATTCTAAAAAGAAAAAAAAATGAAAAATGAAAAACAAACCTAACTCACTTTCGTAGGAATCACGGTTGCATTTAGCATATGCAACAAGCCTTTTAAACCACTTGGTGTCCTAAGTGGACGAGTGAAGTCTCGTGAGGGTTTACAGGGAACACACCCACAAAGTTCATTTAAAATACTAATACAAGGTTATTGTGTTTTAAAATGAAAGAATTAAAGTAGAGGAAGGTTACGTCGTAACTCTTTTGAGGGAGTTACGCCGTAACTGGCAAAACCTGACATAAGCTGCAAAGCGAGTGGTTACGGCGTAACCACGAAGATGGTATTACGCCGTAAGTAGTAATGCGTCAAGAATTCTGCTGCTAAAAAGTTGGTTACGGCGTAATCACATATATGAGTTACGCCATAACTCTGGTCAGATCAGCAACTGCAGCAGTAATTACTCTCTCGTTTCCTGCAAAAATGGTTAGAAAACACAAAACCCTACAGAAATGGAAATAAAACAAAAGAAAGGGATAATTCGGGTTGTCTCCCGAAAGAGCACTTTTCTTTATTTACGAGTGTTTAAGTTAGACTCAGAGCCGCGGGGATTCTAAGGGGGCCTTTGGACCTCCCCGACTTCCTCCATGTTATTTTTCTTAGAAGAAGGTTGGTCCCAAACATGCGGAGAAACAAACCGAGTCATAGTGTATCTTTTCTGCTTAAAATTAGCTTGTGTCCACTCGTAATGAAATTTAACCTCGTCTTCCAATTTTATTTTAACATACCCAAACTTTACTCGTAACCAATTTTCAAAGGAGAATCCCATGTATTCTACTTCACTTCTCTTATCTTCGTCGAAACATGCCCATTCCTCGCGTTTGAGCCATTTAGGTTCAGGGAATTCTCCTCCATCACAGATCTTGCGGTTGGGGTTGTATGTAGGCATTGCCATAGTGTAGTTATCAGTCATTATAGCGGGTTCACAAAAATGTATGGTCCAATCAATTTCGGTGAACCATTCGCTAAAAACATTATGCCCTTGTAACCATTTTTTACTAACAAGATTCTCATCTTCCCAGCACCACCAAACTTCCGCAGCTTCTTTAATCATACGAATAAGGTGCTTTCCTCCTCCATTACATCGTTTTTGAAAAGGAGAACACGTGGGTAATGTTACTTTGGTCCCCTCAACTAAACAAGTATCAGGAACACAACAGTGAATTCTTCCTTTTACAACGTAACTGGGCACAGAAAATGGGATCTCTTCCTCATCTCTTTCATCGTCACTTGATTCAGTGCCCTGCAAATGGCCAAAAAAATGAAGGTGGAAACCTATCGGAATCATCTAATTCAATCCTTGGTGATTCCTTGGTCGTAACAATTTTTTCTAGTTCAAGGCTTAAGGTTTTATCCAATTTAAACTCCACTATATCGCCAAAGTATCCACCATAATATGCTAATGTGTCCAGGAATGGTTTACCGAGAATCAAATGTTCCTTTTTGTTTTTTCCCATGTCGACGAATACAAACTCTGGGGATGAAACAAATTTATCGACCTTGACACAAGTACCACCTGTAATTCCTAAAGGAGTAACCTTGGTGTTTGTCGCTGGTTCAATCAAGATTTCCGTTTCCCAAAGATGGATTATCTTAAGTTTTAGGAATATGGAAAGCGGCATGATGTTTATACAAGATCCAAAATCAACTACCCCCAAAATATTAATACTCCCAGCAGAACATGGAATGATTAACCCGTTCGCGCTAATATCCTTAACTGAAAATAAACTTGTTCCTGACCTGGATACGCTTTCTGAATTATGGTTACGCCGTAACTCAGGGAATTGGTTACGGCGTAACCCTGCCTGCATGTCGCCAATCGTCATCTCTAATTCATCGGTTATGGATTTGCGTTCCTCAACCACCTCCTGAGAATTATTGGCGAAAACAGCGTTGCATTCCACCATGTGCTTGGTTTTATTAAGTTCAATTTCATCTATCTCAGCACTGAGTTCTTCAATCATTGCTCCAAGATTTTTTAGGGTTTCGTCGTGCCTGGAAAGATTTTTATTTGTGTTCTCCTGGAAACCCCTTAACCAAGTATCTTGTTCTTTTTGTTTCTGGGCTGAAGTTTCCAGGAACTTGTTAATTGTTTCTTCAAGACTGGGCTTTCTTTCTCCATAAGGCCCACGGTTGTAATTTCCACGATACCCGTTATTATTTTGATTGTTTCCGTAAAACGGTCGATTTTCTCCATACTTGGCTTCTTCAATATTTTCTTCGTCGACATGAGGAAAATTCTTCGTGAGGTGTCTTCCTCCACAGCTGTCACAACCCACTTGGATGGCATGAATGGTTTCTCTGACCTTCAGCATATCTCGACTAATGTAACATATTGGATTTCACAAACACATCAAACCATGGTTCTAAGTAGGCGTACACTATAAGGTTTTAGAGAGAAAATTTAGAGGTTTAGGGAACTTAGTGAGAGAAAGTAAAAGTATTATTATGAGCTCCAACCCTCTGCCTTGGGAGGTAGAGGGTATTTATAGTATCTTACATAAACGCCACCTACGGGCTGTGGATCAGGCTACAGTGGGTAAAGACCCGTCCGTCCTCCACGGTATTACTTAACTAAATACTACCTAACATTAAATGACTAAGACTACGAGCTTTCTAACGATTACATATGCTTGAGGTGACCGACACTTTAATAACTGGATTTATTAAATCCTAACAATCTCCCCCTAAGGGAGGTCACCTCAAATTACATTGAATACAAAACAGATATTACATTAAGATTGTTCTTGGATTCTTGTTAATGTTCCTTGCTCTGTAGCCCGTAGTCTTTGATTCTTCATTTTTGCATGTTTGGTTAATCCAAGTGGAGGTCTTTAACTGATCCACGTGATAATGAGTTTTGAGCCAGCTTTGAGATCATCCGCCACAATATATCTCTGACTCATCCTTTGTTGTGTTGCCTTTATGTGAAGTTGTGACTTTAGGACCGACATGCTCACATTTTGGATCATGATATCTTCTCATCAGAGTAGCGGAAGCTTTTGTTGATTCAGAATATTTCCAGCAGCGTAGCAGAAGCATGGTTTGAAAATATAGCTTGTTGAGGAAGGTATGCACTTATCATGATTTCTTTAATTGTGAACGTGATTATGTGAGCATGCGGCTATGGATTGACTCCTCAATTCTGATCGCTTTGCAATCGTCGGGGTGTATCTGCATAAAACAGTTAGCAATAAAGTGCACGAAAGTGTCTTTGATCACTTTCGTTGAATTGAGGTACACGGCCCACGGTTCTCCATTGATCAGTACAAGTACTGCCTGTGATCAGATATAATTATGAAGAATCTCCTTGACAGGGTTTCGCAGCTGCTCTAGCCATTTTCAAACCGGAACGTCTCAAAGAAGACAACTTGGAGTGAGTGAACCAGCGAATTTGAGATTCACTGATTGATGAAAAGAGATTTGAAAAACAATCGTGTAATGCTCAATAAAGTGTTTTTGCAATACAACGAAGGTTTTGAGAAAAATCAATTATCAATCATAAACACCTTTTAATTTTGAACTCTTAATACACAGTCGATGTGCTAGAGAAAATACTTTTAAGCACAACGACTGGTTTTCCAAAGGTATCCATCAATCCATAACCTGAACCCGGATTGATTCATAATTATGAATCGCCCCATCGTTTCTATCCAGTTGTCACAAGCTTGATCTTTAGAAAAGATCTCACATGTCACCCACCAAGAGCTTGTTTGATTTTGGCTCTAGAAGGATTTCCATCTTCATCGTGAATACTTTTACATATCACTCGGATGTTTTAGCAATACCACAAGGATAATGCGTAGGACTCTTAACATATATCTTCTCTTTTCACATTGTGTGAAACAGAGAGTCTTCATTGAGAGTGTCCTAATGAGATTTATTTGATGATCTCGCGGCTCTAGACTTAATTGTGCACATTTGGTTCCTATGCCGGAGACTAGGGAGAGGGTCTCCTTCTTCAATATCAACAATCTCTAAGAGAAAGTCGATAGATTATGTAGGTTCCCCGTGAGAATGAAACAAGTTGATAAGGTTTTAAAAGGTACCGTTTTGAGGGGTCGTTTAAGCCCTTATTTGATCACTTTTGTATCCGTTATTACTTAATATCATTCCTTTTCACTTTTTAGGTCTCTTGAAGGCAAATTGCTGGAATGACACTTATTCGGACGAAAAGGCGCGAATAAATGAAGAAAATGGCCAAAGTCAAGAATCGAGACACTCAAGCTGCTGAAATACAAGGGGAAGGCGTCAGGTGTTACCTGCGATGCCGTCGGAGCACATGTTGTGACGATACAGTAGCCAAATTACTTATTTTCAAGTGACGGTGTCACGCTTTAAAAGAGTAGGCCGTCGCAACTCAGACGGTCTAGATTTGATCCGCACGGCGCGAAAGCTCAAGAGGACGGGCGTCACAAGCACAAGGTGACGCCATCGTAAGACTAACGTGGCCAAGACGAAACCCTAATGACGGCGACCCGACGGCGTCACAAATCATAAGGTGACGCTGTCGCGAATGTAATCTTGTATATAGAATCCAAAATTTTCATTATTCAGTGTGTAATCTTTTAGTGTAAAAACCTAAACCGAACCAAGGCTGTCTTGTACAGTATTTTAGGGTTCCAAACCCTATCTTACATCAAGATAAGTACTTTACTTCATTATTTCAATTATGTCTTCAATTATTTGTGTGTATGCTTGCATGTTCTCCATGTCCGGCTAATTTACTTGTGTGTTTGCTTAGGGAATATGAAACTTAACTATTGAATATTGATTGGTTGTCTCTTATCTTAATTGTTAATAATCTAGTAATGCGATAGGTCATTCGTTGTGTAGTTAATGCTTGATTAATCTTTGCGAACCTTAGACGATAACACCTAGAGTAGTTGTAGGCTAAACCATCCAAAGAGTACCTTAGAGTTAGAGTTTATAAATCCTAGAGATTTTGTAGACGAGACCCTTTGGTAGTTTCAAAGAGTTAGGGATAAACGCATACCCTACGACCTTAGACACACAACGCGATTAAGAATAAGGACGTGACAATTCAACCATCAATAGGAGATAATTAAGGAGTAATACAACCTAAGTAAACACATTCTTAAACTATCATACGAGCACACATTAATTAGACATATACTACCCTCACCTTAGTTAATTAGATAATTAGATAATAGAGTAATCAGTAGAAATACCAACCCCCCAAATCCAAACCCCGAGATTCGTCAACCCCAACCCCAACCTTAGCGTAGTTAATCCATTTCCTATAAAATATAAAAAGCACAAAAATAATCTTCCTCAACCCCAACCTTAGCGTAGTAACTCCTCACTAGCATTCCTATTCCCCTAGAGAACGATATCAATTCCCGTGGCTTGCCCTAATACTACATTACAACGATTAGGTTCACTGCCTAGGGTGTTGAAAAACTTGCTCGACGAAAAGGAAGTTCCTTTGACCCCGAACGACGAGTGCAGCGTTATCAAGTTTTTGGCGCTGCTGCCGGGGAATAGAATAGCTAGTTAGAAGTCCACTTCACTTAGGTTTCCTTGCTTGATTCCTATCAAGTAAGCCTTTTTTTACCATTTTTAGCTTCCTCGTAGTCTATCCCCCTTCTTCGTGACCTTTGTTTGTAACCCATCACTTTTCATCATGGAAGGTGATAACCAACCACCACTCAACAACCCACCACCAAATAAATCACTTTCACTCAAAACCCAACCCAATGACCAACACAACCGCTGAAGTCGTTATGTGAGTAGGAACACTGACCTTCAGGACTTGTAGAAGGTATTCGATAGCACAATTAGGGAAGCTGTTGAGAAAGTGGTCAGCGCCTCTGTAGTTGGCTCCAT
>OU343216.1:88110566-88133166 GCA_910596185.1 Chrysanthemum makinoi
GATCTTAGCGAGTTGTTCTTTAGCAACTTGACTGTGTCTAGCGACTTGGTGCTTAGCGACTTGCTGTCATACTTCTTAGCGACTTGGTGTTAGCAACTTGGACCTTAGCAAGTTGCTCTTTAGCGACTTGACTGTGTAGCGACATGGTGCTTTAGCGACTTGTATCTAGCGACTTGGTCTTAGCGACTTGGTTCAATAACTCTTAGCGACTTGGTTGATTTCGCTTGTAATACGGTTTTCTCTTGATTTAGTAAAATCTCGTGAAAGAATCTATTTCCGGTTTAATCATAGAGTTATAAAATCCGTGTAATATGTTAACATGTCTACCAGCGTATCTACAATCATCTCCACGGTTTCGAGGATGTTCAAGCGGTTGGTTCGATACTTCGTCCACCCATGCTTGGCAGGCCGACTATGACTCTTGGGCTCAACGAATCGGTTATGCTTGTCTTGGAAAGGAAACTGGGGTCAACATTCTCAAATCCATTGATGAAGGACCGTATCAGATTGAGACTACAAAGACATAATTGATATCTTTGCTGCAGATGGAACCATGATCTTTGGATTGGACAGGCCAAAGGCACGTATGATGAGCTTCAGATGATAAGGAGAAAAAAAGATTCGATGCGATATCGGGGCCTCAAACATCATACTCTGAGGGTCTTCCAAAAGACATCTACAAGCGATCAATCACAACACGAAGCCAAGGCGGTTTGGGATAATGTCAAGATGCTTCTCTCGAGTTACGAATTAACCAAGGAAGACAGAGAATCACAACAGTATGATGAGTTTGAGCACTTCAAGATGAAACCAGATGAGAGTATCTATGAATACTACATGAGATTCCACAAGCTTGTAAATGATATGAGGAATATCAGAATGACTATGCCAAACATTCACCTGAACTCAAAGTTTGTGAACAACATGAATCCCGAATGGCACAAGTTTGTCACCTCAATGAAGCTAACCAAAGGATTGAAGGACACAAATTATGAGCAACTATATGCCTTCCTTCTTCAGAATGAGAGACATGCTATGTTTGAAAAAAGGATTCTTGGCGAGTTCAAATCTAGCGAGGAGAAACATTTAGTTCATCAAATGACTCAACTGCATTCTACACCAATGTTGGTATTACCACCAAAGCATCTCAAGTCATACCCATGGGTAATGGTAATCACAAACTCATTCCTGATCCGGGGTTCAAGCAAGATCTTTGATGCGGTCATGGGACACTTCATTAATCAAGCGGCTCTTATGGTTAACCAAAACTTGACCCTTAGCCCACATACCAACAGTCTTCACACTAACAATGAGATCGAAGCGCATCCAATCTACACAATCATGCTTGTTGTCGAGAGATGGAAAGGTTATGGGGCAACCACTTCAAGGAAGCGATCACGAACAAGGGATGGTTGGGCGGCCGAATGGGAATGTTGGAGTTGGTAGAGGATATGGGGTAAATCAGAATAGGGGAAGGAATGGGAATCAAGGTCAAGCAAAGCCAATTAAGTGCTACAAGTGTGGTGGTGAGGGACATATTGCTAGGAAGCGCATCTCAAAATGTCCACGAGAATGCATAATACTTCAGAGACAAGATGCTGCTTGTGCAAGCTCAGGATAATGGAGCAGCCTTGGATGAAGAAGAGTTGTTATTCCTGACTGTGATGCATTTGACTCTAATGGCGATGATGAACCTACTGCCCAAACAATCTTCATGCCTAGCATCTCACCTATGGTCTCTCCAAAGGTCTATCCACCACAACATCTTTGGTCCATCCAAAGACAAAATCATTCTCGAGGTATTAAAACTATATAATGATGTTGATGGGCAAAAGATGCATAATAAAGTACAAAATCTTGAAACTTATGAATCGGATATTGATGATGAGGGTAATAGCAATATTGTCCCATATGATCAATATGTGAAACAAAGTGAAAGTGAGGTTGTACCAAGTAATGCATCTTCTCATGATCAATGATGACTATATTTTGATGAATACACTTTGCATGTGCCCGATGATTCTGTTTCCTCTGAACTAAATGCCTATAAAGAACAAGTTGCTATTTATGAACAACGTGCTAAGTTTGAGTTGACCACCAGTGAGCAGGAAATGGATGACCAAATGCGTACAATTATTAGAAAAAGTAATTTTAGAGAGAAGTGTTAAAACAAGAGTTAAACTCCTTACAAGAAAAGCTTTCTAAAAGTGCTAAGCAAAAACAAGAACTTCAAGAAAATGTTAAAATGCTTAAGCAAGATTTCAATGCTAAGGAATCAAAACTTTTGAATGATTTTTCCAATCTAAAAACTTTGAAAAACAAACTTGAAAATAAGTTGTATGCATACAGGGAATACCATTGTTTGCTCACTTGATCACTGAGCATAGAGTCTTAAGCGATAAGCATAGCATTCCCCTTGTTGAGGAACCAAATCAAGAGGTCATTAAAAAGGCTAGAGCTGCTCATAATGTAATCTATGATGGTAATGAGATTCTTAAACCTAGAAAGAAACCTAGTTGCGTTGAGTGCACTGAGGAAGATAGAAAATTAGATGATGCATCTAGGGAAAAAATGAATAAGAAGATAGAAGATCCTGAATGTAAAGAGAATAACATAACTATCAACCCCATGATTACAAAAAGGAAAATTGGATTTCCTTGAACAAGTTTAAGCCTCAAACGTGGTTAACACCGAACAAGTGTTACGGAAAAAGGATTTAGATAAGCAAAAGGCAGATAATCTTGTTGTAACAAACCCTTCCCTTAGGAAAATGCTTGAAGCAGTGTATCCTCCGAATAAACCAATGCATTTGGTTCCTAGAACTATTGCCACTAAAAGCAAGACCTTAATCAGTCAATATGTTATTTTTCAAGCGTTTGTTGATTTTGAGAAAACTTGTAAGAAAAGATCACACCAATTGGGATAGCGAAAGGGAAAGGGGTTTTGAGCAAACTAAAGAATGCTATTTAACCGAGGTCATGCCTTTCTTTAAACAACTAAAAGATCAATTTGAGAGTCTTAAAAAGGGGATGGATTAAGATATTAAAGAAATGGAAAAGGAATTTGATGCAATGATAGTTGAGGTTAGTGACTATGAGTGAGAATTAAAATATAATGAGATTGAGAGGAAGAACTTGCATACATTGAATGAGAATCTTATTTCTGAATGTATTACTCAAGATGTGTTTTACTGCTTTACTCACAATTGTTCCATTAATGCTTCTCAATTTCATGAATTATCTGTTTCTCTAAAAGTCTCCCATGATCGTGTCATTGAGCTTGAAAAAACTAACTCTAAACTGCATGATAAAATTGAACAGGATGATCATGATAACTTGGTGAAACAGTTTTCTAAATTAGAAGTTGAGCATCTTGCTTTGCAATTAAAATATCAACATCTGAAGAAAATGTTAAAACCTCAAATATCAAGACATCCTTGGATGCTCGAGTTTGATCGGTTTTGAAATTAAGCGTGATGAACAAATTTGAGTTCATTGTAACACGATCAGAAAGTTGAAAGCCCAAATCTCTCAATTAAAGGGTGAAAAGAACAATGTGACTGGCTCCCAAATGCCTCCTCCTTTAGATTCTCGGTATTCTCAAACTTTTCATCTTCAAAACTTGGTTAATGTTTACAAAAGGAAAGCGAGAGTTTTCTAGAAGAAAATGAAAAAGTTAAACGACACTTTAAAGAGTTATATGATTCAATGAAAGTCACTCGTGACAAAACAACGAAAAAATAACGTCTTTACAAAAAGAAATTGAGAATCGAGGAGTCGGAAAAGGGAAACTGCCACTTGTTTTAATGAGAATGTTGCATCAAAGTCATCCTTTGGCAGACTGCAAATATCTTTGTATTGTTAAATACATTCCTCATCATCTTAGAAATAATGAACTTGTGTTTCATAACTATTGTGCTCACCTTAAGGATAGTCTAGAATGTCTCCGTGAGATTGTGGAAGAGGATTTCATAAATAAGCCTCTTGATAGAGAAATTAGGTTTGCTTGCATTCAAGTGCCAAACGATCTCGGGAGCTTCTAGAATGTTTAATTGCAACATGTCCTAAATCCTTAGGTGAAAAGGTAAAGGCGTGATGCCTTGTTCTATGCCTAGTGCCAAGCATTCAAATCATTCTATGCCCAAAGGTTAAGAAAGTGAACACTAATGTGCCCTTCAAGTAGTTCATGATCCTTGCATATCTAGTTCAGGGAATGCAAAAGTAGATCAACCAACTAATGTTCCCATAATTCCCTCTACAGGAGTAATCGGTGACATTAAAGCAAGCGGGTCAAAGCCTCCAGGCAATACCAAGCAAGATAGGACCGCGCAAGCTAAGAATGTGCATTGGAAGAAAGTAGAAGATCACCCTAGGAATATTAAGTTTGAGTTGAATAAAATGAATCGTGTTGATTCTAGTATTAGCTATAAGCGTCTTGTAATTAATTCAAATTACGATACTATTGCAAACACATGTAATGATGACACTTGCTTGATTTACGTTACTAATCATGAATGTGGTGTGAATGTATTGTCTAATGCTGTCAAATGCCCGATAAAGCTTGTTAATGTTAAAATTCAAGCTAAGAAGGCTAAAGGCAAAGCGAAAAGAAAGTTAGAAAATATTGGAAACCCACGGGAAGGAAATTTAGTAATATAGGTTATCAATGGATACCTACTGGCCGTAAGATTAATGAGCTTTGCCATAAAGTTGCTAAATCAATGCCCACTAGAAAATGGATGCCTATTGGTAGAACTATTCCCTTAAGAAGTGAACATACTTTGAATAGGTCAAATCGTGGACACTAGCACCTTGCATCTATTTCTAATGATTCCATTGTCTACTCTGATGTGGGTGTTCCAATCCTTTATTACTAACCAAGTGGAACCCATTCTTGCATGGGGATCCCAATTATCCAGATTATCCATTCTTGTGCGTGTTCAACTGCGATCGTTCAAATCGTTCGTGGTACTTGGACTCGTTTGTTCCAAGCATATATTTGATTTGGGGCCGAGACCTGTCGGCTCATGAACTTCAAGTGAGTAAATTCATCGGGATTAGATTAGGAACGATCATTTTGGAGCAATTATGGGTTATGGTGATTATGTAGTTGGCAAAGTGTAATCTCCAGGGTATATTATGTTGAAGGTCTTGGTCATAACTTGTTTTCTTGGTCAATTCGTGATTCGATCTAGAAGTGGCCTTTAGAAAACATACTTGTTACGTTAGAGAACTTGATGGTAAGGAACTTTTAAGAGGAACTCGTGGTTCAAATCTATACACCATCTCTATCGAAGATATGATGAAGTCTTCACCCAATCGCTTGTTGTCAAAGGCTTCTAAATCAAAGTCATGGTTATGGCATCGTCGTCTCAATCACTTGAACTTCGGAACCATAAATGATCTTTCGAGAAAGGACTTTGTAATAGGTTACCCAGACTTAAAGTATGAAAAAGATCATCTTTGTTCACATGCCAATTGGGAAAAGCACGAAATATGCCCTAAACCCAAAACCTACAAACTCAGTTATGGAAGTTCTTCATACCCTTCATATGGATTTGTGTGGACCAATGAGAGTACAAACAATAAATGGGAAGAAATACATTTTAGTTGTTGTTGATGACTACTCTTGATTTACTTGGGTAAAGTCCTTGAGGACAAAGGATGAAACTCCAGATGTCATCATCAAACTTATCAAACAACTACAAGTTCGACTTAACAATCTTGTTAGAATAGTTGAGCAGGACAATGGCTTGAGTTTGTTAACAAAGACTTAATTAGGTTTTATGAAAGTGTTGGAATCGGTCATCATTAAGAAGTGTTCCACGAACTCCTCAACGAACGGTGTAGTTAAAGAAAGGCGAAATCGAACTCTTGTGGAAGCCGCAAGAACAATGCTAATTTATTCAAAGGTTCCAATGTTTCTATGGGCTGAAGCCATTGCCCTGCTTGCTACACCCAAAATCTTTCCCTTATTCATACCTCTCATGGAAAAACTCCATATGAACTTGTTCATAAGCGAAAACTGATCTCTCTCTCTCCTACCTTGTTTGGTGCTTTGTGCTATCCAACGAATGACGGTCAAGATTTAGGTAAATTAAGAGCAAAGGCGGATATTGGAGTTTTTGTTGGTTATGCACCAAACAAGAAGGGAAACAATTACGAGTCTACAACAAAGACCCCTCATCACAACCTTCATCAAGAGTCCCACTTCCAAATACCCAAAGAACTCATATGTACACCTTCTATTTAAGAAATTATTTGATCCGCGTTCCATTGATGCTTGGTCATGTGCCATCACTCTGGGCGGTCAAATTCATCAATCATCAAGGCTCATGGAATTGTTTCGAGGACAAACAAGTTACGAACCACTTCATCAGAAAAATGACGCACTAAGCTCAACAACAATCACACTAACACCTTTATAAATGCTATCATCCATTGTGAATCCCTCTCACCAAGAACATAAACAACTTGCAATCATGGGTTCGTAACGCCCAAGGTTGCAAAAAGATGTTAAACATGAATGAAGACAGAAGAAATTCATGAGTTTGATCACTAGATGTATGGGAATTAGTACACGCTCACGACTGTGCCATGATCAATGCTCTAAAGTGGATCTTCAAAGTAAAACTTGATGAGCATGGTGATGTTTTTAAAGAACAAGGCTCAATTGGTTGCAAAAGGATACCGTCAAGAAGAGGGTATTGACTTTGAAGAATCATTTGCTCCGGTTGCTACTCGAGGCAATGAATCTTTTGGCTAATGCTGCAAGTAAGAACATGGTAGTCTCGGATGGATGTAAAGGCGACTTTTCTTAAGATCTGAAGAAATTAGAATCACGTAGCCCGACCTAAGGCTTTGTGAATCCGTGAGCATCCTACTCATGCCTCTATCGTTTGCAGAAAAAGGCTCTTTACAGTTAAAGCAAGCTCCAAGGGCATGGTATGATACGCTATCAAAGTTTCTTCTATCTACTAGATTAAGCAAAGGAGCAGTTGATCAGGCATTGTTCTGAGAAAGTCGGCAAACATTTAATTCACGTTCAAATTTATGTTGATGATATTATTTTTGCCTCGACCGACCCAATGAATGTGATCGTTTCTCAAATGAAATGGGTTCCAAATTTCAAATGTCAATGATGGGACAAATGTCATTTTTCTTGGGATTACAAATTTCACAAAGTCCGGAGGCATTTTTATAAATCAATCTAAATATGCAAATGAGATTTTAAAGAAATTTGATTTGACACTTCGTGACCACTGTTGACACTCCCATGATAGAGCGTACTAAGCTGGATGAGGACCACTCGGGGATCATGGTAGACCAAACGAAATATCGTAGTATGATTGGATCCCTGATGTACCTCACGGCCATGAGACCCGAGACATTACTTGTTACATTTGTGTGCATGTGTGCTAGATATCAGGTTAAGCCTACCAAAAGCACCTTGAAGCGGTTAAACGGGTCTTTCAATATCTCCAAGGAACCATCAATATGGGACTTTGGTACCCGAAGGACACCGGTATGTCACTAACAGCCTATGGAGTCTTGATCATGCAGGATGTCAAGATACACGTCGAGTAATGTAGGAGTGCTCGGGTTTTGGGTGATAAGCTTGTGAGATGGTCTTCAAAGAAGCAAATGAGTACTTCTATTTTCTCTACAGAGGCTGAATACATAGCCATGTCATCTTGTTGTGCTCAAATCCTATGGATGAGATCCCAATTATCGAACTATGGCTTTGAATTCAACAAAATCCCTCTTTATTGTGATAATAAAAGTGCTATTGCTCTCTCATGCAACAACGTTCAACTTTCAAGAGCAAAGCACATCGACATTCGACATCATTTCATCATGGAGCAAGTGGAAAACGGTGTGGTGGAACTTTATTTTGTGAGGAAATACCGGTTAGCGGACATCTTCACCAAAGCCCTTCCTAGAGAGCGTTTTGAGTTTATCCTTCCACGACTTGGTCTAAAGAGTCTTCAACCGGAAACACTCAAGAGAGGAAGACGAGGAGTAAATGGTCTTTCTTCATCTATCTTTGTATATATTTATTCAAAAACAAAAATACAAAATTATAAAACCAACAAAAAGCAAGTAGAAAAATATAAAACTTTCAAAAATCCATAAAAATCTGAAAATCTTGAAAAATTTCAAAAAATATTGTCATTTTGTCATGATTTTCTCTATTCAAAAATATCTACGGTCTTTGTGTTGTCATTCAAAGAATGACACGGGACTTTAGATATTGTTCGAATGTTCTTAAAAAAAATAAATAAAAAATAAAAAAATAAAATAAAATCAAAAAATATTTTTGGGAGAAATTGAATCTATGGTTTATTGTCATTTCTTCAAGGGCGGTAACCCTTTTCAAAAAGAAACGAGCCATGCTTTATCTTTATTTTTTTTAAATCTCATGCTCTGATTCTATAAACAATTACTTACTATCTAATGAAAACTAATTGCTTTTCAAAACAAAATTGAAAAATAACTTCGGACTCTATTTTTGAAAATCATCAGGACTTAACTTTTGTCAAAATATCTATCTCTCAATCAACAACTTATGTCATTGATTGAGGGGAGAATGATTTCAATTAAATCAAAAGGTTATTTGTCATACAATTTCTTCTGTTTTCAAACCATTGATAATGTTATGTTTTCATGCATGTTTAATCAATGGAGTTTAAAGTCTCAAAATCCGATCCTTATCGGTTAAAACGCTTTCATAATCAAGTCACAATTCTCCTTAAAAGCTTTCAAAATCAATTTAAATCTACAGAGATCACAAATCTCAAATGATTTGATAATTGTGATCGGGGAGAATTTGTGATTTAAATTGGATTTAAGCGATAATTTGATAAATGGTTTTATAAGGATGTACAAGCTCTCCTTCCCACATGTGCCAAACGATTTCAAATTTTCCATGCACATGTTGAGGGGAGCATCTATCTTAAACCACAAAGATTTGAAACGTGATCAATTTATTTCAATGTGTAGTCTTTTCCTAATATGTGCAAAACATCTTCAAATCTCGATGCACATATTGAGGGGAGCAAATTTTTGAAAACCACATACTTTATATAACTACTCTTAGATGCAAGCCAACCCCTCAAAGATGAAAATTATCTCTATTAAAAAATGATGCTATGATGCACATGTTGAGGGGGAACCGCCTCTCTTGTTCTAAAATATCAAAACAATTCAAGTACAAAATGCTTTGATAATATATCACAAGTATCCGGATTGATTTTCAAATGGTTTTCAATTGGTTCCAATGGCAGATGAACAATACCAAATAGACCGACAAAATTTACTTTATGTATGGTGATATAAGGATGATAAGGTTAGGTATTTGTTCCCATGATCCGCACTTGAGAGGAGGGATCTACCGAGGGACAATCCACTAGATAGTGTAGAAGTCCTTAGGTTTGATGAAAAAAGGAGAAAAGTGAGATATGGGAAGAGTGCGGGCTGAGACTGACTGGAATAAACCCAACAAGGTTCTAGTTATGAAGTCTCGGTAAGCACTGAAGGGTTGAAGAATGAAAAAGAAATGAATGTGAAAAGGGTGAAAATAAATAGCCCTCCATTAATTCAACCTTAGAGGCGTAACCGGGTTCAATTCATATGCTACTGGTGATTACCTAAGGTAACGGTATTGAAGACAAGGCGTCATGGACCCAGTGACGCACTGCACTACAACTTCCCAAACCACTCAAGTTCCTCTTAAAAGGACTTGTTTCATTCTCACGGGGAACCGACATTATCTATCGACTTTCTCTTAGAGTTTGTTGATATTGAAGAAGGAGACCCTCTCCCTAGTCTCCGGCATAGGAACCAAATGTGCACAATTGAGTCTAGAGCCATGAGATCATCAAATAAATCTCATTAGGACACTTTCAATGAAGACTCTCTATTTCACACAATGTGGAAAGAGAGATTATATCTTATGAGTCCTACGCATTATCCTTGTGGTATTGCGAACATCGAGTGATATGCAAACATATTCACAATGAAGATGGAAAGCCTTCAGGAGCCAACATCAAACAAGCTCTTGGTAGGTGGCATGTGAGATCTATCCAATATAGCGATTCAATAATTATGAATCAATCCCGTTCAAGTTATGGATTGACGGATAACTTTGAAAAACCGGTCGTTGTGCTTAAAAACTCTTTTCTCTAGCACATCGACTGTGTACTAATATTTCAAAATAAAAGGTGTTTATGATTGATAATTGATTTTCATTAAAACCTTCGTTGTATTGCAAAAACAATTTCTATTGAGCGATACGCGATTGTTTTCAAATCTCTTTTCATCAATCGATTGTGAATCTCAATTATGGTTCACTCAATTCGTGTTGTCTTCTTTGAGGCGTTCGGTTTGAGAACGGCTAGAGCAAACATTTGAAACCCCTGTCAAGGAAATTCTTAGAATTATACGATCCACGAAAGCATATGCTTACTTACCGACAATCAGGGAACCGTGGGCAGTACCTCAATTCAATGAAAGTGATCAAAGACACTTTCATGCGCTTTATTGCTAATCGCTGTTGTATCGCGATGCCTTGAGCATACACCCAATGGGCGTTCGCGGTGTCGGAATGGAGAGGTCAATCCATAGCCGATGCTCACATACACATTCATTTCTAAATAAATCATGATTAAGTGCATCAATGACTCTGGTATTTTCACTCCATGCTTACGCTACTGGCTGCTGCCAATATCATGAATCAACTAAAGCTTTAGCTACTCGATGAGAAGAAATCATGATCGAAATGTGAGCATGTCGGTCCACCGCACGCACATCACATAATACCAACACCACAATGAGTCGAGATTTATGATGGATGATCTTAAAGTCGGCTCAAAACTTATTATCCGCGGATCGCTTAAAGACCTCCACTTGGTTAACCAAACATGCAATACATGAAGAATCAAAGACTACTGAGCTCTGACATAGCAATGAACTTACATCAAGAATGCAAGATCAATTTTTTTAATGTAATATCTGTTTGTATTCAATGTAATTTTAGTGATGTTTGAGGTGACCTCCTTAGGGGAGATTGTTAGGATTTAGAAAATCCGATTACCGTTAAAGAGTCGGGTCACACTCAAGTATATGTAATCGTTAGAAAGCTCATAGTCGTAGTCATAGATGATTTAATGTTAAGTAGTTAGTTTAGTAACACCGTGGAGGACTGACGAGGGTCCGGGTCTTTACCCAATCAGATGCCTCTGACGTACCGTAGGGGCGCTATAAGACACTATAAATACCCTCTACCATTTTTCTTTGTTTCACATAGTTCCCAACTCTCTTCCCTTTCTCTCTCTAGAACTTTCTCTCTAAACATTTGTATTCTTCCATATGGATATGGTTTGATGTGTTTGTGAAATCTTATAACTTACAGAGATTATGACCGGGACCTTCCACATAATAAACTCTGCTAATTTCGATGTTCCCATTGATGTAATCTCCGAAGCCCATGATAGCCGTGAAGTAATCATTCCCATTTTTCAAAAAGTGATGCAACGAATGCTGAATCTTTAAGTACTTTAAATGTTAAGTTTGAAGCTTCTTGTGTTAGTTGTTGTAAAAGTATTCTCGATGTCATGACAAATGTGTTGCTAAGACTATTATATCCTCGTAGTAAACAATAGAAATCGGAATTTAGGCCCACTAATGCTTCTAAGTTCTGCTAGGTAAACCACCTTCTAGTGCTCATGCTATTAACATTGATGTACCCTTAGAACCCATTTCACCTCCTAGGAAGAACTTATCACCTAGTGCATTCACTAAGACCAAAGCTAAGACTAGTTGGAGATGGCGTAAATGGTTATAATACACTTGGCTTTACATGGATACCTAAAATCATAAACATGCAGTTTCACCTATCATCGCATCGAACCCTCTAAATCTTCGGTTCCACATCTACTTCTATTCCATCAGGTCGCCTCAGGTGTAATGCAGATACGATCATCCTCCTCGTTGTTGATAGCGGATGTTCCCCACACATGACAAAGCAATCTTAACTATTATCAAACTTTGTTTCAAAGTTCATAGGCACCGCCGATTTGGGAATGATTACTCACCGGCTATCATGGGCTTCGGAGATTACATCAATGGGATCATCGAAATTAGCAGAGTTTATTATGTGGAAAGTCCCGGTCACAATCTCTGTAAGTTATAAGATTTCACAAACACATCAAACCATATCCATATGGGGCGAATACAAATGTTTAGAGAGAGAAAGTTCTAGAGAGAGAAAGGGAAGAGAGTTGGGAACTATGTGAAACAAAGAAAAATGGTATTGTAAGACACTATAAATAGCATTCATTACAACACTTTTTCCATTACATTTGTCAGACGCAATATCAAAAGTGGGTGCAACTTGAGTTTTATTCAAAGTCATAAGGTGTTCTTCTACTTCATCATTCTTTATTGTTCTTTTCTTACGTCGCAACTTCCTATTCTTCCTTGTATTGCTCCTAGGCGGTAAAGTGCAGACGTTGGGAAAAGAGGAAACTATTCCCCGTGTCGAGAGGGAAGCACATTAGTTTCTTGTGGTTTGTCATTAGTTGTTCTAGAGTCATTTTGAATCTGTGTAGGTGCAGTTACTACTATGTTACTATTCCTATCTTGCTTAAGTTTTACCAACTCTGCTTTAAGATTATGTATAGTGTGTAACAAATCTAGATTTTCAGAATGAGTGAGTCCATCTCTTCAGAATAATTTCTGTATGCAAGATGATCATCAAGGTCTTTTGACGCTTAGCACGAAGTCTTTTGAGTAAATCAGATATGACAACATATTCTGCTTAACTTTTGAAATTTCTTGTTCATATTTTGAGATTTGACACTTCATAGACACATTTTCATCATCCGCTTGCTCAATTTTGATTAAGAGTTTTGGTATGCAACCGTTGATTTTGTTTTGCAAAGCCAGTTCACGATTTTGACAATCTTTTGACACCATTGAAGATATGTTTTGCATTTGAAAGCTCATTTAACAATCGCCATTTTCAACTTTTAAAGACGGATTTGAAACAGATCGTGATTCTCAACATTTGCAACGAATCAACAGAATCGCAGAGATATAATCAAATGCATATGCAAATGTAATGTAATAACACAACATTATTGATATCGCATGTATAACACCTTCCAAGATTCGATCAACATCTTTTCTTAACATTTTCTTTTTACATTTTGTATTTGAAATCGATGTTT
Source organism: Chrysanthemum makinoi (assembly GCA_910596185.1). Classification (NCBI taxonomy): domain Eukaryota; kingdom Viridiplantae; phylum Streptophyta; class Magnoliopsida; order Asterales; family Asteraceae; genus Chrysanthemum; species Chrysanthemum makinoi. Next base: position 88,123,798 of record OU343216.1, read on the forward strand.
TTGTTTGTTCAAAAACTCTTTGCATAAGTCCAAGTTCCTCGTGAAAATCCCTTTCCCAATATATTGCACACATTTTAAAATTTCGGACATGTGGTAAAATTCTTTTCTGAAAAATATATTGGGCTCAAGCTTGAGGCATTGAAAATGTTCAACTTTTATTTCGTAATTGATTTCAATTTCATGCTCCAAAACTTTGATGTCCTGAGCAAGAATGTTTCAAAATATTTTATAACTTTGCATTGTTCAGCTAATGGCTTTATTTCACCGAGTGAAGGTAAAGGATCATTAATTTGTGTAGTATTGGAATGGGGACCCTTAGAAGACTCGTAAGTAGGTGTCATAACCCAAGGTGTGTTAGAAAAATCTCTGTGTGACGAAAGTAACGACTTTTGAATAGTTAAATGGTTTGTTATAAACAACATTTTCCAATTTTGACCGACTCTCGCCTTCGTGATTTAATTCCTCTTGATGATTGTATTCAACAACACTCATAATGGAATCATCAATTCTATGTTCTCGACCAGTAAACTTTCGTGATTTGGTTTGAATGCTCTATTTGAAAACTTTGGTTTGTAATCGCAAGATTCGTCCATATCCATTGGATTTGGTTTAAAAGAAAACTTTTGAATAATTGTGACACTCACCATGTTTATAAACAACATTTCGAAACACTTTGATTTTGTTTTGTAAGTCGACAATTTCTTCAAGATAGTCATCTATTCGCCGTTGAATGCTTTTTGTACTCACAGTAATCGCTTTTGACAATTTAACAACTCACTTGGCTTTTTTAGTTTATGAAGTGAAATAAGTTGTTGTTTATGATCATATTTTAGTTGTTCTATTTGAGACAACAAAGCATTTTGGATGCTACTAGATCAATGACTGTTGTTCTAATGATTTTCGCTTTGATAAGATTTAGCAAAAGCGGCTTCAAAACCTTTTTCACGTTTTTCTTGAGTTTGAAAAATGTTGAGTTGATACATTAAGCATTCATTATCCTTAGTCAGCAGTTCATTTTTTTCTTTTAATTTCTTATTGATGTCTTTGCATATTTCCATTCGAGATTCTTGGTCTTTAAATAAGTTCATGAGCTCAAGATCTAGATTAGATGAAAGTACAGCTTGTTCAACGTGAGTCTCAACATGATCATTATTTAGATCCTCAAATATAACCATGGAGTCAACTTGATTATCAGCAGTTAACTATAAGGTCATCTTGATCACAAATATAACTACAGGATCTATTTGATTATCATCTAATGAGATGTAGATGGCTCATGTTGAACACTCCGATCCTTGTCTGATGCGATGTTGGCGGAGATATCGACAAGAATGAATATAGTTTGATCCCGACTGAGACAAGCCGCCGCTGTCATACACCGGGCCTCAGATCACTCATGTGGAGTTCTTGCATGTTTACCATCAACATAACCGCCGCATTAGCTTGCAAGTCCTCCATGTCATTATCGACCGTGATTTGCCATGAAGCTCGCTCTTTGTTGGTAAGAGTTCCACCAGCCTTCATCCCAAGAGCCGAGTAAAGCCTCTTTGTGATAAGTGCGCCTTTGTCCTCTGATTTGGGCATGCATTAGCCGATGACCTTCTTCATTACGCTTATAACAACGAAGACCATTAATCCCATTCTAAGCATTACCCTGTTCAACCAGCTTGAGCCCGTTGTAGAGCACCCATGTTATTCCTTCCATTTCCATTAAACCCTGACCACTACCCATCCGACGAACATTACCACGATTCAACTTCAACACGCCCATTGTTAACAACAAAATTGATTCCTTGTGTTTAATGAGAGGCATAATTTGATTGTTGGATTTGTTGAGTATCGCCAAGGCTCTCAGCAATCATGACAAACCCTTGTTGCAATGCATCTAAAGCTTCGAGATCCTCATTCTATTCATCGTAGTGCTTGATCATTGTTGTTGTATGGAACCACTTGAGTTTTTGAGATTGTTGTTGTGACGGGATCATATGGGGTAATTGTAAAGCTGGTTGTGGAGGATTAGTGAAGACAAAGGTTTGGAAATTGAGGATAACATGCTTGAGCCCACAAAGCAAGAGTTTGATTATCCGAGAGTGAAGGTGAAACAGGAGTCCACGATAACCCTTTCTTTGTCAACTTCTTTTGGTGGGCTTCGTCGAACAACAATCCATGTAGCATGACGAAGATTCTTTGCTTTACGGATGAAAATGACATACTTTTCCCAATCGTGACCAAGACTACTCAGAACTTAGTGTTGGATCGCAATTCTTGGCATAATGATATTATGTTTTTCCAACTCATTGATGATGTCTGAGAATCGATGATGATATGACTCTAATGTCTCCCCTGGTTCAATCATGAAGTGTTCATAAGCCAAGTTGATTTTGGATTCCATGTCTTCTTGATTTAGTTACTTCCATGAGAAGATGAATATGTTCCCACATTGCTTTAGCAGCTTTTGAGCATCCACACCAAGTATCGGATTGGGTAATCCCAAGAGGATATACCGCATTGCCTTCATCGGCTTCAAAGTGTAGAAGTTGATCACAGTGAAGTTCAAGAAGACTGACAACGCTGGTGACATCACCTCTGGTGGATTATCATTTGATCTCCTGCACAGGATGAGGTATCAAAATGGACCTTCAAGGATGACCTTCTTCAGAACTTTTCCATGTGGCTTCTTTAGATCACGTAACCTAAAGAACCTTATTACCCATTGATCATAGTTTCCGGAGTGAGCATTGAGGCTCATCAAGTGATCCAAACTCATGAATGGATTGTTGGTCGCTTAAAGCTTCACACATCTTTGCAAACCAAGACAGTTCCTTCATAGTATTCATGGATGGATGTTGATTTTGAAAGTTAGTGTAGGGTTGTACTTGAAGACTAGGGGTTGGTTGAATCACTTGTGGTTGAATTGCTCCTTGAGGAAATTGTTTTTGAAGTTGTTGTTGTTGTTGTAGTTGTTGATAAAATTGTTGTTGTTGATGGAGTTGTTGTTGTTGTTGTTGTTGTTGAGGATACACATGAGGGAAGTAGCTAGAGTACGGTGGTTAAGACATCTTGAAACTTGTGTTGATGATGGATCTTTGTAGTCGAATGAAACTTTGTTGATGAAGTAACCTTATGCGTAGAAAAACCAGCTTAAGCGTAAAGAAAAACCTTATGCGTAAAAACCAATCCTTACGCCAGAAGAATGAACTTACGTAGTGATAGTTTTAAGCGAGCTTGAGGAAAAAAACTTAGCTTATCGCGAACAAAGGCTTAGAAGTAGAATTCTTGCGCGTAAGTTTAGCTTTTGCGCGTGTAAGACCTGCTTAGCGCGTAGAATATGCTTAGTGCAAAGAATGGATACGCCAGAAGAACTTTGCTTAGGCGTAAAACTGGTTTTGCCCTAAAATCCTTTACACTTATCCCAAAGTAAAAGATATCCAAAGTCGGTGTTTTAGGCTTATCCAAGCAAGAAAACACCGAAAACCAAGATCTCAAGATCAAAACCAAGAAAAACCTTACGCCGACTTTGAGCACTTACCGTAAAACTAGGGTTTAGTTACGAGGAATAGCCAACTTTTGCTAAAACCGATTTTAAGCACACCGATGTTTCTAAACCAGATTCGATGAAAAGCTTCAATATCACCAAAATAACACAAAAGTGTGAAACTTGATGATCTAAAACCCTTATGCACCTTACGCCAGTGATTTAACTATCTGATGAAACCAAGCTCAAAAACAATGAAAAACACATAAAGTTTCAAACTTTTTGCCAAAACTTCAACTTTATCACCAAATAACCTTTAAAGTATAAGAATCTTGAGTTTTAAAGTGTAAAAATCAAAGTTTTGAAGCGCTTGGTTAGTTTACCAAACTTACGCAGTAGGAATAAAACATCAAAACAAATCGCTCACCTAACTATTTGGCCATTGATACCACCGTTAGGTTCCCATTTATGTAACACAAGCATCAATATGAAGAAATATAGAAGAGATAGATCAGTTGAACAAGAACACACAATACACGAATGAATATGGAAAGGATATGCGTAAGTATTGAGAGAAAATGAACAACCAACCTTCAAGTGAAGGTTTACAAGACTATTTATAGGGGAAGGAGATAGGGCAACACAACTAACTCCCTTCCTTTCTTATGGGCTTGGGCCAAGGCTTATGGGCTTTCTACATAAGCCTTGCCTTAAGTACTAACATAAAAGCCTAATTAAGCTAACTATTACAATATTAATTACTAACACTTGTAATGTAGTTTAGGAGTGATTCCAACAGTGATAACAATTATTTACATTGATTAATCGACGTTTATTTTTCACACCAACAAACATAATTTCATTCAGGCATTCATCTACTCATGTATCATTCTTTAACTAAAAGTTACTTTTAAGGATGCTTTAGTTTCCGCTAAAGAAATTGCTAAAGAAAAATGAATGTTTAATGGCAATTTGAAAGGAAAATGAGCTATTTGTAGAAATAGAAAATATGAGGACGATGGTGTCAATGAGACTATAAAACCGGCAAATATACTTTTAACCGATTATTTCTTATACATTGGAGATCAAACTATTTCATCACTAGGGGTGTTTGTTTCGGCTTATATAATGGGCTTATGCCTTATTCGGTTTTCGGCTTGTTTCATAAGCTCACTTTTTGAGCCTTATTTTGATGATTTTTGGCTTATATAAGCTTATCATGTCATAATAAACTAATATAAGCCGCAAAGTTTCAAAATAAACCTAAAAAAGAGAGCTTATGAAATATAAGCCGAAAACAAAATAAGCTATAATACCGCTATATAAGTCGAAACAAACACCCAAAGCGGATTTGTTCAATTTTTAGATGGTATAAAGGTATCTTTAGCTTACTATTAATTTAGCATTGAAATTTAAAATCCCTAGATGATAAAAGATAGTTGTTTGAACTTTAAAAGTTCTTTAAACATATTATAATAAGAGAAAATTCTCAAGATAATCCAAAAAGTCATGCATTGTTCATTACATGATCACCTTTTTGGGTATTTTCCTATTTTGGTCATACTCGACTGTTCAATTGCTCGACTCCACTAATTTAATCCCAAGTGCCCACCCCTTTGTACCTTTTAGAAAAAGTATTATGGCCCCCAAATCTAATACACTGTACAACATTTTTGAATATTAATAAAAGTCAATGCTCGACTAACTAGCGCCGACCGAAGTGTCGCCAACCGACGTGCTTTTTGCTTTGAAAAAGTAAAAAAGCTATATTGGAAATAACACAGAATCTTTTGCTTAGATTGTGTGTACTTTATTTTTTAATTTTACTTTTTATTTTGTTTTCACCTAAAAAAAACACACACACACACAAACACACTAACTTGAAACAACGAACACACACTGATGTAGATGGGTTCTTGATCATCGCTTCTCATAAATTGTTGACAATTACGTTTCCACTCCAAATTTTGCATCTTTAGAAGCTGATAATCGAAGAAACACACACTGATCTATCTCAGATATGGTAAGTGTTTAGACATTGTGTTTTTCTTGTGTTACAGCTTATTTATAAGTGCTTATGTCCTTAAATACTACTCTCCTCCCTTGCAAGTCGATGAGCGTAAGGCGAAGTTCTAGGTCAAAGGAACTTCCTTTTCTTCGAAAGCAAGTTTTTCAACCACATAGGCTGAAGCTAATCGCTTTAGTGTAGTATTGTGTGCCCTGTGGATTGATATCGCTCTCTGGGGAATAGGAATGCTAGAAAAATGTATGACGAAGGTGGGGTTGAGGATGATTCTTTTTTATCTTTTATTGGTTTTTTAGAAAGTTAAGGTAAATATCTCGGGGCAATTGGTTTGGGGGTGATACTTCTACCGATTACTCTACTTATCTAATTGTCTAGTTTATCTAATTACTACGGGTAGCTATGTCTATTTCATGTGTGCTCATATGATGAATAAAAATGTGTTTACCTAGATACTATTACTCCCTAGTTATCTTTTATTGGTCGGTCGAATTGTCACACCTTATCTTAACGCGTTGTATTCCGAAAGGTCGTAGGGTATGCGTAGTCCCTAACACTTTGAGGTTACCTTTCGGGTTTATCATACAAAATCCGCAAGCCCTTAATCTATTTCATTCATAAGCCTCACTTTCACAAAGCATACTTAAGCATTAAACGCAACGAATGATGCCTAGTTATACTCCTAAGCCAATTACAATTAAGATAAGAAACAACCTAACAATAATCAATAACTAGGTTTCATAGATCTAAGCAAACACACAAGAAATTTAGCTAGACATGGTAAACAAGCAAGCATACACACAATCAATTGAAGACATAATGATACTTTTGATTAAAATAATTATCTCGATGTGTAAAATAGGGTTTGGGACCCTAAGATACTGTCCAAATCGGACTACAAACATTTAGGGTTTTTTCCTCCAAAAGTCTACCTCTCTAAATGCATAAAAATCAATTCTATATAGATTTACACTTGCTAATTCCGCACCTGATGGGACGCCAGCTTGCCGGTTGGTTTCGTCTTGCCAAGTCATCGATGGGATCGGTCTTCATTGGGACGCTGTCTTGATTCTCAACTGGACGCCCGAGATGAAAATTCGAGTGACTTCTTCTTTACAACGTAACCGTCAGTTATAACGAACAAAAATTCCACCGAGCCGCCCGGTGCTTGTTTTGATTTAAGTCTTTATAGAGGGACGGTGTCGCCCTTTGATTGGGACGCCGTCAGGTTCAGTTTGAGTAGCTTGAGGGGCTTCGATCTTGACTTTGACATTTTCTTCATGTATTTGCTCCTTTTCGTCTAAAAATTCTTCATTCTAGCATTTTGCTTCCAAGAGACCTAAAAGTGAAAAGGAACGAAATTAAGCAGTAACAGATATAAAAGTGGTCAATTAAGGGCTTAAATGACCCCCTAAAAGCGTACATTTTAAATCCTTATCAAATATCCCTACACTTGGCATTTGCTTGTCCTCAAGCAAATGTGCTTTTGGCCAATCAATTTATAAGTTGGGGGCATGAAGCATGGGTTTAGAATAATTCATAACAAGTAAAAGCACCGCAATAGTCATAACAAGCACGGAAATTATATACTAGTACCTCACAAGGGGTGTTTTGATTCTCTCATCTCTAAGGTTATATGAAATATAATAAATGGAAATGGAAGATAAACACTCATTACCCGGGATAGTATAGATTACCATAACGCTTGAGACTAGATCAAACCTCCACCGCTTTCGCGTAAGCACCTAGGAACAACTATCTAAGAGGTCTTTACAAGGGTTGTAACGTTAGGCTTACAGTAGGGAAACAAAGGGTTTTGTTGGATAGCGGATATTTAGTGGTGGCAAGTAAAAAATCTTATGTTACAAGCATGAAAAGCGTGATGTTGCTAAGCCAAGACTCGACTCGCTAACTCTAGATAACTTGAAACAAAAAAACATAAGTTTAAAGACATAAACATAAAGATAGATGTAGGATGGTAGCCCGTATGTTTTTCTTCTTTTTTTCATTTTTTTCCATTTTAAGACATTCTTTTTTCGATATTTTTTTTCATACATTTTTACTCTACCATCCTCTACGATAACATCAAAATATAAGGGATTTATAGGAGCATCCCTACACTTGATTTTTTATTTCTCTAATACTAATTGACCCGATTTGAAAAGATCAAAATACTTGGAGTATTTAATTACGTAGACAAATGGAATTTGAATTTAACATTCTTTCCGCCATAAAATATTACTTTTACTCATGAGTCCCAATCATCCCAAACTCAGGCAAAAAGATATGACTCACTTAGCTGACCATGCAAGTAACTAGATATTTGAACTAAGGGTTAAGTAATTATAACAATAATGCACTAAAGGTGAGTGGATACAAGGTAGGCTAAGGCGATTTGGGTATACATTTGGGGGTGGATTGTAAACAATGTTCTTCATTGATATTTCGAAACCAAACATTACGAGAACCAAAAAGGATAGGCTCCGAGGGGTTAACTAGGTATCGTGTTCTAAAGATGGTACATCGCAGTGGTGTAGGGTAATTACTGAACCGATGTGAAGAAGTAATTATAATAACGTTTTTCAAACAAGGGTTATCCTAATGCCTCTTATCACTTAGTTATTCCTAACTACATAAGTGTAGTCTCACTAGCGCATTTCTAATGCATCACAAAACAAGTTCTAGAATCTATTATACCACCGCATGCACCTCTCAAAGATTAGGTGAATGCTTTTATTCCTAAAGATTTAGGGCTTAACCTCACATTTTGGGTGGAATTTGAGCGGTAAACGGTTTTTGTGCTAGTCATATAACTCTTATCTATGAGACGCTTTATTAAGACTAAAGTTTTAGCTCGTACATGTCATAAAAAATTTTAAATTTGGTGCTAAAATTTCCCTAACAAATATTTCTCATAGTTTATTACACAATTTACCAAGGACAAGACAAATAATCAAGGATAAGAATAGTTTCTAAGTTCCTGTTTTATTCTCCCTCCCTACACTTAAACTCAACATTGTCCCCAATGTTCCTCGAAAGTATCAAAGTTATGATAAAGGAAGGTAAGTAAGGAAAAGAAACTAGTACCTCGATTAGCTCGGTAGGATCCGTGTGAAGTTGCGGTTAAATACTTTTCCAAGAAGAATGCATACGTAATAAGCTTCATCCAATGTTGTGTTTCTTCTTCTTGCCAAATATAACCTGCACACTTATGAAAACAAACGAAACCTTAGCGTAAAATCGGAGGTAAAACTATATATGACACAACTACACTAGGATATAATTCTAGTGGAATGGATGTTTGCATTTTTTCTGGAAAATTAAGACCTGAGAATTTCCAAAAATTTATAAGTAGCACAAAAAACGAAAAAAAAATGATAAGTTGTTTTCGCTTAACCCCGACGCCGCTGCTTTAATCCCCGACGCGTCAGTTGTCACGACCGAAATCGGTTTGTTGCATTTTTGGAAAAATTCGAAAAATTACATCTTTAAAACTGAAAAATTCCTACAAAAAATCCATTATGACTCAATACAAGCATTTGACTCTAACAAACACACATATACATCAATTTCACTAATTGTAATTCTCATGTTCATGTTCTTAGAAATGTATGTTATCTTCCCTACACTTATCTTTATGTAAAATACCTTTATATGTAATTAAGACGAGGTTAAAGACCAAATAAAGCATTTTCACAAAATCAAACATGAGAATAAACAACAATGAAAAAGATATATGACATACAAACAAGCAAACAATTAAGCATGGGTTGCCTCCCACGACGCGCATTTCTTTATTTATGAGTCTTGTAGCTAGACACGAAGTCGTGCTCCTACGTGACTTCCTTACCGTCATCTTCTTCATCATGAC
>OU343216.1:88133266-88215738 GCA_910596185.1 Chrysanthemum makinoi
CACTAAGCACAAAGTCTTAAGCGATAAGCATAGTATTCCCCTAGTAGAGGAGCAAAATCTTGAGTATTGTAAAAAGGCTAAAGCTTTCCATACGATTGTATATGATGGTAATGAGATCCTCAAGCCTAGGCAAAAACCATCATGTACTGGAAGCACGGAAGAGGATAGAAAATTAGAAGATGCCTCTAGGGAGAAAATGGATAAGAAGCTAAAAGATCCTGAGTGTAAAAAGAAAAACATAACGATCAAACCCCATGATTACACTAAAGAGAATTGGATCACTCTGAACATGTTTAATCCTCAAACCCAATTAACCCCAGAACAAATTTTTTGGAAGAAAGATATGGATAAGCAAAAAGCTAAAGTACTTGTTGAAACAAACACTCCCCTTAGGAAAGTGCCTGCAGCTACTGTGTATCCTCCGAATACACCAATGCATTTAGTTCCTAGAACTATTTCCACTAATAGTAAGACCTTAATCAGCCTGTATGTTGTGTATCAACTATTCATTGATTTTAAGAAGACATGTAAGAAGAGAATCACACCTACAAGGATAACTGAAGGGGAAAGGGGTTTTGAGCAAACTAAAGAATGTTATTTAACTGAGGTCATGCCTTTCTTTAAACAATTAAAAGGTCAATTTGAGAGTCTTCAAAAGGGGATAGACTCAGACATTAAAGAAATGGAAAAGGAATTTGATGCAATGATAGTTGAGGTCAATGATTATGAACGGGAACTCAAATATAATAAAATTGAAAGGAAGAATCTGAATATCTTAAATGAGAACTTAGTATTAAGTTGTGTGGCTCAAGATGTGTTTTATACTGTTACTAAGCATTCTATTATGCTCTCAATTTTATGAATTACTTAATGCTTTGAAAGTTTCCCATGATCGTGTCATTGAGCCTGAAAACAAAAACTCGAACTAAATGAGGAAAATTGATCAGGATGATCACGATAAATTGGTAAAACACTTTTCTAAGCTAGAAGTTGAACATTTTGATTTGCAACTAAAATATCAACATCTCAAAGAAAATGTCAAAACCTCAAACATCCAGACATCCTCAAATGTTCCAGAGTTTGATGCACTTTTTGAAATAAACAAACGTGACGAACATATTCAAGCTCACTGTAACACGATCAGAAAGTTGAAAGCCCAAATTTCACAATTAAAGGGTGAAAAGAACAATGTGGCTGGTTCCCAAATGCCTCCTCCTTTAGATTCCCAATTTTCTCAAAACTTTCATCTTCAAAACATCATTAACGCATTACAACAAGAAAATGAGAGTTTTCTAGTAGAAAATGTAAAGGTCAAACAACATTTCAAAGAGTTATACGATTCAGTGAAAGTCACTCGTGATAAAAATAATGAAAAAATAACTTCGTTACAAAAGGAAATTGAGAATCTGAGGAGTCAGGTAAAAGGGAAAATGCCACTTGTCTTTAATGAGAATGTTGCATCAAAGTCATCTGCAGACACTAATATACTATGACTGTTAAATACATTCCTCCTTATCTTAGAAATAACGAACTTGTGTTTCATAACTATTTCACTCACCTTAAGGATAGTCTTGAATGTCTCCGTGAGATTGTAGAAGAGGATTTCATAAATAAGCCACTTGATAGTGAAATTAGGTTTGCTTGCATTCAGGCCAAATGATCTCAGGAGCTGTTAGAATGTTTAAGAGCAACATGTCCTAAATCCTTATGTGATAAAGATAAAGCTGTGATGCCTTGTTCTATGCCTAGTACTAAGTATGCAAGCCATTCTATGCCCAATGTTAAGAAAGTGAACTCTAAAGTTCCTTCAAGTAGTTCAGATCCCTGCACTTCTAGTTCAGGAATGCAAAAGGTAGCCCAACCAACTAATGTTCCCATAATTCCCTCTACAGGAGTAATCAGTGACACAAAAGCAAGCGGGTCAAAGCCTCTAGGCAATACAAAGCAAGATAGGACCTCGCAAGCTAAGAATGTGCAATGGAAGAGAGTAGAAGACCACCCTAGGAACATAAGCGTACTGTAATTAATTCGAATTCTGCTACTATCTACAAAACATGTAATGATGATTGCTTGGTTTATGTTACTAATCATTTATGTGGCGTGAATGATTTGATTAATTCTGTTAAACACCCAGTTAAAATCGTTAATGCCAACAATCATGTTAAGAAGGCTAGAAAGCAATGGTGGAAGAAGGCTAAAAAACATTGGAAACCCACAGGAAGAAAATTTAGTAATGTAGGTGACGAGTATGCAAATACTCATCATTTTTGTACCTTTTAGTCTGCAAAAACATCCAAAAACACCCGTCAAAGCATCAAAATGATAAAAATATCACAAATAAGTGTTTTATGTGTTTTAAATGCAAAAATACCAAAATCAGATGAAAAACGTATCAAGTTTGCATAATTGGCAGTTTTAGTCCCCCAAGTTTTAAAAGTTGTCAAATCTAGTCCCTGGTAAATCAAAATAAAGCAAAATATCATTTAAAGTCCCTAGGGATTCTTGAGTTGTCAAACTTGGTCCTTGAAGTTTAAAATTGCAAAAAAGGCAACTTAGGTCCCTGAAGTTTCAAAAATGACACAAAAGGTCCTTGGAAATTTAAAAAGTGAAAATAATCAAATTTGGTCCTTGTGTTAACATTGGAAAAAGTGCAGGTTCAGTCCCTCAAGCTTTGCAGAAATTACAAGATTGGTCCTTGTGTGTTATTAATTCTAAAAACCAACCGGACCCTTTGTATTACTAAACCCAAACACAAACCCAATACCCTGCTGGCCCAGTCACAAGCCCAAACCCATTCACTTGACCTTGACCCTTGACCCCTGAACTTGAAATACCCAAATCCCACTTGAACCCCCCATTTTGAACCTTTCCAAGATTAATAAAACGGTCAAATAGTCAAACGCGCCAAAACCAGCTCCACGTTCATCGCCCTCACCGCCTGCAAACAAAACAAGAGTGGTTTCTACACCTCACCACCACCTTTACAAATGTTTAACTACTCCCTAACACCTCCACAAACATCCAAGAATCCTTAATGAAGAAAACTGCCAAAGAAATTTGGTGCCAAATGCCAAATGGATGGTTTTGATGATTTGAAGGATCCAATGGTTGGAAAGAAGTGGGAAAGTCTCAGAGATGTCGACAAAGCTCAAAAAGATCATTATAAAGAAGAATGAAGCAATGTAGACAAGTATCTAGTGTAATTTTTAATTTCCTTAGTCGTTGTTATTAATTTAAGCTTTCCAGTGTATGTCTTAGCTTTCAAGTACTGTTTTTATCAATTTCAGTGTAATATAAATCTTTTTCAGTAATAATTTGTTCAGTCTCATTTCAAGTTTATGCAAATTTCCTTGTTAAATTCTCAATTTGTTGAATGTTGTTAGAGTTAATGTTATGGACTCATAAGCTCACATAAGCTCCTATTAAAGCTTTTCTAAGCTTTTAGTAACTCTAAAACTCATTTAGAATCAAAACCAAAATACCAAAAAATTCACATAAATTAGATAAAATTCAAAATCAAAAGAAAGAAATGATCAAGAAGCTGGAGCAGGGTGATTTTTGATTGCCTTGGTTTAGTGCTTCTTGGGAAGCTATAGGTTGTGTTCTTGGCTCTTGATTCTCAGTTTTGTGCTTGGACTCAATTTGTAAGCAATTCTTCAAAATTGGTATTTCTTAGTATAAGTGTTTAAATCTTGTTAATTTTAGTTTAACTTATCAATATAGTTATTATAAGTTAATCAATAGATTTTTTTTTGGTTTAAAAATCTATTTTAGTGCTTAAAGCTTCAAATCGGTTTTTTTAAAGGTTGTTTGGTTTTGCTTTATCAACCTGTTAGAGGTTGTTCATGTTATTGTTCTTGGTTGTTATATGTTACATTAGGTCAATATAGCTCAGATATACAATAAAAATCAATGCTCATTTGATAAAAAGTCAAAATTTGCTTTTAATCCAAATCAATTGCTAAATGTTGGATTTTTATGTTCAATAATCATGCTATCATGTTTATAAGTTGTTAGAATTGATCAAACCAGTCTTATTTTACCTTATTACAACATAATCTAGTAGATTGATCCAAAGTTCATCAAAGTCAACTTTAGTGTTTATTCAAAAAGTCAAATTTTCTTATTTTTTGAATAAACTTGTTATTTGTCTTGTGATCTTACTGTTAGGATTTAGGACTTAAGCTTTTAGGTTTATAATATTTAGTTGCTCATCTTAATCATAGTATTTTATAATTTTGTTAGCTAGTTAAACTGCTTATTTCTTAGCTTATTTTAAACCATTTTCTCTAAAAGTGCCTCTGTGCAGTTGAATAGGTCTATTTCACAAGCTCATAAAAGCCATCGCTGAACCTTATTTGTGTATTTTTGTTTTTTGGAAAGCTAACCTGGCTGTCTTAAAGTTCCAAGCTTAATTTTTTACTTTCTAGCTTATTTGGTAGGTCTACTAGCTTTACCTTGTCCCATTTCTGTGTAACTAAGTATTCAGGTTTACAAGCCACTTTCACAAGCTCACACAGAGCTTAATATTGGGCCCAACCCTGTATATTTTGGTTTTCTGAGAAGCTCACCTAACAAGCTTATTACATCCGTGCTTATTTTGGCTTTGGAGCTTTGCCTTAATCTAGCCTCCAAAATCTGTAGGCCTGTTTGTTGCTTAGTTTAGTACAAGTGCTTATTAGCTTATATTGCTTATCAGTATGTTTCTTTTGTTTTTTTTAGCTTTAATCAAGTTCCTTTTAGCTTATTTGTAACCTTATTTTACTTTTGGTCCAGCTTGTAGCTTGTTTGAGCTTAAAATCCTTTTGAAAAGCCAAAAGCTTGTCAGTTGAGCTCATAAGCTCTCAAACTGCTTATTTTCAAGTTCTAAAATTTTTGTTTTTATTAAAGTTGTTTATTATTTAGTATAATAGGTTTATAAAATAAAAAACACAAAACATCATTTTAAAAATAGTGATAGCGTTTATTTAATATAAATTAGCTTTTTAATTTTTCTTTTTAGCTTATTGTTAAGCATTTTCTGTTTTATAATTTTCTTTATTTTCTGTCATCATAAGATATTTATAGAAAAAATTTCAGAATTTTCTTAGTTTAGTATTTATTAGAATTTAAAATAGTTAAAAAGTATTAAATAATTAATAATAAACAAATAAAAAACATAAAAAATATCTTTTCAGTTTTAAAATTAGTTTTCTAATATTTTAGATTTTTCTAAGTTAAAATTTCATTTTCCAGGTTAATTTATATTTTGTATTTAAGTGTATTTTAATAATTAATAAATAGGAATTAATTAATAATAAATAGATAAAAAGTGTAAAAATATATTTTCAATTTTAAAATTAGTTTTATAATATTTTAGATTTTTCTAAGTCATAATTTCACTTTTCTAGCTTTATTTCATTTTCTTATATTTTAGGTTATTATTAAATAGTTAAAAATAGTTTTTAATTAATAATAATTAAATAAATAGTTATAAAAATAATTTTAATTTTCCAATAATTTTCTTTTATTATTAGTATTGTAAAATATCATTTCATATCCATAGGTGTTTTATTCTTTAAATTTACGTTTTATTTTATACTACATTTAAAATTTAGTAAACATACGCGTTTACGTTTGTTTAATATGATTGTTGTGCTCTATAGTTCTGTATCCAAATACAATTCCAATCAATCAGTAGTGTAGTTATCAATCAAAATCCCTTACGATCATTATCCTTAGTGATCATTCTACGTATGAACGTTTTCAAACACCATTCAACCTCCGTAGGACTTAACGATCCGGGAATCCACTAAATTCCAAGGGATATTGCATTGTTTTAGACGTTTGACTTTTATTACGTTGACCATTCAAGTGGTTGATTTGTGTAATAAACCGACCGTTTGGAACGAATCAAATTTTACGCCGAGGTCAGAAGCGTGTTTTAAAACATTTTTAACCCATAATTGCACATATACCACCTTTGTAAAATAGTTTTTTGTAAAGTTATCAAAAAGTTCATTAACACTTTTCCTAAAGTGTTAAGCAACACCAAACAAAATATAAAACAACAAAACAATCGTAACGTTTCCTATCTTGTATTTTCTTTAAGGTGATTCTTAAAGAGGTACGATTTGGTTAAACGAAACGATACCAAAAATATTGTCCAAAAGTTTTTAAACCCTTAGCACAAATCCATACCTACGCCTTTTCAGTGGTACTTAATAAATACATAAAAATCAACCACCGCAAACCAAGGCAGAACACCTACCAACTGGGGTGTGAACATTAATAAGTTCCCAATCTTAAAGATCAAAACTTGCTTTTGTGTCCTTGTGATTTGGTGTACCTTTTTCAAAGAAGCCATTTCATTTGTGATTATGGTTTAAAGTTCACTTGTCGTTTTGTGATTTGTTTTTGAAAATGATAAACTTATGCGATGCAAGACTCGTTCTTCCAGCTCCACCAGTCCACTTTCAGAGCTTGCAAGTATTCCACGTGAAACGAGGACGTCGCTCCTTCCTTCACCGGATGGGAACGTCTAGCACCACCACCTCGTCGTAATGGCAGAAGATAAACCGATGAATGAGGTTCTCCAAGCACCCATCGAGGGTTACGGAGATGCCATTGTTGTCCCATGCATCGTGGTCGATACCTTCGAGCTCAAAACCGGGTTGCTTAATCTTGTAACCCAAAGCCAATTTATGGTTTTGAGCGGGACGACCCTCATGCACATATTCGATGGTTCAACAAGATAGCATCAACCATCAAATACAAGAATGTCCCACATGAAGAAATTAAGCTTCTTCTGCTCCATTCTCTTAGAGGGACAAGCCCGGATTTGGCTTGAGAAACAACCCCTCGTTCCATTGAGACATGGGAAGATTTAGTCACTAAGTTTGTTAACGAATTCTATCCTCCATCCCGAACTACAAGTCTTAAGAATGAGATAATGAAATTCACTCAAAGATTTGATGAATCATTCGGTGAGGCATGGTATCGTTACAAAGAGTTGCTCCGAAGTGTCCGCATCATGGTTTTACCGAGTTAATGCAAATGGATACTTTCTACAATGGTCTGAGCCAAGCTGACCAAGACTCTTTAAATGCCTCGGCGGGAGGTAATTTCCTGAGCAAGACCACAAAAGAAGCCTTGCAAATCATAGAAAACAAGTCCAGTGTCCGCCTCGTACGAACAAAGACATGTCAGTCTCAGTCTAATGCAGGACCTTCTACTTCATCTCACGTGAGTACATCTAGCACCGATGCTAAGATTGACAAACTCACGGATGCTATTCAGCCTTTGGTTCTTGCTAACCAAAAGAAAGTCACTTTCACACAGACACCATCACATGGTGAAGTAAGAAAGTCGAGGGTCTGTGTTACTTGTGGTGGCCTCATGCATATACAAACTGTACTCCCACGATGGTAGTCCGTTTAGCCAATGCTATAGCCGTACTTCACACATCGTGGAGGTAATCAATACCGTCCTCAAATGAACCAACTACCGTTAATACTTATCAGGGACCACCCGATTTAACAGAATCCTAACATGAAAAACCGGAATCAGAACCAACCTAGAATGAACCAAGGTTATCAAAACCAAGGTATTTCTATCCTGGACCTAATCAAGGTTTCCAACATCAAGGAAACTTTAATCAAAACAATTTCAATCGAGGGAATCAATTTCATGGGAATATGAATCCTAACCAAGAAAATTTTCAAAATCAAGGCCCTAATCTGAACAATAGAGGCCATAATTTTCCTAATCAAACTCAAGCCATTGTTCCAACCGACCATCATCTAATGAGCTATTGAAGAAATCATGAAATCCTAAGATGAAATGAACAAAGTTGTTAGCCGCCTTTAGATTGACATTAAGAAGTCTTTAAATGATCAACCCTGCTCAAGAAAACTTCCGAGAAACACGATCGCTAACCCGAGGGGCGATGCAAAGGCGATCACAACCAGAAGTGGTGTATCATACGATGGACCCGCCATTCCTACTTACTTTCTTTCTTCTCTCCCGAAGGTAGTGGAAAGTGAACCCGGATTTACAAAGGACAAGAACTTCCTACTAATAACGGAGGTACCAACGATGTCCATCCTCAAGTTTTCCGAACCCAAATCCAATCCGTGATGTTTTTAACCTCCATAGCTCCGCTGAAATCCCAAATCCAAATCTTCTATTCCTTACCCATCACGCTTGAATGGGAGCAAAAGCCCGAAAAGCCAAATATCAATGGACAAATTTTTTCAAATTTTGTTGGATATTGGATTTCACAAACACATCAAACCATTAACACAAGTGGGCGTATAAGTGGAATTCTAGAGAGAGAAAGTTAGAGGTTTAGGGAACTTAGTGAGAGAAAGTGAAAGATATTATTATGAGCTCCAACTCTCTACCTTGGGAGGTAGAGAGTATTTATAGTCTTACAAAAAAACGCCACACAACGGGTCGTGGATCAGCATACAGTGGGTAAAGACCACCGGCCCTCCACGGTGTTACAAAAAAAAATACTACTTAACTAAATATAACTATGACTACGAGCATTCTAACGATTACATATACTTGAGGTGACCGACTCTTTAATACCGAAAATTTCTAATTCCTAACAATCTCCCTAGGAGGTCACCTCAACATATACTAAAATGACATTGAATACAATCAGATATTACATTAACAATTGATCTTGCATTCTTGATGTAGTACTTTGCTCCAAAGCTCGTAGTCATTGATTCCACTCATTGCATGTTTGGTTAATCCAAGTGGAGGTCTTTACTGATCCACGTGATAATAATGTTGAGCCGCGAGATCATCTAATAGAAAATCTCTGATACATCCATTGTGGTGTTGGTATTATGTGATGTTGTGACTTTCGGACCGACATGCTCACATTCTCGATCATGATATCTTCATCGAGTAGCTAGCATTGTTGATTCATGATATTGGCGCACAGCAGAGCGTAAGCATGGAGTGAAAATATCAGAGTCATTGATGCACTAATCATGATTTCTTTGAGATGAATGTGTTAGGTGAGCATGCGGCTATGGATTGACCGCTTCATTCTCGACAAGAACGCTCGGGTGTATTCGCATAAGACAAGCATAATAGCGCACGAAGTGTCTTTGATCACTTTCGATGAATTGAGTACACCGCCCACGGTTCTCGCTGATCGATACAAGCACGCTCGTGATCGTGTATAATTCAAGAATTTCTTGATGTGGTTTCGCAAATGCTCTAGCCGTTTCAAACCGAACGCCTCAAAGAAGACAACACGGAGTGAGTGAACCACCGAATTTACGCCCACCGATTGATGAAAGAGATTTGAAAACATCGTATTGCTCAATAGATATTGTTTTTGCAATATAACGAAGGTTTTAATGAAAATCAATTATCAATCATAAAACACCTTTTGATTTGAAAATTAGTACACGGTCGACGTGCTAATGAAAAGAGTTTTAAAGCACAAAGACCTGTTTTTCAAAGGTATCCGTCAATCCATAACTCGAACCGTGATTGATTCAAAAGATTGAATCGCCCCATTGTTTCTCGCTCTCTTGTCACATGGTTGATCTATATAATAGATCACATGCCACCTACCAGAGCTTGTTAGATGTTGGCTCTAAGGCTTTCCATCTTCACGTGAATATGTAAACACATCACTCGATGTTCCGCAATACCACAAGGATAATGCGTAGGACTCAAGATATAATCTCTCTTCCACATTGTGTGAAACAGAGAGTCTTCATTGAAAGTGTCCTAATGAGATTTATTGATGATCTCGTGGCTCTAGACTCAATTTGTGCATATTTGGATCCTATATCGGAGACTAGGAGAGGGTCCTCTTCAATATCAACAATATATAAGAGAAAGTCGATAGATAATGTCGGTTCCCCGTGAGAATGAAACAAGTCCTTTTAAGAGGAACTTGAGTGGTTTGGAAAGTTGAGTGCAAGCAGGCCACCGGGTCCATGACGCCTTGTCTCAATACCATGTTACCAAGTAGCATATGAATTGAACCCGGCCGCCTCTAAGGTTGAATAAATAGAGGGCTATTTGTTTTCACCCTTTTCTCATTCAATTTTTAATTCTTCAACCCCTTCAGTGCTTACCGAGATTTCATAACTAGAACCTTGTTGGGTTTATTCCAAAGACTAGCTCAGCCTCACCGACTCTTCCCATATCTCCTTTTTCTCCTTTTATCATCATACCTAAGAACTCTACACTAACTAGTGGATAGTCCTCGGTAGATCCTCCTGCTCTGGCGGATCATGGTAACACATACCTAACCTTATCGTCCTTATATCACCATACATAATGTAAAGTTGGTCGGTCTTTTTGGTATTGTTCATCCGCCATAGGAACCAATTGAAAACCATTTGAAAATCAATCCGGATACTTATGATATTTTATCAAAGCATTTTGTACCTGAATTGTTTTTGATATTTTTAGAAGAAGAACTCCCTCTCAACATGTGAATCAAGTATTTGAAATAGTTTTCCACACGGAGGCAAGAGAAAGAATTAACTTCTTTGATTACCATTTTCTAAAAATATCAACATCACTTCCCTAATCGAATCAAGTAGATAAAGCATTTTGGGAAGGATGAGGTTTTCATGATTTTGCTCCCCTCAATATGTGCCTCGAGATTTGAAAAGAGTTTTGCACATACTAGAGGAACCTCACATTGAGATAAATGATCACGTTTCAAATCATAGGTTTAAGATAGATGCTCCCCCTCAACATGTGCATGGAAAATTTGAAATCGCTTGTCACATGTGGAAGGACAAAGCATGTAATATCCTTATAAAACCATCGCTTTAAATCCATTTAAATCACACATTCTTCCCCGATCACAATTATCAAATCATTTGAGATTTGTGATCTCTTATAGATTTAAATTGATTTTGAAAGCTTTTAAGGAGAATTGTGACTTGATTATGAAAGCGTTTTAACCGATAATGATCGGATTTTAAGACTTTAAACTCCATTGATAAAACATGCATGTATATCTTTTGAAAACAATTGAATGCCAAATAACTTTTAATTTAATTGAAATCATTCTCCCCCTCAATCAATGACATAGGTTGTTGATTGAGAGATTGATATTTTGACAAATAAGTCCGGATGATTATCAAAAATAGAGACTGAGTTATTTTTCAAAGCATTTAGTTTTCGCCAGATAAATGTTTATAGAATCGAGCATGGAATTTGAAAACATGATAAAACATGGCTCGTTTCTTTTTAAAAGCGGTTATTGCCTCAAAATGACAATAAACCATTGTTTCTTTCCAAAATTTTTTTTTTTTTTTTTTATTTTTTTTAAGAATTAACAACATCTAAAGTCCCATATCATTCTTTGAATGACAGCACAAAGACCGTAGATATTATCGAACCGAGAAAACACATGACAAAATGACAATATTTTTGAAGATTTTTCGAATTTTTCAGATTTTTATGGATTTTGAAAGTTTTATAATTTTTTTGATTTTGAGAGTTTTATAATTTTGTATTTTGTTTTTCGAATAAATATTTACAAGAGATAGATGAAGATAGACTTTACTCGCCTTCCTCCCCAAGACGTGAGTGTTTTCGTTGAAGGCTTTTCAAGCCAAGCGCGGAAGAATAAACTCAAAACGCTCTCTTGGAAGAGCTTTGGTGAAGATGTCGCTAACCGATATTCGGACCTCACAAAATAGAGTTCCACCACACCTTTTTCCACTTGTTCCCTGATGAAATGATGTCGAATGTCGATATGCTTTGCTCTTGAGTGTTGAACGTTGTTGCATGAGAGAGCAATAGCACTTTTATTATCACAAGATAGAGGATTTTGTTGAATTAAAAGCCATAGTCAGATAATTGAGATCTCATCCATAAGATTTGAGCACAACAAGATGACATGGCTATGTATTCACTTCAGAGGAAATAGAAGTACTCATTTGCTTCTTTGAAGACCACTCACAAGCTTATCACCCAAAACCGAAAGCACCTCCGTGATGTACTTCGACGAGTATCTTGACAACTCCATGATCAAGAGATCTGATAGGTCGTTAGTGACATACCGGTGTCTTTCGGTACCATAGTCCCATATTGATGGTTCCTTGGAGATACCGAAAGACCCGCTTAACCGCTTCAAGGTGCTTTTTAGTAGGCTTAGCCTCGTATCTAGCACACATGCAAACAGCGAACAAGATGTTCGGTCTACTAGCCGTGAGGTACATCGTGGATCCAATCATACTACGATATTTTGTTTGGTCAATCATGATCCTTGAGTGGTCCTCATCTAGTTTGGTTCGATCAATCATGGGGTGTCAACAGGGTCACTTGAATCAAATCCAAATTTCTTTAAAATCTCTTTTGCATATTTAGATTGATTTATGAAAATGCCTCCGGGACTTTGTGAAATTTGTAATCCCAAGAAAAATGACATTTGTCCCATCATTGACATTTGAAACTTTGAACTCATTTCATTAGAAAACGATCACATTCCATGGGTCTGCCGAGGCAAAAATAATATCATCAACATAAATTTGAACATGAGTTAAATGTTTGCCGACTTCGTGAACAATGTGGATCAACGCCTTTGCTAAATCCGTTGATAGAAGAAACTTTGACAAAGGTATCATACCATGCCCTGGAGCTTGCTTTAAACCCGAAGAGCCTTCTTCAGACGATAAACGTGAGTAGGATGCTCTTGATTCACAAATCCTTCGGGTTGGCCGACGAGACGACTTCTTTAAGATCTCCGCCGTAAATGCTTCACATCCATCCGATAGACTACCATGTTCTTACTAGCAAAGATAGCCAGAAGATTCTAATTGCCTCGATTCGAGCAACTAGAGCAAAAGATTCTTCAAAGTCAATACCCTCCTCTTGACGGTATCCTTTAGCAACTAATCGACCTTTTTTTCAACACATCACCACGCTCATCAAGTTTCACTTTGAAGATCCATTTTAGAGCAATAATCATAGCACAACTGGAGTGTACTAACTCATATACATCAAGTCGATCGAACTCATGAATTTCTTCTTGCATGGCATTGAACCAACTATCTTCATTCATTTTAACATCTTTTGGTTCGACCTTAGAGAGTACGGAGTTGAAGAAGCACCATAAGGCATCGGGTGCAAGTTGTTTCCGGGTTGATACAGGACGAGAGGGATTTCCAATGATGTTGTCTAATGGATGCAGTCCATTTTCTGAGGTGTTCATGTGGCGTTGTTGAGGACCGAGTAGCCGAGTCGATGTCTCTGAAGAAGATGGTTTTGATGAAGATTCAGGAGCAAATATGTTCTCAAATGGAGCATCTTCAGGAGTAGCAAAGGGATTAACTTCATCATTGGATAAACATTTCCATGATGTACATTTGAAGAATGATGATTTGTTGATGAGACTGAAGGATCGCAGCAGTGCTTCTTGACTTAAAGATATTGAGACCGGGATTGACTTCATTCACGTGAATATGATATCCTCTGTAGGATCAACACCTCATTAGTAATTGATCATAAAGTTCATCAAACATAGGATCAAACAATTTCTTTAAATCATCTTCAGATGGAGGGTACATATGGAGTTTTTGAGAAGAGTTTGGAACAAGGGATGAACCAATGGGATCTTTGAAGTGCGGGTCCGAAATCGATTGTCCAGAGCCATTTGACCGTCACCATCAAACGTAACGTGAATGGTTTCCATGATATTTCAGGTTCTTTTGTTATAGATTCGGTATCCCTTTTTGTTTGGTGCATATCCTACAAATACTCCAATGTCGCTTTAGCTCTAAGTATGCCTAAGTCTTGACCCTCATTAGTTGGATAACACAATGCACCAAACACACGAAGGAAAGAGAGATTAGGTTTTCTGTGGTGGACAAGTTCATATGGTGTCTTTCCATGAACAGTGTGAATCATGGAACGATTTTGTGTGTAGCATGCAGTGGCAATAGCTTCAAATTTGAGAAACATTGGAACTTTTGAGTAAATCAAGATTGTTCTAGCGCTTCTACAAGAGTTCGATTGCTTTCAACTACACCGTTATTTGAGGTTAGTGGAGCAACTTCTTTGATCGTGATTCGATGCTGCATGAAATTCACTAAGTTGTTTGTTAACAAACTCGGTTCATTGTCTGTCCGGGATTACCGACGGTTTTGTTAAATCGAACCTTTTGTATTTGTTTGATAGTTTGATGATGATATCAGGAGTTTCATCCTTTGTCCTTAAGAACTTGACCAGGTGAATCTAGAGTAATCATCAACTATAACTAACACATATTTCTTCCCAAGATATTACACTTTTCTCATTGGTCCACATAAATCCATATGAATTGTATGAAGAACTTACGTGAGAGTTAGTAGGTTTGGGTTTATGGGCATACTTCTTGCTTTTTCCCAATTGACATCTTTGAACAAAGATGATCCTTTTCATTACTTTAGTCGGTAAACCTACAACTAAGTCCCTTTTGGAGAGATCATTGATGGTGCCGAAGTTCAAGTGATTGAGACGTCGATGCCATAACCATGACTTTGTTTTTAGAAGCCTTTGGCACAAGCAAATTGGAGAAAACTTCATCATATCTTCTATGGAGATGGTGTAAAGATTTGAACCACGAGTTCCTTTTAAAAGTTCCTTGCCATTAAGATCTCTAACAAGCGGTATGTTTTAAAGGCTACTTCTAGATGAGTCACGAGAATTGACCAACGAGAGAGCAGTTATGACCCAGAACCTTCCACATAGTATACTCAGAATAACACTATCACCAACAACATAATCACCATAACCATAATACGCAGAAATGATCATTACGAATCTACTGTCCGATGAATTTGCTCGAAGTTCATGAGCCTCAGGTCTCGTATACTTGGAACGACTGAGTCCGGTACCGAGCGATTTGAATGATCTGCAGTTGAACCTGAGACAAGAATGGATAAGCTGGATAATTGGGATCCCATGCAAGAATGGGTTCCACTTGGTTAATGCTTGATGGTGGAACACCCACATGAGCGAGAAACATCCATATCGAGTAGAAGCAATGGAATCATTGGGAATAGATGCAATCTTTGGTGTCGTATTTGACCTATTCAAAGTATGTTTACTTCTTAAGGAATAGTTCTACCGATGAGGCATCCATTTTCTAGTGGGCATAATCTTAGCGGTTTGAGAACAAAGCGATTATTATTATGCCAAAAGGTATCCAATAACCTATCTTTATAAAAGTTCTTCCTGTGGGTTTCCACTGTTTTCTAACAATCTTTCGTTTTGCCTTTTTGCCTTATTTGCACGATTATTAGCATTAACAATTTTAGCGGGCATTTGGCGGACATTAGACAAAGCATTCACACCACATTCATGATTAGCAACAGAATTCAAGCGGACATCATTACAAGGTTTGCAAATAGTATCGAATTGAATTAATTACGATGCGCCTAAGGCTAATACTCGAATCAACACGATTCGTTTTATTCAACTCAAGCTTAATGTTCCTAGATTGGTCTTCTTCCAATGCACATTCTTAGCTTGCAAGGTCCTATCATTCCTTGTATTGTCTTGAGACTTTGACACCTTCGCTTTAAAGTCAGCGATTACTCTGTGGGGAATGGGAACATTAGTTGGTTGATCTAATTTTGCATTCACGAACTTGATGTGCAGGATCGAAGTACTAGAAGGCACATTAGTGTATACTTTCTTAGGCTGTGATTTGAGCTTTTTTTTGGCACACTAAAGTTCACTTTCTTAGCACTAACATATGCGGAATCGAACTACTTGAAGGCACATTGGTGTTTCCTTTCTTAAGGCGGGCATAGAACGGATTTCACGCTTGGCACTAGGCATAGAACAAGGCATCACAGCTTTGCCTTTTACACCTAAGGTTAAGGATTTGGGACATGTTGCAATTACACATTCTAGCAACTCTTGAGATCGTTTGGCCTGGAGGCAAGCAAACCTAATTTCACTATCAAGAGGTTTGTTAATGAAATCCTCTTGACAATCTCAGCGGAGACATTCTAGACTATCCTTAAGGTGAGCACAGTTGTCATGAAAAGCATGTTCATTATTCCTAAGATGAGGAGGAATATATTTAAGCATCCGTGTATTTGTAGTCTAAGGGTGATTTTGAGACAACATTCTTATTGAAAACAAGTGGCGGTTTCCCATTTCACGACTTAAGATTCTCAATTTCCTTTCGTAAAGACGTTATTTTTCGTTGTTTTGGTCACGGGTGACTTTTATTGAATCATATAACTCTTTAAAATGTCGTTTAACTTTTCATTTTCTTCTAGAAAACTCTTGTTTTCCTTTTGTAAGGCATCAACTAAGTTTTGAAGATGAAAAGTTTGAGAATTCGGAGAATCTAAAGGAGGAGGCATTTGGGAGCCTGTCATATTGTTCGTTTGACCCTTTAATTGAGAGATTTGGGCTTTCAACTTTCACGATCGTGTTGCGAGCTTGAATCTGTTCATCACGTTTGTTAATTGAAAGCGCATCAAACTCTGGAGCATCTGAGGATGTCTTGATATTTGAAGTTTGACATTTTCTTTAAGATGTTGATATTTTAGTTGTAAATTAAAATGCTCAACTTCAGTTTAGAAAAATGTTTAACCAAAATGTCGTGATCATCCAGTTCAATTTTCTCGTTTAGTTCAGAATTAGTTTTTCAAGCTCAATGACACGATCATGGGAGACTTTCGAGTACCGAGATAGTTCATGAAATTTGGAAGCATTAATAGAGCAATTTGAAGCGGTGAAAAAGATATCTTGAGCAACACATTCAGTAATAAGAGTCTCATTTAATGTATGCAAGTTCTTCCTCTCAATCTCATTATATTTTGTTGCGCTCATAATCACTAACTTCAACTACCATTGCATCAAATTCCTTTTCCATTCCTTGATATAGGTTTCTATCCCTTTTTAAGACTCTCAAAGTGATCTTTTAGAAGTTTAAAGAAAGGAATGACCTCATTTAAATAACATTCTTTCATTTGCTCAAAACCCTTTCTCCTTAGTTATACCGATTGGGTGTGATCCTTTTCTTGCAAGTTTTCTCAAAATCAACAAACAGTTGAAATATAACATATTGGCTAATTAGGGTCTTGCTTTTAGTGGCAATTTTTCTAGGAACAAGATGCATTGGTGTATTAGGAGGATACAGCGATCGCTCTAGGCATTTTCCATGGGAGGGTTTGTTTCAACAATATTTTCGACTTTACGCTTATCTAAATCCTTTTCGGAAAACTTGTTAGGAGTCAACAATGTCGGAGGCTTAAACATGTTCAAGGAAATCCAGTTTTCCTTTTTGTAGTCATGGGAGTGATAATTATTTTTTTCTCTTTGCATTTAGGATCATCTAATTTTTTGTTCATCCTTTCCCTAGTGACTTCGTCTGATTTCTTATCTTCCTCCGTTACTCAATATGACTAGGTTTTGTCTAGGTTTAAGAATCTCATTGCCATCATAGATCAGCACTTTTATTTGCTTTTTGCCATCTTTAATTTTCGGGTTGGGTTTATCAACAATGGGAACACTATGCTTATCGCTTAGAACTCTATGTTTAGTGACCATGTGGCGATCGAATGGTGTTTCCTTGTATGTACAACTTGTTTTCAAGTTTGTTTTCAAAGTTTTCAGATTAGAAAAATCTCTCAAGAGTTTTGATTCCTTTGCATTAAATTCTTGCTTAAGCATTTTCACATTTTCTTGAAGTTCTTGTTTTTTTGCTTAATTTGTTTTAAGTTTTTCTTGCAAGGAATTTAATTCTTGTTTCAATACTTCTTCTCTAAAATTACTTTTTCTAATGATTGTGCGACTTGGTCATCCATTTCACCTCCGCTGGTGAATTGACTCAAATTTATACGTTGTTCATAAATAGCAACCACGTTCTTTATAGGCATTTAGTTGAAATTCTGGAATCATCAGGGGCACATGCGTGTATTCATCAAAAACATAGTCATTGTTGGTACGAGAACATCGCACTTTTCACTTCACTTCACTGCGTATTGATCATATGGGATAATATCGATATTACCCATATTTTCAACATTTGATTCAATAGTTTGATTGTTGTACTTTGTCATGCATCTTTTGCACATCGACATATCGATATAGTTTTAATACCTCGAGATGAGTTTGTCTTGGGATGGAGCGACTAGTGGTGAAGAGACCTTGGGAGAAACCATTGGAGAGATGCTAGCCATAAAATTGTGTGCCATAGGTCCATCATCCACGCCAGTCGGTATGCATCACAATCGGCGACTTGAAAGGCATTCGATGATTGTGACCTATCTCCACGATAGGTTGCTCATCCACATGCATCATAGGTCTTGGCATTGCCCCGGCTTAAACGACAATTCATCTTCATCCAAAGCTGACACCATTGTCACGAGCTTGTACGGCGACATCTTATCTACGAAGTAATCGACGTGCTGTGGGCGCTTTGGAGATGTACAGTTCCTTGCAATGTGTCCCTCACCACCACAGTTATAACATTTGATTGGCTTAGCTTGACCTTGGTTACCATTCCTTCCTCGATTGGTTGCCAACCAACCTACCGGCTCCACCTCTTCCACGATCATCTTGTCTTTCTGGCTGGTTGCAGTCCTTCCATCTTTAACGGTGGCTTGATTGTGTGGGTTAGATCTTTTTACGAGGTTGTTGTTGGTTTGTGGGAGAGAATTCATGTTTGACTAATGAAGAGCTAGTTGATTAATGAAGTTACCAGCGTGTGTTATCGGCATGACTTGTTTGAACATAGGATAAGGAATGAGTTTGTGATTACCATTACCCAAGGGTATGACTTGTGATGCTTTGGTTGTGATTCGATGTTTGAGTAGAAGCGGTTTGAGTCATTAGGCGAGCTTGTCTCTCCACAGGTTGGTTTTGAGCGATTGAGAATCAATTTTTCAAACATAGCATGTCTCATTACGAGGAGGAAGGCATAGAGTTGCTCATAGTTTGTATTCTTCAATCCTTTAGTGAGCTTGGTGACAAACTTGTGTCATTCGGGATTCATGTTGTTCACAAATTTTGAGTTCAGCTGAATGTTAGGCATAGTCATTCTTATGTTCCTCATGTCATTCACTAACTTATGAAATCTCACATAGTACTCATAGACATTCTCATCTGGTTTCATCTTGAAGTGTTAAAATTCGTCATAGAGTTGGGATTCTCTGTCTTCCATAGTTAATTCTGAACCTGAGAGAAGCATCTTAACATTATCCCATACTGCCTTTGCATCGGTGTTATGATTGATCAGCTTGTAGATGTCTTTAGGAAGACCTTGAAGAACAATGTTTGAAGCCCTGATATCTGCATCGAATCTCTTTTTCTCCTTATCCTCAAGCTCATCATACATTTTAGGTCTGTCCATTCCGTAAAGAGGAGTACCATCTTCATTAGTATCAAGTATGTCTCTAGTCTTCTCAACTCGATATGGTCCTTCATCAATGGATTTGAGAATGTTGACACCATTTTCCTTTCCAAGGCAGATACAATCTGATTCGTTGAGCCCAAGAATCGTAGTCGTTCGCAAGCATGGGTGGACGAGTATCCGACCCAGCTGCTTGAACATCCTCTGCAACAGTGGAGATGATAGTAGGAGCGTTGGTAGACATGTTAACAGATAATACGGGATTTTATAACTCTATGATTAAACCGAGAAATAGATTCTTTCACGGGATTTTACTAAATCAAGAGAAAACCGTAAACAATCACCCAAGTCGCTAAAAGATAATGCACCAAGTCGCTAACACTTAATTCGCTACACCACTAAGTCGCTAGAGTCCCAAGTCGCTAGACAAATGCAAGTCGCTAAGTAGTAACTCGCTAAGCCTCAAGTCGCTAGCAAAATTTTGGCAGAAATTCGCTACTCAAGTCGCTAAAGATACAAGTCGCTAAAGAGCAACTTGCTACAGACCAAGTCGCTACCACCAAGTCGCTACCCGTAGTAGAGAGTCCACTACTTGTACTGTAAATCGCTAGATCTAAGTCGCTAGGTCTAAAACTGTAACTCTACAAATTTGCAAGCAAGTCGCTACGAAGAAAGTAATCCGTGAGTTAAGTCGCTAGCAAGAAAAGACCACATAAACATCACTTTTCAATCCAAAACAACCCAACCAAGATGATTCAAGCTTACCAAATGAAAACCTACACACTTGTGATGATTCTAAACATAAAAGTACTAACAAAATCCAAACTTTAACACAAGAAATCACCCAAATGATGCAAAAACCACTAAACTTTTTCAAACTCAAAAACCACTAGAAATCCAAAGATGTGTAAGATATGATCTAACCATGGCTCTTGATACCAATTGTTGGATATTGGATTTCACAAACACATCAAACCATTAACACAAGTGGGCGTATAAGTGGAATTCTAGAGAGAGAAAGTTAGAGGTTTAGGGAACTTAGTGAGAGAAAGTGAAAGATATTATTATGAGCTCCAACTCTCTACCTTGGGAGGTAGAGAGTATTTATAGTCTTACATAAATCGCCACACAACGGGCTGTGGATCAGGCATACAGTGGGTAAAGACCCGTCCGTCCTCCACGGTGTTACTTAACAAAATACTACTTAACTAAATATAACTATGACTACGAGCATTCTAACGATTACATATACTTGAGGTGACCGACTCTTTAATACCGGGAATTTCTAATTCCTAACAAATTTTCCAAGAACTACATTTTGACATAAGCTTTGCGGATGCTATCATGCTGATACCCAAGTTTGCATCAACTCTCAAACACATGTTAAGCAACAAGGAAAAACTGTTTGAAATGGCTAAAACTCCTCTGAACGAGAACTGCTTAGCAGGTTCTTTAAAGAAGCTTCCCCAAAAGCTTGGAGATCCTGGAAAATTTCTCTTACCTTGTGTATTTCCAGGATTGGTTGAATGCTTTGCCTTAGCAGATCTTGGTGCAAGCATTAACCTGATGCCTCATTCAGTATGGAAGAAACTTTCTTCCGACCTTACCCTACCTGCATGACTCTCGAGCTTGCAGATCGTACAATATCCCGTCCACTTGGCATTGCCGAGGATGTATTTGTAAAAGTAGGAAAGTTCCATTTTCCAGCTGACTTTGTAGTTGTTGATTTCGATGCTGACCCACGGGTTCCTCTCATTGTTGGACGAGGATTCCTGAGAACGGGCCGTGCTCTCATTGATGTATTTGAGCAAGAAATCACATTACGTGTGGGTAATGAAGTTGTCACCTTTAACCTTGATCAAACTTCGAGGTACTCCGCAAACTATGATTCTGAATCGGTTAACCGAATAGATATCATTGATGTTGCTTCTGAAGAGTACTCTCAAGAAGTTCTCGGTTATGTTCATAATTCTTCGAGTGATAATCTCACTCATTCATCTCAACCCATCATTGCCAATTCTACTCCTTCTCTCACTTCATTTGAGGAAAGTGACTTCATCTTGGAAGAGATTGAAGCATACTTGTCTAGTGATTCGGTTTCATGGGAAATTGATCACGCTCCTATCGACATCGAGGGAGATATTCTTCTATCGAGAAGTTGCTCAATAATGATCCATCATCACTCCCTCCCGTCGAGCTTCATAATAAGGAAGTCAAGTCAGTTGAGAAAACTGAAGAATTTCCTGAGGTAGAACTTAAGGACTTACCGCCTCATCTCGAGTATGCATTTCTTGAGGGTGATGATAAATTACCAGTCATTATTGCTCAATATTTGAGTAAAGATGAAAAGACTGCTCTGATAAAGGTCTTGAAGTCACACAAGCAAGCAATTGCTTGGAAACTCTCCGACATTAAGGGTATCAACCTTGAGTTTTGTACTCACAAAATCTTGATGGAGGATGACTTCCAACCAGCAGTTCAACATCAGAGAAGGGTGAATCCTAAGATTCATGATGTTATTAAACAAGAGGTTCTCAAACTTCTTGATGCAGGATTAATTTACCCGATCTCAGATAGTCCCTGGTTAGCCCAATTCATCTGTGTTCCTAAAAGGGGTGGCATAACTGTTGTCACAAATGAAGAAAACGAGTTAATTCCAACTTGATTGGTTACGGGATGGCGTGTTTGCATTGACTATCGTAAGTTGAATGACGCCACCCGAAAAGACCATTTTCCTCTACCCTTCATGGACCAAATGCTTGAGAGATTAGCAAGGAACGAATACTATTGTTTCTTGGATGGTTTCTCGGGTTATTTTCAGATCCCCATTGATCCACAGGATCAAGAAAATACCACATTCACCTGTCCATACGGAACTTTTGCCTACAGACGTATGCCTTTTGGCTTATGTAACGCTCCTGGCACGTTCCAACGATGTATGATGGCCATTTTCCACGACATGATCGGGGAAACAATGGAGGTGTTTATGGATGACTTCTCGGTCATTGGGGACTCGTTTCAAACATGTCTCTCCCATTTAGATAAAATGCTCAAACGGTGTGAAGACACCAATCTTTGTCTAAATTGGGAGAAAAGCCACTTTATGGTCAAAGAAGGCATAGTCCTTGGCCATAAGATTTCCAAAAATGGGATCGAGGTCGATAGAGCAAAAGTAGATGTTATTGCTAAATTGCCTCATCCTACTACCGTCAAAGGTATTAGGAGTTTTTTAGGTCATGCCGGTTTTTATCGCAGATTCATACAAGATTTTTCTAAAATCGCTCGGCCTATGACCCATCTTCTTGAAAAAGATGCTCCTTTTATCTTCTCACCTGAGTGCATCGAAGCTTTTGAAACATCAAAGAAAAAAGCTTATGAAGCACCCATTCTCGTTGCTCCCGACCGGGACTTGCCTTTTGAGCTCATGTGCGATGCAAGTGATTTTGCTATCGGTGCAGTCCTAGGGCAACGTAGATCCAAGCATTTTCACCTATCCACTACGCGAGTAAGACTATGACTGAAGCTCAAACCCATTACACCACCACAGAAAAAGAGCTACTAGCCGTGGTGTATGCGTTTGAGAAATTTCGGCCGTACTTAATCTTGACCAAATGCGTGGTGTATACGGATCACTTGGCTCTCAAATATCTCTTTGCAAAACAATATGCAAAGCCGAGATTGCTTCGGGGTTCTCCTCCTCGCAAGAATTTGATATCATTATACGTGATAAAAGGAGCCGAGAACCTAGCGGCTGATCATCTGTCCCGATTAGAAAACCCACACCAAGATGTTTTCGAAAAAAAGGAAATAAATGAAACATTTCCTCTCGAGACACTCAATGCGGTTACTTTTCGTGGAAAATCTACTACCCCATGGTTTGCTGACTTCGCAAATTACCATGCGGGTAACTTCATAGTGAAAGGAATGTCGACCCAACAGAAGAACAAATTCTTCAAGGATGTTAAACATTACTTGGACGACGACCTACTTATTCAAAATCGTGCGGATCAAGTCATCCGACGCGGTGTTTATGGACATGAAGCTATGGACATTCTCAAAGCTTGCCATGCTGGACCCACTGGGGGCCATCATAGTCCAAACTACACCGCCAAGAAGGTGTTTGATTCAGGATTCTATTGGCCCACGATTTACAAGGATGCCCACGAGTTTGTCAAAACCTGTGACGCTTGTCAACGTCACGGAAATATCTCACAAAGAAATGAAATGCCGCAAAACGCCATTCAAGTGTGTGAGATTTTTGACATCTGGGGCATTGACTTTATGGGGCCATTTCCTTCATCTCGAGGAAACAAATACATACTTGTGGCTGTTGACTATTTGTCAAAATGGGTTGAAGCAAAAGCTTTACCCACCAATGATGCCCGAGTTGTACAGCTTATAAAACACCCATTGGGTGTACTCCATACATGCTAGTGTACGGAAAGGCGTGTCATCTGCCGATTGAGCTTGAGCACAAGGCATACTGGGCCTTGAAACATGCCAACTTCGATATTCAGACAGCTGGTGATCACTGGAAAGTTCAAATGAATGAATTAAATGAACTCCGTGATCAAGCATACGAGAACTCTTTGATCTACAAAGAAAAGACAAAGAAGATTCATGACTCCAAAATCAAGAACCGCGTTTTTAACGTCGGTGATCGAGTCCTTCTTTTCAATTCAAGATTGAAGATTTTCTCAGGAAAACTAAAATCCCGCTGGTCTGGACCATTCACCATCACTAAAGTATTTCCTTACGGAACTATTGAGTTATCTCAACCCGATGGTCCAAATTTTAAAGTGAATGGTCATCGATTGAAGCACTATTTTGGATAGGACATTCCACCTGTGGTTGTCCCGGATCTACAAACTTTCCCCATGAACCAATGAATGCGGGGATCGAGTCAAGCTAGCGACTCGGTAATCAAAAACAGTAGCACACCATATGGGTTTTCACCCATATTTCTGATTTCTTTCTACTTTCTACCACCCTAGTGTGGGGGAGTTGCCCCTCGCTGTTGTATATAAGTTTTCATCAAAAAAAAAAATTGTGTATATATCAAAAATAATAGCCGTAGTATTTCCTTTTTACGTTCTATGTTTCGGCATAACCGCCGGTACCTTGAATATTGAGGGCAATATTCATTTCTAGTATGGGGGGGAATTCTCACGAATTTTATCATGTAATTATACCACCCAATTCCCTCATTTTTGGCCAAATTTTTTTTTGGAGTAAGTGTTTTGCACTTACTTACGGTTATCAGTCCGCCATGTCTAATAAACTAAAGGATTGGCTAATCCAGAAGCAAACGGCTCTTGGTAAAGATATCTCAAATCCGTTGACGGCTTGCAATTTGCCCAAAATTGTATGGTGTTCACCTCACCATATCTTTAATTAGTGAAGAGTTGGCTAGCCCGCAAGTTTATGGCTTCTGGTAAAGGCAGTTGGAAAACCATAATTGGTAAATCGACTCACCAAAGATATTTTATCTAAGAGTTGGCTAGTCCAGAAGCAAACGGCTTCGGGTAAAGACAAATCAAAACCGTTGAAAGCTGGTGATTTGCTCAAAATCATTTGGTTATCATTGTACCAAGGTTCTTACTTGAACTGAAACAATTGGCTACTCGAGAAGTAATGGCTTTTGGTAAAGAGATGAAGTCCATTAAAGTTTCTCAAAAGATTGCTAGGGACTAGCAATATCTTAGTGTGGGGGATTGATGAGTATGCAAATACTCATCATTTTTGTACCTTTAGACTCCAAAAACATCTGAAAAAACTCATAAATGCATCAAAATGATAAAAATATCACAAATAAGTGTTTTATGTGTTTCAAATGCAAAATACCAAAAGGTGTGAAAAACGTATCAAGAATGCATAATTGGCAGTTTTAGTCCCCCAAGTTTCAAAAGTTGTCAAATCTAGTCCCTGGTAATTCAAAACTTGTAAAATATCATTAAAGGTCCTTGGGCTTTCACAAGTTGTTAGAAATAGTCCTTTGAAGTTAAAATTGCATATTTACAACTTTGGTCCCTCATCTTTGAAAAATGTCAAAAATAATCCTTGGATATTTAAAAATGGAAAATTATCAAATATTACCCTTGTACTATTCTTATATGGCATAATTGGTCCTTGGAATAACTTTGGAAAAAGTGCAGGTCCAGCCCCTCAACTTTGCAGAAATTGCAAAGGTGGTCCTTGTGTTATTAATTCTAAAAACCAACCGGACCCTTTGTATTACTAAACCCAAAACACAAACCCAAACACAACCTGCTAGCCCAGTCACAAGCCCAAACCCATTCACTTGACCCCTGAACCTTAAGCCAGTCCAAATCCCACTTGAACCCCCCATTTTGAACCCTTTCCGTTATTAATAAAAACGATCAAATAGTCAAACGCGCCAAAACCAGCTCCACTGTTCATCGTCCTCACCCAAGCCTGCAAACTAAAACCAGAGTGGTTTCTACACCTCACCACCACCTTTACAGCTGTTTAACTACTCCCTAACACCTCCACAAACATCCAAGAATCCTTAATTGAAGAAAACCTGCTCAAAGAAATTTGGCGCCAAAATGCCAAATGGATGGTTTTGATGATTTTGAAGGATCCAATGGTTGGAAAGAAGTGGGAAAGTCTCAGAGATGTCGACAAAGCTCAAAAAGATCATTATAAAGAAGAATGAAGCAATGTAGACAAGTATCTAGTGTAATTTTTAATTTCCTTAGTCGTTGTTATTAATTTAAGCTTTCCAGTGTATGTCTTAGCTTTCAAGTACTGTTTTTATCAATTTCAGTGTAATATAAATCTTTTTCAGTAAGCAATTTCAGTTTTCAGTCTCATTTCAAGTTTATGCAAATTTCCTTGTTAAATTCTCAATATGTTTGAATGTTGTTAGTAGTTAATGTTATGGACTCATAAGCTCACATAAGCTCCTATTAAAGCTTTTCTAAGCTTTTAGTAACTCTAAAACTCAGTTTAGAATCAAAAACCAAAAATACCAAAAAATTCACATAAATTAGATAAAATTCAAAAATCAGCAAAGAAATGATCAAGAAGCTGGAGCAGGGTTGATTTTGGATTGCCCTTGGTTTAGTGCTTCTTGGGAAGCTATAGGTTGTGTTCTTGGCTCTTGATTCTCAGTTTTGTGCTTGGACTCAATTTGTAAGCAATTCTTCAAAATTGG
Organism: Chrysanthemum makinoi; assembly: GCA_910596185.1. NCBI lineage: Eukaryota > Viridiplantae > Streptophyta > Magnoliopsida > Asterales > Asteraceae > Chrysanthemum > Chrysanthemum makinoi. Next base: position 88,159,786 of record OU343216.1, read on the forward strand.
TATTTCTTAGTATAAGTGTTTAAATCTTGTTAATTTTAGTTTAATCCTGTATCAATATAGTTATTATAAGTTAATCAATAGATTTTTTGGTTTAGAAATCTATTTTAGTGCTTAAAGCTTCAAAACAGTCTTTTAAAGGGTTGTTTGGTTTTGCTTTATTAACTGTGTTAGAGGTTGTTCATGTTATTGTTCTTGGTTGTTATATGTTACATTAGGTCAATATAGCTCCTTATATACAATAAAATCGTGCTCATTTGATAAAAAGTCAAAATTTGCTTTTAATCCAAATCAATTGCTAAATGTTGGATTTTTATGTTCAATAATCATGCTATCATGTTTATAAGTTGTTAGAATTGATCAAACCAGTCTTATTTTACCTTATTACAACATAATCAGTAAGTAGGATTGATCCAAAGTTCATCAAAGTCAACTTTAGTGTTTATCTTAAAAAGTCAAATTTTCTTATTTGCAGTTTTTGAATAAACTTGTTAATTTTCTTGTGATCTTACTGTTAGGATTTAGGACTTAAGCTTTTAGGTTTATAATATTTAGTTGCTAATCTTAATCATAGTATTTTTTATAATTTTTAGATAGCTAGTTAAACTGCTTATTTCTTAGCTTATTTTAAACCATTTTCTGAAAAAGTGCCCTGTGCACAGTTGAATAGGTCTATTTCACAAGCTCATAAAAAGCTCATCAGTGAACCTTAGCTTGTGTATTTTGGTTTTTTGGAAAGCTAACCTAGCTGTCTTAAAGTTCCAAGCTTAATTTTTTACTTTCTAGCTTATTTGGTAGGGCTGCTACTAGCTTTTACCTTGTCCCATTTCTGTACACTAAGTATCAGTGTTTACAAGCCACTTTCACAAGCTCACACAGAGCTTAATATTGGGCCCAACCCTGTATATTTTGGTTTTCTGAGAAGCTCACCTAACAAGCTTATTAAATCCAGGCTTATTTTTGGCTTTGGAGCTTTGCCCTAGCTTAATCTAGCCTCCAAATTTTGTGTAGGCCTCTTTGGTTGCTTAGTTTAGTACAAGTGCTTATTAGCTTATATTAAGCTTATCAAGATGGTTCTTTGTGTTTTTTTTAGCTTAATTCAAGTTCCTTTAGCTTATTTGTACCTTATTTTACTTTTGGTTCCAGCTTGTAAGCTTGTTTGAGCTTAAAATCCTTTTGAAAAGCCAAAAGCTTAAACTGTTGAGCTCATAAGCTCTCAAACTGCTTATTTTCAAGTTCCAAAATTTTTGTTTTTATTAAAGTTGTTTATTATCAGTAGTATAATAGGTTTATAAAATAAAAACACAAAACATCATTTAAAAATAGTGATAGCGTTATTTAATATAAATTAGCTTTTAATTTTCTTTTTTCAGCTTATTATTCAGCACTTTCTGTTTTTATAATTTTCTTAGCTTTCTGTCATCATAAGATATTTATAGAAAAAAATTCAGAATTTTCTTAGTTTGTTTAGTATTTATTAGAATTTAAAATAGTTAAAAAGTATTAAATAATTAATAATAAACAAATAAAAAAACATAAAAAATATCTTTTCAGTTTTAAAATTAGTTTTCTAATATTTTAGATTTTTCTAAGTTAAAATTTCATTTTTCCAGGTTAATTTTATATTTTCTTGTATTTAAGTGTATTTTAAATAATTAATAAATAGGAATTAATTAATAATAAATAGATAAAAAGTGTAAAAAATATATTTTCAGTTTTAAAATTAGTTTTATAATATTTTAGATTTTTCTAAGTCATAATTTCACTTTTCTAGCTTTATTTCATATTTTCTTATATTTTAGGGTATTATTAAATAGTTAAAAATAGTTTTTAATTAATAATAATTAAATAAATAGTTATAAAATAATTTTAATTTTCCAATAATTTTATTTTATTATTAGTATTGTAAAAATATCATTTTCATATCCATAGGTGTTTTATTCTTTTAAATTTTACGTTTATTTTATACGTTTAAAATAAAATTTAAGTAAACATACGCCGCTTACGTTTGTTTAATCTGATTGTTGTGCTCTATAGTTCTGTATCCAAATACAATTCCAATCAATCAGTAGTGTAGTTATCAATCAAAATCCTTACTGATCATTATCCTTAGTGATCATTCACAAGTGGTTGACTTAACGATCCGGGAATCCACTAAATTCCAAGGGATATTGCATTGGTTTTAGACTGTTTGACTTTTATTACGGTTGACCATTCACAAGTGGTTGATTTGTGTAATAAACCTGACCGTTTGGAACGAATCAAGGGCCCACTAGATGATAAATCTATCGGTGTAGCTCCCCACGCGGTATTGGTTACATGTATGAGGAACACTATAGGTTCAGTTGGCGCGACTATTACTGTTTTTTATAAAGTACTTGTAATTTGTTATCATTCTCACTATTGTCCTACTTTATATTATTCACAGCTTCGTAGTTTACTTTCAAACCTATGAGCTAGCCAACTTTATGTTGACGTTTTCGAGTATCCATTTTCAAGTGTTAAGAATGAAGTTGCACTAAAAGGTTGAGTATTGGCCTGGTTTAGCAAGACTTAAGACAAGACCCTCCTGAGGTATATTCCGTGGAGATGCATTTTGACATTTCCTTATAATGTAGTTTGGCTTTGAGACTTATGTTTGGATTCCAGATTTTGTACTCATCCCGGTTGTGGGAGTTTTGCGACTATTATCTTTCTTATATGTTATGCACTTAGTATTTTTCTATTTAGACATCTTGTGTTCTTAATTATGAAGTCATATCCTATAAATGCCTTTCCGCTGCATCATTTTTGAGGTGTGACAATCATGAAAAACTTTTTTTTATTGATAAACAACGTTTTTTTATGAACAAATATTTTTTATTGATGAACTGTCGATGATAAACAACTTAACTAATAAACATTGTGATTTATTTTTAGAAACAGATGAACAACGTTTTTTTTAGAGAACTCATAAATAACATGATCAAAATGATGAACAAGAAAGTGGCACCGTAGTAGAATCATTACCAGTGGTACGCAGTGCGCCTATGTACAAAAAGACAGTACACCCCAACTCTAGCTGAGAAGTTGAGTCACCCTTCTTCTACTGTTTACAGAAAAAGAATCGAATAAAGAAAGAGATATTTATCCATTCCTACTATTTTTATGCCAATGTTTAACTTATGAACAATAATGATGAACTGATGAAGAATACCAACTGATGAACAAAATTAGCTGATGAACAAAACTAACTGATGAATAAGACTAACTTATGAACAAGGCCGATGAACTGATGAAGAATATTAACTGATAAACTAGAATAAGTACTAATTGATGAACAAGACTAATTGATGAACAAGACTAATGAACTGATGAACAATACTAACTACTGAACAGTCGTGTTCATCAGTTAGTCTTATTCATTAGTTAGTCTCATTTATCAGTTAGTCTTATTAATCAGTTACTCTTGGTCACCAGTTCATCAATTTTTTTATGAACAATATCACATTGTTCATCAGTTAAATCACGTTGTTCATCAATTTTCTAAAAAAGTCAATTAGTCTTGTTCATCAGTCTTCTAAAAAAATCACTCAGTTCATAAGTATTTTGAAAATCTCATAACGTTTATCAGCTCATCAATATCTAAAAGAAAAATCATAATGTTTATCAGTTCATCAGTTTAAAAAAAATCATAATGTTCATCAGTTAGTCTTATTTATCAGTTCATCAGTTTGTCTTTTTCATTAGTTAATCAGTTTGTCTTGTTCATCAGTTCATTAGTTAGTCTACTTCATCAGTTAAAAAACTAAAAATAACTAAAATTGTATTGTGGTATACCAATTAGTGTATTTAAATATACTTTTACAAGAAAAAATTATCTTAAACATTTTATCAAATACCTTTTGTGCACTAAATATGTTTAAAACGTCATTTTTAAAATGCGATATCTCACTCATATCATATCAGAATTGAGTGATTCAAATTTTTTGGTAAAGAACGGAAAAACATCTACAACTTTCATGTTTTAAGTTTTGCGTAATTCAACTTGAAGTTAGATAAAATTAGGGCCGAAGATGCCGAAAATTTCAAGAAAATCGATACCCACTTAAAATCTAAAAAAATCGTTTCGATTTATATATCAAAATTTATATCAAATTAAACAGAATTAAATTCTAATAATTATGGTGAAATCGTTTTTTCATAAAAGTTTGTCGCTTCAAAGTTATGACAGTTTTAAGTTTGATAGTGAAATTAAAAAATGGGTCAAATGACCAAACCGCCACTTTAATAAAAAATATTGAAAAAAAAGGCCACGTGTCAAATGTTAAATAACTTTTTAGCCTTTTTATTATTTCTGACTTTGTATTTCAACGCTATTCTAATGCTTCGTAGTTTTTAAAATTGGATTGAAATCCTCTAAAGTTCAAATTGAACATGATAGGTCATGTTGATGTTTTGTGAGAAGGAAAAAATGTGAGCTCTTTTTATGTGTCGCTTTTATTTTAATTAAATTCAAAATCTCATTCAAAATAACACTTAGGGTGCGTTTCTTTTTTCTGCATAGGACCCACATCTGTTAGAAACACTGGTTGGGAAAGATTTAACTTTTGTTGCGCCAGTGATACATAAAAAATAACCAAAGTTAGTAGGTCCTACACAAAAAAATATTATTAAATCAATAGGTCCTACCATCTCCTTACTAAACTAGGGGTGAGCATCGGGCCAAACCAACCCGACCCGACCCGATGAAACCCGAAACCGAAATTCCCCCAAAACTCAAACCGAGACCGAACCGAAACTTACTCGGGTCGGTTTCTGTCGGGTTTGTCGGTTTTAGTCGGTTTTGGTGGTTTTCGAACCGAACTGACAACATGTCCGGAAAAGTGCAACCCGATACAAAACCGAGTTTGTCTCGGCCAGGTCGAAATCGGGTCGAATCAGTTGGTCGGGTCGGGTCGGGTCGGGTTGGGTCCTCGGTCCAAAAGTACTAAACAGAAAAAAGAAACATAGAGGATCACTCACTACAAAAAAATCAATATTTTGGCACGACTTTCTCGTGTCAAATTTCCAAAGACTGTCGACCCAAAGAAGAAAAGGCATGACATGTCGTGCCTCTTTCGTCGTACCTTTTCGGTTGACCCAAAATATTTTGGCACGAAAGATACTTTGTTGGTTTGGGACGACTGGTTTGTGGGGCCCAAAAGATATTCAACGAGAGAAAACGATTTGGCACGACAGAGTAATAGCAAAAAGGTACGACAAAATTGTCCCAAGTTTTTTTTTTAATTTATTTATTTAACTTTTTTACTCATTTAAAAAAAATAATAAATTGTATTTTTAAACACTTTGGGGCGACAAGTGCATTTATTTTGGCACGATATAGTCGTCCCAAATTGCCATTTCCACGTAAGCTAATAGATACTTTGGGACGATCCACGTGGCCTTAGTGCAAAATGGGACGACACGTTTTATTGTATTTTAGGACGACATCGTCGTCCCTAATAATTCTGGGAGGGTAAAAAAAAATGCAGCAAAACTGTAGTTTTCCAGATTTTTTTCTGGATTTTTTCCCGAAAAAAAAATCTACCAAAACAAATACAACGTGTAATCAATCACAATCCACAATACCAATTTGACAATATGATACAATACCAAATTACTAAACGGATCGAATAACTTTCCAAAATTCCACGATACCATTCGACAAATATGATACAAATTAAACTACTCTTAAACTATACAAGTCGCAAATTTCCTAATTAACATGTCTCAAACTAACAAGTGACAAGCTTATAAAGCTAACATGTCTTAAAGTTATAAAGTTAACATAAATCCACGATATCATTCGACAAATTCAATACTATTCCATAAAACTAACAAGTCTAAAGCTCACAAACTAACTTCCCTACTTTCATAAGTACTACTTAGCCTTCATTTGCGACTCGTCGCCTCATTATTATCCTCACTATTATCATCATTATTATCCAAATCATTATTATCAATATGATCAACTTGGCGCAAATGAGGATTATTTTGTGAGTTGTATTGGTTAAGGTCTGGTGGCGGCATTGCATAGTTGGAACTAGAACCCGGGCACGTAGTAGAGTTGGGAAAGGTGGGATGATAACAACCGGAAAAGGTATTATTGGGGTCGAAAATAGGAGGTTGGAACCAACAGGGCGAGAATGGGAGGTTGGAAACCAACAGTACCGGCGGGAGGGAAAAGGGCCAGAAAGGGTGCCCGGGAAAGGGAACAGGCTGGGTTACCTTGCGTTGTAGTGGCAGAACTGCTCAAGGTATGATCCGAACGCCCAAACTATAGAATAAGCCGCGGTAGCCTGTTCCCTAGCCACGCGAGCCTCTTGCTCAGCCACGCGAGCCCGTTCTTGCGCCTCCTTAGTTTCCCTCTCCGCTCGGTTCAACACCTCTGTCATATGCTGCCTAGTAATGTAATCTTGAGCAACAGGCCCATGTGTGGACCTGTGAGAGGTTGAGCCACCACCAGGTAACCTCCTGCCCCTGCCTGCCATGTTCTGGCGGTTGTCACTCGGAACTATACGACGCAATATTTCTATGCTGCTCATGTACGGGATGACACCGCCTCTGACTTGCTCATGAAGGGCCCTCATCGCATTCTGTGTAATTTAAAAAAAAGAAAAGAAAAAAGAAAGTTTGTTAAAAACAAGTAAGTTAGGAAAAAAAATAATAAATGAGAAGTAACTTAATATTAATGACGCATGTTAAAAGATAAATTACTTACGTAAGTCGTCTCGTTCTCTCTGGTCTTAAATGTGCCATCTTTTTTTGAATGGCCCTTCCTCCAAGTTTCAATCAGGTCTTCATTTTGATTGTCATGGGTGACCCTCTATACATACAATATAAAACAAATTGATAACGAGGTAAATATAAACAATATAAAAACCTTTAAAAATCACAAAAATTATAACGAGTCTTACATAATTGTTTCTTCCTTGAACGAACGACTGTCGACCTTGGTGAGTTAAAATCTTGTTTTAGATCGATTTTCGCCTTTTGGCCGATCTTGCCATCCGTTTCGGGTCGCACCACCAGTCGACCAACATCTCCCATTGTTCTTGGGTTCTGTTAAGCCAGGCTTTCGGGGGCGGCGGATGTGCCCTTGCCGCCGCGGGCATCTCGTGGGTATCAAAGTATTTAGACTTGAGCCTGTGTTTATACTTTCGGTATAGCTACCTCTGCTGTAGGTATAGCCCAAGTCCTACCCTTTCCCCCACCGTTTAGACATTATTTCCAACTTGGAATCTGTTCTCGTTATTCAACCAAGGCGCCAGGTTGAAATAGGTCTGCAAATAAATATACGCATTTAAACAAACACACAATTTAAATATAACATGCATATCTAAACGGTCAATAACAATAAGAATAGAAATAAAATAAGCAATACATATAACCTATAGTGCATGCATTATATGCCCCTTAAAAGGATCAGGAATTTCTTCCCAATCGCAATCAAGGGGAAGTGGCCTCACTTGTTCCCCAATAAGACTAGCCAACTGCGGTGCATAAGTGCCTATCGGTGAGAAGGTGCCTTGATCATCGGAATCAAAGCATATAGGCAAAGGGACATTATTCTCTATATAAGCCCTCTTTAAGGTCCGATTTGCCGTCTCACCAATGATCATTGAACCTACAAATATAAGTTATTGTATTGTGAAAATACATGTAAAAATATTCAGTTTTATCAATAAAAATTATATAAAAATAAAAAATAAAATAATAAAAATAAAAAATCACAATTTGTTACCCAAGAATAGCGCAGGATAGTAAATGAGGGCTGGTGGATCACCCGCCACATCCCCTACCAAGTGTGATCTAGGCGGTACACACGCCATCTGTAAAAGTACAAGTACAAGAACACATAATTCCGTGGACCAATTAATACTAATATACACATTCATATAAATATACACATTCATATAAACATATAGTAACAATTTCATTCAAATTACAATTTAAAAACTGTGAAAACGTAGAGGGGGGGTGAATACGTTACCGTTTAAAAACGTTAGATCTTTTGTATCAAATCGTTTATGAAACTTGTTATAATATGAAAGTACCAATTATTGTTTGTGACTAATATAAAGCATAGTAAACCAAGTTGTCACACAAGCATAAACATCAAACCACATCACAAGCAATTATAAAAGTAAAGAGATAAAGAAAGGAAAGTGCAAACCGAACACGAGGATTTATAGTGGTTCGGTCACGGATCTCCTCTCCGCCCTACTCCACTCCCCGAGTACCCAACTCGAGAGTTACTTCACTAAATCAACAAGCTCCCTTTTTCGGTACAAAGCTAAATACCGGGTTCTAGTTCGAGGTAGAACCAACCTAACGTCGCCTATACAATATTTCCGACACTAAGCTAGATGTCGAGTTCTTTTCAAGGGTACAACCACTCCCACTATGTTTTATGGCCCAACATAACAAACCTTGTGTTTTATGGTACAAACACATAAACCATCTAATCTAGTTTGGTGAAAGTGTTGTGATGATGCAATAATGTTTACAATAATGATCCATGACATAAATGTCTAATGGATATGAATGACTAATCTAAATGATCTTCTTAAATAAGAAGTCTTCAATCAATGAGGATATCAAGAGATCTTGAATCTTCATATGTTGATATGCTTTGGTGAATGAGGATGGCTAGATCTCCAAGCTTTCCTTGGTTGATCAAAATGTAAAGTATGCTTACAACAAAGATGAATGTTAGAAGCATTATGATCATGTGATGATGAGGGTGATTAATGTATATTATTACATGGTTATCTATAGATCTAAAAGATGAAAGAAAGATAGAAAGAATGTGTGTTGGAAGGGATGATTGAAATGAGAAGACAATGGGCTCTATTTATAGCCAAAAATGTAATCTAAAAATAATAATTTATTAGATTTGATATCTTAGAATATCTTTCAAGATCTTGCAAATCTAACCAAATATTGACCAAATCTTCTAAAGATATGATGATGCATGAAGTGATGTAAAATTGTATTTTCATTTAGATTAAAATGTTCATGAAAATAAACTTGTAAAATGTATTATTTAACTAGTTTATAAAAAGTCTAGTTGCCTTTTATAAAATAAAATATCTAGTTAGGTGCTTGTCAAAATAATATATATTTTGTCAAGTGTAAGTAAAATTTAGTACTTGTATGAATATTATAGTTAGTTTACTTGTACAAATAAAAAGTATATATTTGTTAGACATTTTACAAAAGATGTATTTGTATAAAATACTTGTGAATGCAAAATGTAAAATGAGGTTCGAAATAGAATGATTAACCTATTAAAATACTTAGTGACTCTAAACGTATTTTAAACATTCTAAATGATTTGTTAATGGATTTGATCATAATGCCACATAACAAACATGTATGAACCTGTGTTGTAACATACGAGGACTTGAGACATCGAGAGGTGTTGAATGTATGTTGAGACAAATGTAATTACAAGTAACTTGTACATTTTACGTTATGTATTACAAGTTACATGTTTGTCATCAATCAAAACAAACGAGACTGTATAGATTAAATATCGTAATATTTGCACTAACAATCTCCCCCTTTTTGATGATGACAAAGATATGTAAACATAATAGAAAGTAAAATGTAAAAGGTTACTTGTATCCTTACTACCTTTACATTACCTTCTCCGTTTACACTCTTCTCCCCCTTTTGAAACAAAAAGGTTTGTCCTTGGAGTTTAACTTAATTTCTTCCCAAAAAGGCGAGCTTGCATCATCCCTAGTGAAGTTAAATCGTCCACTTCAATCCGTCCCTTGTTTGGTAGCGGATCCATGGATCAAATAAAGAGGCTTAACCTACATCAAGGTTAGTTTTATGCAACAAAAATTATGAGAAATATATGAAAAAGAAAAAGGCATAGCAATGTTAGCCTATTTTCTCCACTTTTTATCGAAGCAAAAATGCTTGTTGAAAAGTGAGAATGATGCTAAATGCGTGCATGCTCCCCCTTGACGGTTGCTCCCCTTGTTTGAGGCGTCAGGGTATGATTAAAACCTAAAAACAAATATTATGCAAAACTATATTCGTCATTGAACGAGTAAGTGATATACAACAAAGTGTGTATAAGATGCATTCAGTAAATTCTTGACGGAAGCTCCCCTTGCTCTAGGTCGTCAAGATGAACCTTCAAAATAAATATTAGTATAATAGAAGCTTTGTCTTTAGACAAATATGTCATATACAAACAAGTGTATAGACGATGCAATATGAGTGCTTAAAGGATATTCCTCCTTGTTCGAGGGTGTCAAGAAGCACCTAAAATAAGAAAAATAATTGATGCAAACTTCATCCTTAGATGAGTAAGTTATATACAATCGAGTGTATATGATGATGAACCTACAATGAAAAACATTAGTGCAATATATTTCATCTTTTTCACAAAGAAAAATAAGATGTATATATGTGATAAATGATATAATCAAAGATCTTATGAAGTGTAGTCTCCTAATTACAATCATAAGAAAAGTGAGAATATAATATGATAAAAGCCTACAAAATAGTTCCTAGAAAGAAGATATGGAGTCTCCCACCGGGTGTGCCACTAGTGGTGCTAGTGTTGGTGTCGGTTTACTAGTAGGATTCATGTGGTGATGGTAGATGACTCGAGATTTACAAAAGTAAGTTTTCGCTAATCCATGGTGGTGATGATTAGTGAAAGTGGTGATGGAAGGTGGTGGTGATTAGGAAGGAAGCTATTAAGGAGTTAGAAACTCCTTTCGTCATGTCAAGTGACCAAAGCTAAGTGAAAAAAAAATATGAATGGACATTGCATTTCAATGATGCATAAGGGTTATGATTTGAATGATTTATTGATGCTAACAACCTATTGTTTTGAGCAAGTTCTCATATGCTTCAACCCAAGAGTAATCAATAATGCGTTCTATCTAAGAATATTATAATGAAGATACCAAAAGCTATAAAAGTGATAACATGAAGATAAATTCGTTCATTGATTGACACGAATTATAAAGATGACCTATTCTAGATGACAATGGGAAAGGTAGTATTAGCATGGTTTTGACCGTCATGGATGATTATCACATTGAAAAGAAGTGAAGACAATATGAAAAATACTAATAATAATAATGAGTACCTATATGAGGATGACATCATTTGAGAGTTGGATAGACCAACGTGTTGAAAAGGTGTTGGGAATGGCGGTTTTGATTAATATATCGTTTGCACTGACAATGACATGCATGATATGAGGGAAAAGGATAAGATCCTATGATGGTGTTCTAGATAGTGAAGTTGTAAGGTGCTAGTTTAAGGAAAATCCTATATGTGGAGATGAAGACGTTTTGTTAAAAAGGTTGAACTAGTTGTGGTTTCGTGAACCGGTTTTAGCTAAGTGGTGTTTACCTATGTGTTGGTATTTTAGAGTCTAAGAGACATAAATTTTGACAAAAGACAATTATGTGAATGGATTTCTCTCCCCCTTAATTGGTGGACATCCAACATAATGTGTAATGTATCAAATAAGGAATGACAACAAAGTGTTTAGGAGGTTATTCGGGTTAACGAAAGAGGTGAGCTTAGTAATGTTTTTCTGGATGATGGTTAGCATACAATGAACTTCATCCTTAAAGTCACGTACCTCTTCTCGATTAATACGAGATGATCGTATGATGAGGCATGTGGTTTCCTAATAGGAAGTGAAGAGGATTAGAGTATTGTTATAACTAAATAATGATGGAGATGATTTTTGGAAAGCAGAAAAAATGAGATTTGGAAAGTGGTCGGTTGAAAAAAAATGCAAAGCCAACCCTCTAGAACTTAATTCTATATGCTTTTAAACTATATGCAAGTGTAGGGGTCCCATAAAACATATTACTAATCTATGTAGCAATAAAGGGATTATGCGAAATGAGCATATAAAAGTTAGAACCAAGTGAGATAACAAATAATTTGTTATCAACCTACAAAACAAATTTGTTAGTGAAAAAAGATGTTAACATGATAGAAATCAAATGATAACATATTATATAAGCAAAAACAACATATTGCACTTAGTAGACAAGAAATCACCACACAAGATAGCATCAAAACAATCATATTATGCAAGAATACGACTTTATTCAAGACATTTCATAATGAGATTGTTTTGTCGTTAGACTTAGACACTTAAGCATACTTGGATATACAATAATCTATGTGATTAATTTGTAAGATAAAAAGGCTTCTAAAAGTTAGTCATACCAAAAGCACTTTGACAGATTATATGTGCACACGTAGCAAACAAATAGTGTGACAAGAACCAAAAGAAACAAGATGAAAGATTCATGCAAGCCATGTTTAAGACATAACAATTTGGAGCATGTATCATTTGGATCGTACTACACATAGATGTAATGAATGCCAACTAATAGCTTTCAAACACAAATATATCATATCAAAAATTATCACGTATCAAAATGGCATATTATGAGTTCATAAGTAACATGTTAATCATGCTAAAATTAATTCAAAAGTAAGTATCATGCAAATAAAGTTTAGGTTTAAACGTTTAGTAGCATGAAACAAGAATACAAACATTATAAAGATAAAACCATACTAAGGTTTACACATTTGACTTGTTATCAAACACTAAGATAATGTCAAATCAACTTATCGTATTAAACAAGAACATGTAATCAACACATGTAAGTACAATGCAAGTGGTTTTACTAAGGTTTACACATTTGACTAGTTATCAAACACTAAGATAATGTTAAATCAACTTATCGTATCAAACAAGAACATATAATCAACACATGTAAGTGCAATGCAAGTGGTTTTAAAAGAAAAGTCATATATACTACTTGTTTGATTAGTATTCCTAAGGCGAAGCAAACTATCAATGTTTTAACACTTACTTTAGGCAAGTATAGGAAAACAGATTTTTCAAGTTGGAGAATGAATATGAGACTATTACTAGCGGTGCTCAATTAAGGCTAAACACGACCATTTTTACGGGTGATTCCACATACCCAACTTCTCTCCAGGAAGCAATTCGACCGTTAGGTCAAATTGAGTTTCTAGTGCAATAGGTTCTCCAGTAGTCATTCTCATGTTAGAAAGATGGAAATTCCTACTTTTGCCTATTAAAGTGCATAAAAGATGATAGTTTACCAATACTTGGCTTAATGTGACACAACTAATATGCAATATAACTAAGGTGATGAAGATGTCATGTTATACACATGAATTTTATCAATGGTGTGTTGATAAACAATATGTTTTAATCTTGTGTTTAGAATCTAAGGTTGTTCAAATTACATAGCTAATTGTATGATCTAATGGATGACATCTTTTGCGTTGAGTTGAAATGTATACTTTAAATGTGATTTGATTATCTAAGACTAGGGAATGGAATATGTTAAATTAAGAACGTTCTCAAGAAAGCTCCTTTTTTATTTAACAAGAATCTAAATAAGGTTACCAACTTTAATAGATCATGTGTATGTTCTACAGATGTGTAGTTTTAACCTTGGATGTGCACAAGGTTTGAGCAAAGTTAGGTTATGATGTATGCTTGAAAAGAAATGGATACAAATAGTATCTTTCAACAACGCATGGGATAAAGTTATCATGCTTATGAAAATAAGTATGACAAGATGAATTGGATATGCTAGTTCATAGAACTTGTGGATGTTCGTTTCAAAATCATTTAGCCAATGAGGTGTAATGAAATCTCTTGTAACATAACCATTTATGTCGCAAGGATAGAATGATGCATAGGATATACAATATCCTTTTAACAAGATGAATACTTAACGCATAATTTCTTAAGCATAATGTTTTTCAAAACATCATGTTTTCCTAAATGAAGATATGAAGCCAAAGTGTTTGAATCGGATAGTCCCGTCTAAATAAACTTGGTCTCAAGATTATATTCACTAGATGATGACAAGAGGAATTCACTCGAGTTTCTTATGTATACTCCTCAAGAGTCATTGTTGCTTGGGGTGTATGATGTTGGCTTTGAGATTGCATTTTAACATATGTTGTTAAAATGTTGATTTGAGGTTTAACGAAATTTATGCAGTTTAACGACAAAGTTTTACTAATACTTTGATAATTTGTGAAGGTAGTACTACTTATACCTAGTGGAAATTGACAACAATTACCAAGAGCACCATGCTTATTTGATAGTTGAGGTTCTAGCCATAATGAATTATCTAAGTCCTTATATGTGGGAAAGGATGGTTGAGTTTGTTCAAACGTGCATTTGATTCAGTACAAGTGTTGGACACAAGGGCTTTTTGAGCAATACACTCAACGAATTCAAATGATGGTAAGGATGGTGGATTGGTTGATCTAGGTGGTAGGTCTTCTAGTGTGTCTAAATAAGGATGTGGTGATGTAGGGGTTTGTTGTGCTATGGGAGTACTTAGGTTGATTATTTGTCCATAGATGTTGAACACAAAAAAGTACGGATACTAATTCTTATGGTTCATTGGTTGCTAAAACTAGTAGGTGAAGTGCTTGAAGTTTTGGTCATGTCTATGAAGCTTAGGGGCTGAGGTATAGGTTCATCTTGAAAGGGCACGTTTGGTTTAAAGGATGCTCTTGGAAGTTCATGAGCAACACGCTTAATGGTGCCAAAAGATGGAAGAGGGATAGTAGGTGTCAAAGAGGGATAAGTGGCACAGTGGGTTGTTTGTTTTGGATAAGTGTTTGATTCATTTTAGGATTAGTGTTTTAACATGTGTTGTTAAAATACTTGGGTGTTGATTTTTCGGATATGACTTTTAATGACTACAATCGTAAGTCACATATACTTGAATATTTCGGATGAAATACTTAAGTTGTCAGTCCTACCTTGTTGAGACTATGGAGCTTAGATTTCACTCGAGGATAGCAAGACTCTTTAACATACATGTGAGTTATGACTCGATGTAAATGCTTATCGTCTTGGAGGATGACATATTATTTTCATGTTAACCAAGTGAGGCAATACATGTAGATACAAAATAATATCTAAAGTCATATGTTAGACTTGTGTATGATATCTTTGCAAATAATGAGTCCGGATTAGTCTAGGTGGCAAGTCATCTAAGTTATCCGCAAATAGATGAGAAGATGTTGGTGGTGTTACACAAAGTTTGATAGGTACAAGTTTTGGAAACTTTGGTAGTGAAGGTGTTTTTGGATAGTTGTGAGGAAGTCATAATGGTGGGTGATTTTGGTTCTGGAGTTGGAGTACTTAAGTTTAGAAAGTTCTTATCTCGAGTGGGTGATGAGATGTTAAGAGGTGACGAGTCTGAGGATGAAGAGTTCAAGCTGACGAAGCAACAAGATCGAACGCTAATCCTAGTGGTTTTCTTAAGTGTCTTGTTTGAAGGTGATGAGGCTAAGGATTTAGTCATTTTGACTTTGCTTAAAGAAATGCTAAGATTAAGGAGAATTAATAGTTGGAAGGTGAAAATGACCATCCTAAATGTGTCGATTTATGGAACTAAGGATTCACGAAGATGTGTTTTATTTGATGTTAATTCATACAAAGATGATAGTTTCTAATGAGATGGAAGTGTCTAAGATCATGTCAAACATCCTAAGTTAATACATTGAGGATGTGTTGAGTGAGATATGAAAGATATGCATTAACAACTATCCTAGAAACGAAATTTGGTAAATTAGATTGCGGGATTTAGTAAAATTCAACAATTTACCTGTAGGATCCACGACACCATTTCTTTACACAGGCGGAACCCTTAAATTGGTGCCGCCTGGTTCGCATGTACAGGTATGGCGGTACCAAAATGCATAACAGACGGTACCAACATTTTGGTGCCGTCTGATCCGTGGACACCAGAAAAGTTCACAGACCCATTTTTTAGGTGTCAGGGAGTTTTCCGAAACCTGAAATTTTGCTTAAAACATGTGACATTAATTACTTCTAGTTAGGAAAAGTCGATAACACATATACAAACATAGTGGAGCATAGACTTTGACCAAGGGCTAACGATTTTCACATAAAAGTGAAAATGGGTAAAATTTGATAACACACTTGTGCTATCCACCTGCATAAACCGGTTAGCATACAACATTGTTTTAAGTCATATTATCATCCTACAAAGTAAAAACAAATAAATTGCATCATACAACATTGTTTTTGTCTTTGTACCAAACACTCTCTTAAAACCTCCATTTTTCAAAATACTTGACTAATTTACTTAGTACTCATTGCTAAGTGAGTCATGACATTTCATAAGTTATGCGAGATGTTAGTATAACCTATGCAAAGGAAGTGATCTAAGTCTCTAAGTGATGGTAAAACAATTTTCCAACTAAGTGCACAAAATCTAGCAAATGTCCTATTGTGCATAAACAAGAAATCGTCAAGCAAGCGAATAAATAACATGGCAAGATTGACACTTATATTATGCAAACAAACAAGTGTAAACAACAATTTGAAAATAAGCAAGCAACATATATGCACACAACATAAACAAGTGGTCATTTAGCATAGCATAACAAGAAAAACACTTTTCGTCATTTATCGTTTAAATGTGATGATGTTACCAAGCTTGATTGGTTTTATTTAAACATATTACATAATTATTTAGTTTCAAAATAAATTATATCAATGTTCTAAGAATACCATCTTAAATTGCTTGACTCAAAATTTTGAGTTTTTATTGTGGAAACGTAGAGGGGGGGTGAATACGTTACCGTTTAAAAACTTTAGATCTTTAGTATCAAATCGCTTATGAAGCTTGTTATAATATGAAAGTACCAATTATTGTTTGTGACTAATATAAAGTATGGTAAACCAAGTTGTCACACAATCATGAACATCAAACCACATCACAAACAATAGTATAGTGCAAGTATAAAAGTAAAGAGATAAAGAAAGGAAAGTGCAAACCGAACACGAGGATTTATAGTGGTTCGGTCACGGATCTCCTTTCCGCCCTACTCCACTCCTCGAGTACCCAACTCGAGAGTTACTTCACTAAATCAACAAGCTCCCTTCTCGGCGAGAAAACCTTACAATCGTCGCTTACACTTTTTCCGGTACAAAGCTAAATACCGGTTCTAGTTCGAGGTAGAACCAACCTAACGTCGCCTATACAATATTTCGACACTAAGCTAGATGTCGAGTTCTTTTACAAGGGTACAACCACTCCCAATATGTTTTATGGCCCAACATAATAAACCTTGTGTTTTATGGCACAAACACATAAACCATCTAATCTAGTTTGGTGAAAGTGTTGTTATGATGCAATGATGTTTACACTAATGATCCATGACACAAATGTCTAATGGATATGAATAACTACTTCTAAATGAACTTCCATTGATAGGAAGCCTTCATGATGAAGATCACAAGTTCCCTAAACTTCTTGTGATAGATCTTCAACTTGTGGTAAGTGGGGATGGCTAAATCTCCAAACTTTCCTTGGTTGATCAAAGAGTATGCTTACAACAAAGATGAATGTTAGAAGCATTATGATCATGATCATTAGGGTGTTTAATGTATGTTATTACATTGTTAATGATTGATCTAAATGTATGCAAGAAGGTGGAGAAGATGTGATTTGAAGTGGTGAGTAAATGAGAAAACAATGGGCTTCTATTTATAGGGAAAAGGGGACAGGAGCGTCCACGGACCACGATACCAAATAAAGGGTTCCGCCCTTTATGCATTTTGGTGCCGTGGGTGCCTGACAAGAAATCTAAAAAATCTTTCTTCAAATCTTTTCAAGATTTTACCATATCTTACCAAGATCACATTTGATATATTGAGTGTCAATCTAACCAATATATTCAAGAGATCTTCCAAGGATTTCAAAGATGATGCATGCCATGATGTAACATGTATTTCCATTTTTAGATTAAAATGTTTATCAAAGTAAACTTGTAAAATGTATTATGTAACTAGTTAATAAAATGTCTAGTTACCTTTTGAAATACTTGTGAATGCAAAATGTAAAATGAGGTTCTAAATAGAATAGTTAACCTATTAAAATACTTAGTGACTCTAAACGTATTTTAAACATTCTATATGATTTGTTAATGGGTTTGATCATAATGCCACATAACAAACATGTACGAACCTGTGTTGTAACATACGAGGACTTGAGACATCGAGAGGTGTTGAATGTATGTTGAGACAAATGTAATTACAAGTAACTTGTACATTTTACGTTATGTATTACAAGTTACATGTTTGTCATCAATCAAAACAAACGAGACTGTATAGATTAAATATCGTAATATTTGCACTAACATTTATGTTAAAGCGAAACTTAATATCTTGGACATACTCGTAGTATTTGGTCTATTTCACTTATTTAAAATTAGACTCAGGTCATGAGAGTAGTTTTAAATGAAAGTAGACTCAATTCCCTTTAAAATGATAGGTGGCTCGACTCCTACGGACTTACGGTTAATAAGTTATGAATTTTTTTAAGTTGGCCAAAAAACTGCGTACTGTGCAGACCAAGGAACCAAAATTTAACAAGGAAGGAACCCTTTATTTGGTTCCGCCCAGTCCGTGGCCTTCTGATTGCTTCCAAAACAGTCAAGAAATATTGACCAAAGGTTTTAGTCAACAAAAGTCAACTATTATGGACTCAATACAATTTCCCTTGGAATTTAGTGGATTCCCGGGTCGTTTAGTCCCACGGAGGTTGAATGGTGTGTGAAAATGTTCAGACGTAGAATGATCACTAAGGATAATGATCTGTAAGGATTTTGGTTGATAATTACACTACTGATTGTATGGAATTGTATTTGGATACAGAGCTATAAAGCACAACAATCAGATTAAACAAACGTGTATAGCAAGTAAATAAAAATGTAAATTTAAAAACTACAGGGACTTAAAATGACAAGTTTAAAACTAAAGGGTATAAAATGAAAATTTAAAACTTTTAAAACTTAAAGAAAATTAAAATCTAAAAAGAAAATATTTTACTAATATTATATTAATTTAATATTAATTAATTAATCAAAACTATTTTAAACTTATTTAAAATCTAGTTTAATTTAATCTAAAAAGGATTTATAATACAAAACTAATTAAGAAAATTACAAATTTATTTTCTAAAAATCTAGAACAACTTAAAAGATTTATAAAAATTAAAAACAAATATTTTTGTCTTTTAGCTAAGGTTTTATAAATTAAAAACTTAATTAATAATTTAAATCTAATTAAACTAATTAAAGGATTAAAATTAGAAAATAAAAAGGGAAAATTATAAGATTAATTTTTATAGGTTCTAATTAAGTTAACAAAGCTAGGAAAATAATAAAAACATGGTTTTACTTAATAAAAATTATTTTTACTATTTAATACTTTAATATTAATTAATTATTAATTAAACTATTATTAATTATTAAAAATACTAGATGACAAAAGAAAAATCTAAGAAAAATTCCTAAAAATACTTTAATATGACAGAAACTTAAGAAAAATATAAAAAAAGATAAGTGCTTAATAATAAGCTGAAAAGAAAATTAAAAAGCTAAATTATATTAAATAAACGCTATCACTATTTTTAAAATTGATGTTTTTGTGATTTTTATTTTACAAAACTATTTAACTACTGAAAATAAGCAACTTTAATGAAGACAAAAATTTTGAAACTTAAAAATAAGCAGTTTAGAAGCTTATGATCTTAACAGTTTAAGCTTTTGGCTTATTTTGATTTTTAAGCTCAAACAAGTGGCCAAATAAGCTAAACCAAAAGAAACAAAAGTGAAATAAGATGAAAATAAGCTAAAGGTACTTAAATTAAGCTAAAAGGCATAAAGAAACACACTGAAAAACTTAGGATAAGCTAATAAGCTCTTTCACTAAATCTATCAACCAAACAGGCATGCACAGTTTTTGTAGGCCAAATTTAGCTAGGGGCAAAAGCTCAGAATCCAAAAATAAGCCTGGATGTAATAATCTGGCTTATTCAGGTTTCCAAAAAGCCAAGAATCTCACACTGAGGTCCACTAATAAGCTCTGTGTGAGCTTGTGAAAAAGCTTGTAAACACTGATTATTCAGTGTACACAAGAAATGGGACAAACAAAAAGCTATAAGCAGCCCTATTAAATAAGCTAAAAAGTTGAAAATAAGCACTGGACCTTTGAGATGGGTGGTTAAGCTACACAAAAAGCTAAAATACACAAGCTGGGACTCACTAATGAGCTAGAAACAAGCTTATGAAGTAAGCTGGCTCAACTGTGCACAGGGGAGATTTTTGGAAAAGTGTTTAAAAGAAGCTAAGAATTAAGCAGTTTATAAGGTGAATAAAAATAAACTAAAATTATTCTAGTGAAGATAAGCAGCAAAATAATATTAACCTAAAAGCTTAAGTCCTAAATCCTAACAGTAAGATCACAAGAAAAATAACAAGTTTATTCAAAAACTGAAAATAAGAGAATTTGACTTTTTGTGAAAACCAAATAAGTTGACTTTGATGAACTTTGGATCAATCCTACTCACTGATTATGTTGTAATAAGGTGAATTAAGACTAGATTGATCAATACTAACAACTTATAAACATGATAGCATGATTATGGAATATAGAAATCCAACAGTCAATAAACAAGGTGTGATAACAAGTTATTTTGACTTTCTTTAAATTGAGCACTGGTTTTTATTGTATCTCTGAGTTATTAGATGTTAATATGACATATAACAACAATAAGAAACAACACAAACAACCTCTAACACAAGTAACACAGTAAATCCAAACAACCCTTTAATGAAACTGAATTTGTGATTTCCAAAGGATTTCATAAATTAAGACCATGCAACTGATTCATAAGAACATTTAATGATATAAGAAGCTGATTTAAGTACATAAACACCAATAACAACAACAAAGACCTATAAATTAGGGGCTTTTGCATATATATCCTTTTGAAAATGCAAAATTGCATATATATCTAAAGTATGCATAAAAACCATTGTATTATGTGCATAAAAAACTTGTACAAAGGATATATATGCAATTATTCATTTTGGGAGGGATATATATGCATTTTTGCCTATAAATTACTATATTGCAATATTTATAGTGAAAAAGTGAAAACTTAAGCAACTAAGAAAATTAATGAACAAGCATACAATATTAAGCACTAATCTCACTAACATACACCAAACAAGCATAAAAGCACAGAGATAAGCAGAGATAAGTAGTTGAACAGTGAATGACCAAAATTAAGAATTTAGCTTACAAATTACTTCCAAGCTCATAACTGAGAACCAAGGATCAAGACCACTTCCTATAGCTTCCCAAGAAGCATCTAACCCAAGGGAAATCCAGAATCAACCCTGCTCCAGCTTTCTTTATTCATCATTTTTGATTGATTTTTTATCTTCTAACTAATTTTTTTTATTTTTTTGTAATTTTGCTTTTTTATACTAAACAAAGTTTTAAGGTTTCTAATAGCTATATTAAGCTATCTAGGAGCTTATATGAGCTTATGAATCCAAAACAACATCTAATAACAACATTAAATCATATTGAGGATTTAAGCTTGAAAATTTGCATAAACTGAAAATGAGAGTGAAACTTGAAATTGATCACTGAAAAAGATTCACATACACTGAAAATACTTAAACAAAGTGCTTGAAAGCTAAATTTTACACTGGAATTTAAAACAACATTAATTCGACATAAGCTAAGTTAATTTACTCTAGATATCTTTCACATTGCTTCCTCTCTTTCTTTATAATGATCTTTTTAACTCTTTGTCGACCTCTGAATGTTTCCCACTTCATCTTGGCCATTGAATCCTTCAAATTCATCATAGTCGTGCACTTGGCATTTTTGGAGCCAAAAGTTGTTTGAGCAGGTTTTATCAATTAATGAACTTTGGAAGATTGTGGAGGTGGAAGGGAGTGGTTAAACAGCTAGGGAGATGAGGTGGAAAGGTGGTGATGAAAACCAGGCAAGGTGGAGGGTGGTTTCTGGTTTGGCGGGATTTTGTGAGGGAGATGAACAGTAACGGTGGGTTTGACTTGGTTTGACCCCGTTTTTAATAATAGGCTGGGGGTTCAAATTAGGGGGGTCAAAGGGTTTTTGAACTGGCTCAAGGGTCAAGGTTCAAAGGGATTGGGCTTGTAACTGGGCCAGCAGGGTATTGGGTTTGTGTTAAATAAGGTCCGGTTTGGATTTGGAATTAATACACAAGGACCATTCTTGTAATTTGGCAAACTTGAGGGACTAAAATTGTAACTTTCCCAAACTTATCAAAAGGACCGATTATGCCATATATGAATAGTACAAGGGTTATATTTATCAATTTTCCATTTTAAATAACCCAGGGACCATTTTTGACATTTTTCAAAGTTAAGGGACCTTTTCTGCCATTTGCCCAAAGATTCATTCAAGGACCATTTTTGAAAATTTAGAATATTTCAGGGACCTTGAATAATAAAACTCCATATTTTTGGATTCCAGGGACTAGATTTGCCAATCTTTGAAAGTTTAGGGACTGAAACTGTAAATTATGTAAACTTTGTTGTTTTTCATCAGTTTTCAATCCTTTTGCACTTGTAACACATAAAAACACATTTCAATGATATTTATAGTATTTTGTGGCATTTCTGAGTGTTTTCAGATGCTTTTACAGTTTAAATGGGAATAAAATGATGAGTATTTAGACACTCATCAATCCCCCACACTAAACTATTGCTAGTCCCTAGCAATCTTTTGAGAAAACTTAATGGATTTGAATCTCTTTACCAAAAGCCATTACTTCGAGGTAGCCAATTGTTTTAATTCAAGTAAGAACCTTGGTACAATGATAACCAAATGATTTTGAGCAAATCACCAGGTAACGGTTTGATTTGTCTTAACCAGAAGCCGTTTGCTTCTGGACTAGCCAACTCTTAGATAAAATATCTTTGGTGAGTCGATTACCAATTATGGTTTTCCAACTGCCTTTACCACAAGCCATAAACTTGCGGGCTAGCCAACTTTTCACTAATTAAAGATATGGTGAGCTGAAAACCATACAATTTTGGGCAAATTGCAAGCCGTCAACGGATTTGAGATATCTTTACCAAGAGCCGTTTGCTCATGGATTAGCCAATCCTTTTTTTTATTAGACATGGCGGACTGATAACCGTAAGCTGAGTAAGTGCAAAACACTTACTCCAAAAAACATTTTGGCCAAAAATGGGGGAATTGGGTGGTATAATTACATGATAAAATTCGTGAGAATTCCCCCCCACACTAGAAATGAATATTGCCCTCAATATTCAAAGTACCGGCGGTTATGCCGAAACATAGAACGTAAAAGGGAAATATTACGGCCATTATTTTTTTTTTTTTTTTTTTTTTTGAAACTGAAATTTTATATACAACAGCGGGGGGCAACTCCCCCACACTAGGGTGGTAGAAAGTAGAAAGAAGTCAGAAATATAGGTGAAAACCCATATTGTGTGCTACTGTTTTTGATTGCCGAGTCGCTAGCTTGACTCGATCCCCGCATTCATTGGTTCATGGGGAAAGTTTGTAGATCCGGGACAACCACAGGTGGAATGTCTTCTCCAAAATAGTGCTTCAATCGATGACCATTCACTTTAAAATTTGGACCATCGGGTTGAGATAACTCAATGGTTCCATAAGGAAATACTTTAGTGATGGTGAATGGTCCAGACCAGCGGGATTTTAATTTTCCTAAGAAAATCTTCAATCTTGAATTGAAAAGAAGGACTCGATCACCGACGTTGAAAACGCGGTTCTTGAATTGAAAAGAATGTTGAAAAATGTACTTACTCATAGCGAAAAAGTGTAGGACTTACTAGATTTGATAGAAAAAATATAACACACATATTTTGTTTATTATTTTTTCTAATATGACTTATCTAAACATTTAACAACAAAATTTATAAGTATAATTAGCAAAACCTTTTTCATATTATATTTCGCTTCAATGGTAATTTGATACATGGATCGTGCTCCATTTTAAAAACCATTTGTTTTGAAAATAAGAGCTACGAGGCTCTGGTACCAATTGTGAAAACGTAGGGGGGGGGGTGAATACGTTACCGTTTAAAAACGTTAGATCTTTTGTATCAAATCGTTTATGAAACTTGTTATAATATGAAAGTACCAATTATTGTTTGTGACTAATATAAAGCATAGTAAACCAAGTTGTCACACAAGCATAAACATCAAACCACATCACAAGCAATTATAAAAGTAAAGAGATAAAGAAAGGAAAGTGCAAACCGAACACGAGGATTTATAGTGGTTCGGTCACGGATCTCCTCTCCGCCCTACTCCACTCCCCGAGTACCCAACTCGAGAGTTACTTCACTAAATCAACAAGCTCCCTTCTCGGCGGAGAAAACCTTACAATCGTCGCTTACACTTTTTCCGGTACAAAGCTAAATACCGGGTTCTAGTTCGAGGTAGAACCAACCTAACGTCGCCTATACAATATTTCCGACACTAAGCTAGATGTCGAGTTCTTTTCAAGGGTACAACCACTCCCACTATGTTTTATGGCCCAACATAACAAACCTTGTGTTTTATGGTACAAACACATAAACCATCTAATCTAGTTTGGTGAAAGTGTTGTGATGATGCAATAATGTTTACAATAATGATCCATGACATAAATGTCTAATGGATATGAATGACTAATCTAAATGATCTTCTTAAATAAGAAGTCTTCAATCAATGAGGATATCAAGAGATCTTGAATCTTCATATGTTGATATGCTTTGGTGAATGAGGATGGCTAGATCTCCAAGCTTTCCTTGGTTGATCAAAATGTAAAGTATGCTTACAACAAAGATGAATGTTAGAAGCATTATGATCATGTGATGATGAGGGTGATTAATGTATATTACTACATGGTTATCTATAGATCTAAAATATGAAAGAAAGATAGAAAGAATGTGTGTTGGAAGGGATGATTGAAATGAGAAGACAATGGGCTCTATTTATAGCCAAAAATGTAATCTAAAAAATAATAATTTATTTGATTTGATATCTTAGAATATCTTTCAAGATCTTGCAAATCTAACCAAATATTGACCAAATCTTCTAAAGATATGATGATGCATGAAGTGATGTAAAATTGTATTTTCATTTAGATTAAAATGTTCATGAAAATAAACTTGTAAAATGTATTATGTAACTAGTTTATAAAAAGTCTAGTTGCCATTTATAAAATAAAATATCTAGTTAGGTGCTTGTCAAAATAATATATATTTTGTCAAGTGTAAGTAAAATTTAGTACTTGTATGAATATTATAGTTAGTTTACTTGTACAAATAAAAGTATATATTTGTTAGACATTTTACAAAAGATGTATTTGTATAAAATACTTGTGAATGCAAAATGTAAAATGAGGTTCGAAATAGAATGATTAACCTATTAAAATACTTAGTGACTCTAAACGTATTTTAAACATTCTAAATGATTTGTTAATGGGTTTGATCATAATGCCACATAACAAACATGTACGAACCTGTGTTGTAACATACGAGGACTTGAGACATCGAGAGGTGTTGAATGTATGTTGAGACAAATGTAATTACTAGTAACTTGTACATTTTACGTTATGTAGTACAAGTTACATGTTTGTCATCAATCAAAACAAACGAGACTGTATAGATTAAATATCGTAATATTTGCACTAACAAAAACAATTGTCATAATCAAATTACAATTCAAGAACTATTGTCATAATCAGAATCATCACTAGATAAAACTTCTTCAACAACAATTGTAGGGTTCACTTCATCATCATCAGACATGTCAACATCATCATCATCAAGGACATGAGCAACGACATTATCTTCATTAGTAATAAAATCAACATCTTCTTCAGCACCATCTGGTGGGGCGTCCACTTCTGCTGATTCATCATTTACACTCAAATTCGCATACTCAAAACCAGTCAAACCAACAGACAATGCAACATCAGATGAACTGCTGCCATGTATAACATCCTGATCAGAATCTACCACATCCCGATGCCAGATCTTCCGATGATGAACATCTTCGACTACCTTCCAATGAGGTGGTCGTCTAGCAGGGTCTTCAAGGTAGAAGACTTGTGTTGCTTGTGTCGCAAGAATGTATTGTTGATTTCTAAAAGCATTTCAGTCAAAATATGATGTATGCCATGTTTAATGTAAGAACGTCTGGAGTGTGGCGTAGGGTTAGTAGGGTTACGGGTGTCGAACCATATACATCGGAACAATACAACCTTACGATTTCCCATATAAGTGAGCTCTAGAATTTTTGTTGTTCCCCGTTCACTATCGTTTAAAACAGTTTAAATATATAAAACAAGTTAATAGTGAACTATGATTGAAATTAACATAAGTAAAACACACAGAGTAATTTTCAACATCATATTATTATTAGAAATAAATCAACAAAGAATACGTTACCCAAGTACTTGCGGAATAGTACTTGGGATTGAAATGACAAAGTTGGGTGACTCCTCTCTAAGCTCAGGCTAAGTCTGAGCACAACTCTTAGAGCTCACTGAGCTATCTCAGGAACTAAGTTGTATTTGGAGGAGTGAAAAGATGGCTTGCATGTATGTCTGTTTTTACAATTCACAAGCTTAACCTTTTCACTCCATCTCTTATGCTATTTATACATGTATGAGTTTTAACTCTTTCCTAAGTGACAAACTGACAGAATACAGAAGACAAAATTGTAGGACCGAAAAGCTTAGTGATTCATGTGGTTCGGGGGGTCGGGGAAGCTCAAAGAATGAATAAGACACGGTATTGTTTAGATTGATGTAAAGGGAAGATGTGTGTGTTTCTAGAGAGAAGAAGAAGAAACCACACACACCTTATTTTACAAAGTGAACTTCCTACCTTCCTAGTTGGGACTAGGAGGGGTATTTATACTTCAACAAGCCTAACTTAGCACTATTGACTAAACTAGTCCTTGTGAATGAGTAAAAGAAGAAACTAATGCAATTCCCGTAATGACTTCACTTTAGCGAGGCTAACAATCTCTCCCCAAGTGATGTCATACGGGAGTTGCTTACAATGTTCCCTACAAGCAAAATTAAATACAACAAATAAGCGCAGCAGCTCCAAGAGTGTCTTCACAGTCATCAAACTTCATGAATCTTCTCAGCTGCCATCTCTTTACTTGCAGAAGAACAATGCGAGCAAATCTAATTAGGGATTAAATCTGACCTTTTTGCTCTCCCCTAATTAGTGCTCTCCCCCAAACTGACAACCTTTCCGATGAATTTCCTGAATTCGAAGAAGTCTTTTGATAATTAAATTAGAACCGTCTTTAGTCTTCTAACACGCAGCGGAAAATGTAGAAAAGATTGTCGACTCGACCTTCTTCAAGATTGGCCATTCAGGGGAATAATATATCAACATCTTCATCTCACCAAATGCATTCCAGTTATCTTGCATATATCAAATCAGCCCATAATGTACACATTTCTCTCCCCTGAAGGTTACGATTTATCGGAATCAGCATACAATTGTGTACATGAAGCATTAACTGGAAGCATTCTATCATAAATCAAATCAGCCCGTGAGAAGATGTCGATAAACAATACCATTTGAAATTGTCTAACTCATCTCAACCCCCTGTATCAAAATTCAACGGCTGTCTGTAGTAACCACATGTGAAGATAACCCAATATGACGAACTTGAGAAAGAAGTAAAATCTCCCAGACTGGTTACTTAAGCTTGCACTATCCTTGGGAAAAAGAACGGTGTACCCATTGTACAAAACCTCTTGACGTATCCTCAACTACGTGAGACACCGAAAGTGATAGCTACTTTGTGGGTTAAGAGAGAAAGAATCACAAAAGTAACTAGATAGCAAGTCTTCATCACACTCAACATATTTGCCCAGACAAGTCATCTTTGCGTAAGGGAAGAAAGAAAGAAGACGAAATAAGTAAATTCGCCCGTCAAACGTCACTTCAAACCCAAGTAAATAATAAAGAGTCATCTCCGTGGTCACGATTGAAATACATCGAAACCTTTAGCCGTGAACATTTATCCTCCCATGAAAATATAATAACCAAATGACAAAAAATATCATTTAGACAAAATAAAATTTATATCCTAAAATCGGATAACAAAATTTATTTGTCCAAATGAAATCACAAACTCGTTCACAACTGAAATCACTTATCCACTTGAAATCCAACAGACACACAAATGACAAAGCCCAAATCGAGTCCAGCCATATCAAATACATGCCAAAGCCCAAGTCCATGATTGTGAGATACCAACCCACGATCCATATATGAAACTCTTATATCCGGTTAAGACTTTGGTTCACATTCCTTGACCTAAACCTAATATCACTTCACTTATACGCAGTCACCACAAACACTTCACACACCTACCAAAAAAATATCACTTTTCTCCCGAATCTTCTCTTAAACATAGATCACATCTCCAAACCAAATAAACTCAATCAAAATCTTACACTACCTATATATTCGTTTCATTTTCTGCTCCAACAGTATCAAGAAAGTAATATAGTTGCTTCAAGATCCATTGTTGGGTCTCGGGTAGGTAATAATGAATGGTTTGTGATTTCGTTTTGATTCTATGAACGAATTAAAGGGATGAAATAACGTACTTGTTATTTTCATTACTTTCATATTCGGATATTAACAAGAAGCGCTGCCTTCAAAAACGATCAGTGATGATAACGGATTCAATGGAAACAATCTATAAGATTGCAACAGAAATGATTCCGAATCTGAGATATAGATATGTTTTTCTTTGTTGTTTGAGAGGTGGGGAGTGACATGTGAGGGTGTATTGAAGTGAGTTTAGATGTAGGATAAGTTGGTTTCGAACTGATGATGTAGATGGTAGCTGAGGTCGAGAGTGGATATTTAGTTTTGGTAAATAGTATTTTGTTATGGTCAGGTCTACGCATAACCTCCATATTCTGATCTTAAGCGTAAAAAATTTTTACGCGTAACTTTTTCATAGCTTGAACCTTATGCGTAAACTCTTGGTCATGGTTATGCGTAAGCCAAGGCTTATGCGTAAAGAACCTTACGCGTAACCTGGTCTTAGGCGTAAACATACGCGTAAACCATTTCTTTACGCGTAACTTCACAGCTACGCGTATCATCTCTGTAGACGGATCCTTATGCGTAGAAAAACTAGGGTTTTGACCCTTTGAATTTTTTCCAGCGAGTTTTTCCGACCATGTTTTCCGTCAATCTTCATTTTTACCCAGAAGAGCTACTAAAAAACTCTTCATTTTGCCTGTTTGACCACATGAAGATGAAGGTTTGACCACTATTTGTTTCACGGATATTGTACCAAAAAGCAAAAAAAAGTGAAGAATCTGTTTGGACCAGTTATAGACCAGGATAGATATTATACATGAAAGATTTGGACTTTTTTTTTTTTTTTTTGATACCAAAAGATACAAATATAAGTGAATAAACTGTTAACCTCAAAAGATGGAAAAAAATTTCCGGCACATAAAAAACTGGTTAAAAACAGTTTAAACAATATTCAAAACCACACAAATCTATAAAAACAACAACCTGGCTCGTTATACCAATTGTAGGACCGAAAAGCTTAGTGATTCATGTGGTTCGGGGGGTCGGGGAAGCTCAAAGAATGAATAAGACATGGTATTGTTTAGATTGATGTAAAGGGAAGATGTGTGTGTTTCTAGAGAGAAGAAGAAGAAACCACACACACCTTATTTTACAAAGTGAACTTCCTACCTTCCTAGTTGGGACTAGGAGGGGTATTTATACTTCAACAAGCCTAACTTAGCACTATTGACTAAACTAGTCCTTGTGAATGAGTAAAAGAAGAAACTAATGCAATTCCCGTAATGACTTCACTTTAGCGAGGCTAACAAAAATACTGATGTATTTTGTCTCTGTTTACAAAGACTATTCTAGGTAAGAGACAAGACTATTTTCCTAAGTTCAGTGATGACACTGAGTCTGGTCTTTTGCCATTCAGGGAAAGTTGACTTTGGTTGATAAGGACGTTGTCTTATCTGATTCAAACTTATCCCGCCTTGTCCCGCTCTTTCTTCAGTCTTTTCATCCTTCAGTCTTCTACTTTAGTTTGTCTTCAGTGTAAGCAGTTGGAGAGGAGTCTTGGGGATTCAGTGAGTTATTGTCATCACTCACTGAATCCATCATCTTCTTCTTGACTCAGTCTTCACCCTTTAAGTTCCGCCTTACTGATTGGAGAGACTTCTTCTTCGCCTCGTACTGAGTATCCTGAAGATGACTCACTGAGAGACTATGCACTCAGTGACCTGTTAGTGTTTAACGGACTAAACACTTGGGCTATTTTCTATTCAAATCCTAGATTAAGGGGTTTGGGTATTTACTGAACCCAACAGTCTCCCCCTATTTGGATATACAAATAGCCTAAGTGGTTGATCAGTGTAAGTGAGCAAATGGCTTCTTCTTACACTGAATGTACTAATGAATACAATAAGGAACACTGAAAATTAACAAAACATACATCTTTTATTGATCAGATTATATAGTTCCTATCACTAGTACAAAAGATAAAACAAAATGATGTCAGTCGATGGATTCCCGTGCTTCAAGTTTGACCTTTTGGTGATGCATGTTTCCCTGTGATGGTCTCTTATCTTTGCGTTTAAGTCAGTGCGTAACCCGATATTCGCAGGAGTATGAATTTGAGAGGCCACTGGAATATAGCTGATCATTGTAGCCACTCCAGCCTGATCAATATCACTCCACCTTTGGAATGCTGGGTTTCCATAGACATCAATGAAAAATAGCCCTCTTCCAGGCTTTTCAATCACAAGACAATTCACAAACTTCACTCCTTCAGGCAGCTCCCTATTACACTCCAGTCCAGGCACTTTAATCTTAGGTTGGAACTCAACTCTCTTCCTTTTGCCAGTGGATGATTGTGGTTGAGATCCTTGTGGTGCAGTTAAGGCGGGCTGAATTCCCAGTTGGGCTGGACAATCCCTCAGTCTTTCATATCTTTTACCACCGCATTCTTCTTCTTTTCAATAATTGGACCAAGCTCATCGGGTTCAGTGATCCCAAAGTCAGTGAATTTGAGGGGATCATGAACCTCAAAGTGTCTTTTATCATCCCCTTTGTAAACGTTCATGGCCAGTGGTTTGGTATTGGGGATGATTCTGACATCTGTGATCCTTTCAGGAAGCCTTCTACTTGTCATTGTCCAGTTGTAATGCTCAATTTTGCTTTGCCTGATGGCTTCAGTTTTCTTCTTCTTTTCTTCCAACTGTTTTCTCATTTCAGCCATCTGAGCAGCCTGAGCTTCCTTGAATTTTTGACCTGCCTGACCTTTTTGGAGTTTCTTAGGATCAATTCCCATGTTCTCAGCTTCTTCAGCGACTACCTTTGCCAGTGCTTCTCTATTCTTCTTATCTTCTTCAGCTTGTTTCAATCTCTGTTCTTCTTTGGCAAGATATTTACTTAGCTGTTGAGGTGTGAGAAGGTATTCAGTGTCGCCGATTTTGTAGGGAATCTTCTCAGGCTCAGGAGTTGTCATTTTGCCTTTTCCTTTGTCCTGGCCTGAGGAAGATGAAGTTGCTACCAGGGGTGATGGTGTTGTTGTTATTGGTGTGATTACTGTCAGTGTTGTTGTTGTTGATGTTGTTGGTAGGATTGATGAGATAGGTGTTGCTGAGACTGGTGGTGATGATGAGATTTGTGCCACTGATGTTGATGGTGTTGGCTCCCCCTCAGTGTGAGAAGGAGGTTCTTCAGCAATATTCTCCCCCTCAACTGTTGTCGGAGCTTCAGTGAGGGCAAGAGTTGGAGTCGGTGCTGAGGGGGACTGAGCAACTTGACCCTTGAAGGCCTGATAAATTTCTGAGATCATAGCCTTGATGTCGGAAGTGTCAGATTGAATACCAGTGACTTTAGCTTCCAAATTAGCCTGAGAAACTTCCAGAGTAGTCATTATGGGCCCAAGATTCCAGGCCAGGGATGAGGATGCCTGAGTCAAAGTATCCACCTGCGTATTCAAAGAGTCCAATGTAGCTTGAAGAGACTGGACTGAGGATGGAAGACCCTGAACATTTGCAGTCTTGAGCATAGCGAGCAGTTCAGTGAGGCTTGAGGATTGTTTCAAGTACACCTCAGCCGCCTCTAGCACTTTAGAGTTGAGTGCTGGGTCTTCTTTGACAAATTCCTTGATTTCATCTATCTTTGTACCTACACCTTGAAGATGCCTGAGGAATTTAGCCATGTTGTCATCCAGTCGGTGAAGATTGTCATACATCAGATCCCAGTGCTCATGAAAATTTTCATCAAAGCCATGTACCTCAGCCTTTAGATCAGCATAACTTGCAGCAGCCTCAGTGTGTTGTTCCCACAGAGTGTCAGTGACCCCAGAGTATAACCTTCGAGACGCTTTGGTGATCCACTGAACAAGATATCTTTCAGTGAGTGGGAGAACATTATCAAATCTTTCAAATTCATCAGTGGAGGAAGAGGAGTCATCATTGTCCGGCTGGACTGGTGATTCAGTATGCTCCTGTGGATCAGGCTGAGGCTCTTGTTCAGCTTGAACCTCAGCGTCCATTTCTTCTCCAGCTGATAAAATTTCATCATATGTTTCAGCAAGCTCATCTTCGGAAAAGAGTATGCCAGTAACATCAGCAACAGTTAACCAGGGGTTGGTGAAGGGTTCCATATCAGCAGGTGGTATGTTTCCCTCTGAGTTTTTATCCCCCGTTGACCCCTCGGACACTGGTGGGCGTTTCCCAGTGCCTTCGCTGGAGTCAGGATCGGCGGGTTGTTCCTTTCCCTCCGAGTCTTTGTCCCCCAGTGACCCCTGAGACACATGTGGGCGTTTCCCAGTGCCTTTAGCAGAGTCAGTGATAGTTTTATCCCTATCAGCGGGTTGTTTGATTCCCTCTGAGTCTTTGGGATCGATCAGTGTGCCCTCAGACAAAGGCTGTGATTTTCTAATGTCATCCTTGGGCGTTGTGGAAGGCGCTCCCCTACCAGCAGGTTGTATGTGTCCCTCTGGATCTTGGGGAGTAGTGGTTGTGACCAAGGGCACTGACTGTGATGTATCAGTGTCCTTCGTTGTCACGGGGGTGGATGTTTCCTGGTCATCAGTGGGTGTCTTTTTAGTCTCGGGCCTTTTGCGCATTTTAGGCTGTGTTCCTGAAGCCTCAGGGCCCTGGGACTTGGGTTTAGTCTTAGTCCCAATCTGAGACTTCCCCTTTCTCTTTTTAGGAGCAGGGTTTGGAGACACTGATCCTTCCTGGTTGTTTACAGCAACCATATGGGCCGTCAATTCAATAGGAGTGACAAGGGATGGGTCTTTTTGAAAATTTGATTGGCTCAGGATGCCTGGTAAAGCACAAAATTTTTCTTCCTGAGGATAATTTGAACCCAGTAACACTTGCAAAGCGCAAGAGACAAACCTAGGATAAGAAACGTATTTCGTCCTAGTTTTGCTCTGTAGCTTGGTTACGAGATCACTGTAAATGATCTCCCCTAT
The DNA here is from genome assembly GCA_910596185.1 of Chrysanthemum makinoi. Lineage (NCBI taxonomy): Eukaryota > Viridiplantae > Streptophyta > Magnoliopsida > Asterales > Asteraceae > Chrysanthemum > Chrysanthemum makinoi. The sequence continues at coordinate 88,193,270 of OU343216.1, forward strand.
GTCGACAGTGACCCCATTCATTAAGCAGTATGCCATCATCAACTGAATAGAGTTAACTTGTTCAGTGGATGAGTGGTTCCCGCCGAGGACCTGAATCACAAAAGTGAATAGGATCCTCCAAGCCACGGGAAATGAGCTTTTGGTGACTGGGGTCCTGTCCAAAAATGTTGGAACTAAAACGATTTGTTTTAACCCATCCTTCACTGTGGAGGGTTCAGGATGGGCGACATAAACTCCTTTGTTATAATCCAACCCTGTTGAAGTGCAAAACGTTTTGTAATCCAGGGTGAATTGTTGTTGCCCCCCGTGAAGACTGAATCTGATGAGATATTCCCTGAGAGGTCTGAGGTTGTTCTCATCAGTGGAGGGTGTCGGGTCATAGGCCTTGACTGTTGCCCAAAATTCCCTGAGGAGATTTTGGTAAACAATGGAGGGACACTGAATAAAGGCCGTTTTCAGTGGGCAATTAAACAAAAATTTCATAATGTCTTTGTAGGCTGGGACAGTTTCAGGGTATTCAAAGTTGCCTATGACATTATTAGTTTTAAATTCAACATTTGTAAGATCCCCTACCCACTGAGAAGCAAACTGGAGAGATTGAGTTCTAGCCATTTCCATTTAAAAGATTTTAGGGTTTTGAAAATATTTTGACTAGAATAATCAAAGTTTTTTTTTGATCTCTCAAGTTTGTGATGAAAAACTTTTGTAAATGTTTACAAGAAGGTTTTTCCAAAAGAGGTTTGAAGAGTTTTTGAGCACGCACAAATATTTCTGAGTTTTAGAAATGATTTTGACAGAGTTTTGTTAAAGAAAATAATTTGTGTGTGTTTATTTGTTTTGGAAGAGGGTATTTATAGAGTGGTGAGAAGGGTGATTTGTGCACAAATGGGGATATTAAGAGTTGGTTTTTGAAAAACGTTTGAATTTCCACATTTAATGCTACCACTCCGTTACCCGCAGTAAAATCCCGTTTTCAAGGAATTGCAGTGCACAGTAATAATGCACTTTTGCAGAGATAAAATATCAATTTGATATTTTTGTGAGAGGAGGCATTAAATGCCAAGTGGGATGACAGTAAGACAAAGAGACATATATTCCTTTATTAAATTAGTGTGGTTACCAACCTAGGACATTTAAGTAACTGATACTTGGATCATTTAGTTACTCATTCAATGCTCTATGTCAAATGTCAGGGACCCTGAATGAGTCTTACTCATTCAGTGAGAGATTTGTTTTGGATGTTCAGGGAGGATGAACCATTTCAGAGAACTTACTGAGATTGGTTTTCAGATACCTGACTTTCAATGTCAAGCATTCCCAATTCAGCTTTCAGTCTCCTGAAGGTAGGTTCATCCAAGGGTTTGGTGAAGATATCAGCCAGTTGATATTCAGTAGGGATGAAATGAAGTTCAATGTCACCCTTCATTATGTGATCCCTGATGAAGTGATATCTGATATCAATGTGTTTGGTTCTTTGGTGGAGGACAGGGTTGTTGGAGATTGCAATAGCACTGGTGTTATCAAAGAAGATGGGCACCATTTTGTAATGGATGTTATAGTCACTGAGTTGACTTTTCATCCATAATACATTGGCACAACATCCAGCTGCAGCTACATATTCAGCTTCAGCTGAGGACATAGCCACTGATTGTTGCTTTTTTGCACTCCAACAAACCAGTTTTCCTCCAAGAAATTGACAGGACCCTGAGGCACTTTTTCTGTCCATGTTGCAGCCAGCATAATCAGAATCAAAGTAACCCTTGAGATCCCCTTCAGGTACCTGAGTATTCTTTTGGCTGCAGTGAGATGGGATTCTTTAGGATTGGACTGATATCTTGCTATTAGACAAACTGAGAATTGGATGTCTGGTCTAGAAGCAGTTAGATACATCAGTGATCCAACAATCCCTCTGAAATGGGTTTGATTGACTGATTTTCCAGTGAGATCAGGTCCAAGGTTGTTAGGTGGGACCATTGGAGTCTTCACTGAGGCACAGTCAGATATCTCATATTTCTTCAAGAGATTTCTGGTGTATTTCTCTTGACTGATGGATATTCCTTTATCATTTTGCATGATTTGTAGTCCAAGAAAGTATGTGAGTTCCCCCATCATGCTCATTTCAAACTTTGTCATCAGTTTTTCAAACTGTTTGCAAAGTTTGTAGTTTGTTGAGCAAAAAATGATATCATCAACATACACTTGGACTAGTATCACATCCTGTTTAGTTCTATAGACAAACAGTGTGTTGTCTATCTTTCCTCTGACAAACTTGTTTTGTATCAGGAAGGCTGAGAGAGTTTCATACCATGCCCTTGGAGCTTGTTTAAGTCCATAGAGGGCTTTGTCAAGCTTGCAGACATAGTCAGGGAATTCACTACTCTCAAAGCCTGGGGGTTGCTGAACATACACATCTTCCTTGAGATCACCATTTAAGAATGCACTTTTAACATCCATTTGGTAGACCCTGAAGTTCATGTATGTTGCATATGCAAGGAAGATCCTGATGGCTTCCATTCTTGCAACAGGAACAAATGTCTCATCATAGTCAATGCCTTCTTGTTGATTGTAACCTTTGGCTACAAGTCTGGCTTTGTTTTTAATAACAGTGCCGTTTTCATCAGTTTTGTTTCTGAAAACCCACTTCATTCCTATGACTACTACATCCTGAGGACATTTGATCAAGGTCATGACCTTGTTTTTGTCAAACTATTGTAGTTCTTCTTGCATAGCCTGAACCCAGATTGGGTGTTTAAGAGCCCTAGTGACACTTTTGGGTTCTATATCTGATAGGTAATCAGCATATAGACATTCATTGGATGAAGCTGCAGTTAGATTAGCAGCCATGCTTCTTGTGAGCATGCCCTCAGTGGGTTATGTTTACAAGCTCAATGTCTTGAGTTCTTTTCCACTTACTTTGTGGTCTGGGATCTGAGCTTGATGATGTCACTGGGAGTTCAGATGTGAGTTCAGGTGCAAGAGCCACAGAATCATTTAGAACATCTGTAGAGATGTCTTGTTCAGTTTGAGGTTCATGAGTTACAGGTTCCTGATCATTTGGATCAGTGTTTCCTATCCCAGCAGGGACTGATTGATTATCAATGAACTCACTGATGGTTGGTTGAGGTAGGTTGTGAGATAAGACATAATATGAGATGTCAGCATCAGCTTGATATAAGGAATTGAATTCAGTGTTGTACTCATCAGGAGGATATCTTGATGAGTTATCAATTCCTATTTCTTCCACTGAGGTGTTGGTGAACCTGATGCTTTCAGCACTTTCATCAAAGGTGACATGAAAGGTTTCCTCAACTTGTTGTCTCCTTGTGTTAAAAACCCTGAAGGCTTTGGAGATCAGTAAGTAGCCTAAGAAGTATCCATCATCAGCTTTTGCATCAAACTTGCCTAGATGATCCTTGTGGTTATGAATGAACACAGGACATCCAAACACATGAAAATAGCTGATGTCAGGAAGTCTACCTTTGAAGATCTCATATGGGGTTTTATTATGTATTTTGACAATGATTGACCTGTTTTGAGTATAACAGGCAGTTTTGACTGCTTCAGTCCAGAAATGTTTTAAGAGGGCTGAGCCATTTAACATGGTTCTAGCAGCCTCAATGAGAGTTCTGTTTTTTCTTTTGTTAGGAATTAGAAAATTCCATAGTGAAGAGTCGGTCACCCCTAATATTATCTAGCATAAGTTAGCTCGTAGACATATCGTTATTTACGTTATTTAGTAGTTTATTAGTTAGTGTGTAGCGTAGAATAGTATAGTGCAACACCGTGGAGGAATGACGGGTCTTTACCCACTGTATACCTGATCTACAGGCCGATAGGAGGTCGTATTTCTTGTAACTATAAATACCCCTTCCATTCATGGAAGGGGTGGTGCTTCTTCATTAATCTAATATTTCATACTTTGTGTAAACCTCTAGCAAGAACACCCTCTCTCTCTACTTTCTCTCTCTAAAATGGTAAACATGTATTTTGATCATCCAAGACCACCCGAATCATCAACACAATAATATTTGGATCCTAACAATTGGTACCAGAGCCAAGGTTTGTTGTGTTGTGTTGATTTGTGTGGTTTAGTATCATGGTTATGGTGGTTTTTTGGTTATTGTTAAAACTGGTTTTACATCATTTTAATGGTCGGATAATTATTGATGTCTATACGTATGGTTAAACTGTTTTAACAATCTTTTTGGTCAAAAAGTTGTCTTGTGACTCATGTTTACATCTGCTTTTGTGTACTCTTTTGGGTCAAAAAGTCTTGGTCTATCAATGTTTTCATTATCTGTTCTGGGTCAAGTCTGTTGTCCAAACAGTTTTTTCCATGATGTAATGGTCATATCATTCTGGTCATTTTTGTGAAGTCAACAGGTCAACGAAGCATATTTTCTGTCACTTTTTCTGGGTTTAGTATGAATATGGTCGGAAATACTTGGTCGGTAAACTCATCGGAAAAAGTACAAAATTCTTGCTAGCGACTTGTGCAACTGGAAAAAGGCTAGCGACTTGTCGTTAACCTGTTTAGCGAGTTGGGTCACCTAGCGACTTGTATTTACAAGTCGTAGCAACTTGTTATTGAACAAGTTAGCGAGTTATGAACTGAAAAATATATATAGCGACTTGTTTAACAGTTATGCTAGCGACTTGGCTTAGCGACTTATGCTGGCGACTTGACTCATAAATGGCTAGCGACTTGCTTAAGAAAAGTATAGCGACTTGTCTTTACAAGTCGTAGCAACTTGTGCTAGCGACTTGGGTTAAAGACTTTGGTTAGCGACTTGGTGCAACTTATGGACTAGCAACTTGACAGAAATGATGAAGAAGAAAAGACTTGACTGACCATGACCACAAAACAAATATCATATACCAACTTGACCTCTGTTTCATTATACGTCACTGGTCCATGTTAACTAAAACCGAGTAGCAGAAAAGATGTATAAACTTATCCGAAACTGAAAAACCTTCAATCCTCTTAACCTACATCTAGACTCACCAAAGTACCCTCACCATCTCTCCCCAACTCACAATCTACTTCTAAACATGACTCAAAACGGATAATAATAATTATGAAAATGATATATCTCAGTCACATCTCTTGTGTGCGGTTCATAGAACACATAAATCTTAAAAGATCTATACACAAAAGAATAAACCATCATTGATCCTTTTTGAAGACAAAGCTTCATCTATATTCGAACTAAAGGAATCGAAGATTTAACAATTATGTTGTCCTTCAATCATTTATCATCACGGATCCATTGTTGTATGAAGTCTAAGCTTCTACTTAACTATCCGAACATCATGTGACATGGAATATAACTATAAAGTCATCTCCATGCCAAATATTCGTTCAATCTTATCACAACAAAGATTAAAAGTACCTACCTTGATACGTTTGGTTGATATTGTGGCTAACACAATTAACTCGAGCCATCCCTGTGGCGAGTGTGTGGCTGTGTTGTGTGTTCCAATGCACGAAATTGAGGCGCACTTAAGAGTTTTTGTTTTTGGATTGTTAAATTGATGATTGACAAAAGATTAAGATGGATGATGTATGTTATTCGGATTTGGGAAAATGAAAAGAGAGGCGACTTGGTCTAGAGATGTGATGGGGGCGGAGTATTTTGATGAGTGTTTTTAGGGGTTGGCTGTTATGTATTAGGGTTAAGAGTGGGTATGTGTGTTTTAAATACCCCGTGGAATTAGGTTATCAATTGAAGTCGTGTGACATTATTTCCATATGGGCCTCATTGCTTTGGGTTTTGTCTCACGTGTATAATCAAATCAGCATGGGCCGGACAGTGGTTGTGTTAATTGGGCCGGATATTTTGTGGTGTTTCATGTGCGTAGTGGCATATATTGCGAATTGTGGCATCCTAAATCTTAACGAGAATATGGATTGGGAATAAAAATTGTGATTCAATTGTTTTTACAAAAAGTTGGATTCATTTTTTTATTTGGGTATTCATATGTAGCATTTTGGCATGGTCAAATTACATGGTGGATACATAAATTCACGGCTTGAGCGAAAAAGTGAAAAATGACTACGGGGTTTTTGTACGGTATTATTAACGAGAAATTGAAATGACGTTTCACCGGTGAACTTCTTTATCTTTGAGACGTTGGTTGGTTGGATGCATGTCTCAAGATAACTTGTTGGGACATAACTATCACTTTAAGTGATTATGAATTGACAATCTGGTTATAACTGATGTAAGGATTTGCGTCGTCATGCTCACAGTGTATAACTATCACCTTAAGGAAGTTGAAATACTTAGTGTCACACGGCGTTGTGGATTGTTCAAAAATATAGAACAAGCAGTAAGTCACTAAGTTGGGATGTCACCTTTCTTTTCAAGTTAGTCGTATCGGGTTATCTCCATATGTGGTCATTACTATTAGCCGTTGAATCAATTGAGGTCCAATTTCAGCAATTCCTATGAGATATTCGATGCCTCATAATGTTAATGATACTTCACAGTCTAAGCAAAATCTTTCAAGAATCTTCAGCGTCAGTTATGATTTTTCAAGATGTTTGCTTATGACAAGAACTTCTCGTGCAAATGGTCATACAAGTTATGATGCTTCCGATAGTTCGAAACCATCATGGGGGAGAAACGTGTACTTTGATGTGTTACGGTTAACCTCCAGGGAAAAGGAGTTTATACTACTTGACTTAGTATGGTTTGTGAAGTTGTCTACATTTGGGTAATGAATTGTTGATGATGGAGGAAGAATCACTGATGAACCGCTGCATGTTCTCCTAAAACAGATATTCATCGAAACCAAAGTTGTCATAACACATTCAAGCTGACATTGTTTACGGTTTTGTCTTGATTTTGTAAAATCCCGCGAAAGAACCTATTTCTCGGTTTAAATCATAGACTTGTAAAATCCCGTGACAATGGAAACATCCTGGTAATTGTAAAGTGCATTTCCGGATCTATCTTACGGTTTATTCTTGGTTTTGTAAAATCCCGCGAAAGAAATCATTTCTCGGTTTAAACCATAGAGTTGTAAAATCCCGTAATGATGGAACCATCTTGGAGAAGAGAAATTGTAATTCTGGATCTTACTTGATGCTGGTGCTACGGTTTCTGTTTCGAAGAAGGGATAAAAGGGTGTATTTCATGAATTGGATGTGTGTTTGGATATTCGTCATGGTAATTTGGTTATTACATGGTTTTATGGGGTTATGTGCTTTTAACCATGGTCGGGATGAAACCATTATCAAAGTTCATGTAATTGTCAAAGAAGGCTAGATTTGAGCAGTTCAGAAGATGTGGCAACGACGTTAATTCAGTATTATTTATTTGAGGTTGAAGTGAAATATCACGGGCGAGTGTACTTAGTATCTGAAGGTATCGGGGATGGTTGGATGAAGATTCTTCTAGATCCTTGTTCGAGCTTATTATCAAAAATGAAGACTTGGAAATCCAGTTATTTTTGAGAGTCTATTTTTTCTGGGGGAATTGGGCTCTTTTTACCACAAAAATAACTATCACTTTAAGGAGTTACGTTGTAGTGCTCAGTGTCACATTCAATTGTGGATTTTCAAGAGGTAATGTACGTCTATTACTTGATGGTTGGTTGGTTGAAGAGTATAGAGTACTTAAGAGATTCAATGGAGCATGAATTCTCGGCACCGCTCTTTGTTACATATGTGCAACTTTAAGTCACGAGTTCGGGTTAGTTTACTTCAGGGTCAAATTCATCATATTGGGTTTTCTCCATCAGCTGTCACGACAAAGAGCCTACAGAATGATAATGGAGATGATTACATGTTTTGCTAAGAGAGCTGAAAAGAGAGAGATTATGACGTATGAACACATCAGTTCATGCCTCGTTCTCTAAAGAAAAGAAAAGTGTACGTTTCAGTGCGCTTTATCTTCCAAAGAAGAGAAATCTTCTTATGACGTATGAACACTTCAGTTCATGCCTCTTACTCTAAAGAAAAGAAATGTGTACATTTCAGTGCGCATTATCTTCTGAAGAAGAGAAATCTTCTTATGATGTATGAACACATCAGTTCATGCCTCGTACTCTAAAGAAAAGAAAAGTGTACGTTTCAGTGCGCTTTTTCTTCCAAAGAAGAGAAATCTTCTTATGACGTATGAACACAACAGTTCATGCCTCGTTCCTCATAGAAAAGAAAAGTGTACGTGTCAGTGCGCTTTATCTTCTGAAGAAGAGAAATCTTCTAATTATGACCATTCTCATCAACATGCTTCATACTTTTTCCATGCGCTTCAGTCATCAAGTGAACCGGGCTACCACTGATTGTTTTCTCATTCCACGTGCTCGATTATAATGAAGATGGCGACATCATGTGCTTATTTTGCGGGAGAGAAGTGTGAATAGAACATTCGGATGATTTTCACTTATTTAGTCAAGAATGGCATCTCCGTATGCAATTCTTGAGGGGGAGAAGAAGTGTGAATTTTTTGCATTGTTGATTGATATTTGAGAATAAAAATGGTCATACGGCTCTAAACTCATGTAAGAACGGAGCTTCTTCTTATCGGGTCTTCTTCACATGGAGTTTTTTCTCTTCTAAGAGCCGTTGGTTGACATCTTCACTCGGATTGATGAGTTTATCGACAAAGTGCTTCCGGTTAATGCTTCACGTATACATCAACATGATGATTCCGAACAATCTCTCTGTTCTTGTTTGATGTGATTGGTAGTTTGGTGTTACCATCTTGTGTGTTCGTTGCGGCCTGATTGCTGATTTCCTTGATGAACATCTTTCTGTTCTTGTTTGATTGGAAGGGATTTTAATTAAGGGGATTTGCAAGATGTAAGTTAATTGGGATGCTTTTTGGTGGGATGCTTTTTGGTGTGAGTTGAAGATGTTAACTATCTTTTCCCCAACTGCACAATCTTGAAGAAGGTCGAGTCTACAGTCTGTTCTACATTTTCTGCTACATGATAGAAGACTAAAGACGAGTTGCATTTAACGATCTAAAGACTTCTTCTTAATCTGGGCACTTATCAATCAGATTGTCGGTTTAGGGGAGATCACTAATTGGGAGAGAGTTATTGTTGGGAATTATACGTTTGAGTTGATAAGACAAAAAGAATGAAACAAGAAGGACTTAATATGACAAGAAGGAAACCTACAAAAAGATGGAGGGACTTGCTTGCAAAAGAAGTTTTATTTATTAGTCCTTATCCTCTAGTATATAAAGAGGACATAGGTGTAGGTTTTAATTAAGTCTTCCAATAATGTAGTCGACTAAAAGGTGTGTGTTTAGCCTAGACGTTAGGGAAGAACGTCTAGGGTATTGGTTTTAGATTAGTGTGTCCTAGGCGTATGTTCATGTAAACGCCTAGGTTATTAGTTTAGTTAGTAGACGTGTTCCTATAAACGTCTATATTAGAGTATTAGTTAATGGTGAAAAACCTTGTTCAATAACAAAGTATTGTTTTGATTATTCCGCTGCGTATTATGTTTATTATCTTTGTTATTGATCCCTAGCTGAGCTTATAAACGATCTTATCAATTGGTATCAGAGCGGGGAGCTCTTGATATAGGGATTACAAGGTTTTATGTGTCGAAGAATGATGAAAAAGGAAGAAAAATTCGGAGCTAAAATTTTCGTATTTGTATTCAGCACTGTTTTGAAACGACGATAACTTTTTCGTTAACCGTTGGATCGTGACAAAATTTTAGGTGGACGTTCTCTATATACCAATCTAACTTTCCACCGGAGGGATCTTTGATCTGAGCTTTCAATCATAAGTTATTCACTGTTGAAGTTGGCTGCTGAAGAAGATTTTTAATGTTGAATTTTAAGGTTTGTGCTTAACGGTATTCTTTGATTGTGATTACGTGGGTACTCAATGCTGTTTTGATGAACTCAAAGTGAAGCAGATTCGTATGTTAAATTGGTTGATACACGTGATAGGTTATACCAATATATTTAATTGGTTTTATGATGGTAACTGGTCGAAGGTTACATATGGTATAATTATTTGATTTTATCTTTCATTCATAACATGGTAACTGGTCGAATATTATAATTGGTTTGAAATCAGCGTGAGGTAATACTGGTCTCACAATCTCATTGGTGCGTACAATCTTTATTCACGTGAGTCAGTAGTGACATATTATTGCACAAGGATATATCAAAGTACTGCTTCAATTTATAGGTTTCACGTGGGACATGCTATGATCATGTAGGGCTTTTTGATGATGTACATATGTCACGTGAATGGTTGATCAACATATGGGTTCACATGGGTATCTTTACGTTTAATGGCTAGTGAATTGATTCTATGTGATGCGGTATATGGAGGTTATGGTAGACGCGTTTTGTGATTGGTCCAAAGTATAAGGTATCCGTACTGCATTTAATTGGTTGGTGTGAATTGGAGATCACGTGATATTAGACGAACATGTTTTGGATGTTGACCTCAAAGAAGTAATCACGTGGGAGCTAACTGTTGCTCGTATTATTATGAATTTGAAAGTACTGTCAATGCAAAGTACTGTTGAAATTTTTTTGAAAGTACTGGTAATTTTTTTTTAAAGTACTGCTGCTGAGTTTTATTCAAAGTGCTGCTCGAGTTCTTATTAAGGTACTGCTTCGACGAAGATGAAAGTACTGCTGATCGTGAAAGTACTGCAGTTTATTTCAAAGTACTGCAGATTTTGATGAAAGTACTGCTCCTTCCCAACATACTGCTCATGCTTTATTACGAGAAGATTTTTGATTTAAGGGGAAGTCGAGTATGATTTTTGGATGACACACACAGGTTATTGTTCACACACACAGGAAGAAGTTTTTGTTCTTAAAAGGATTTAAAAAGGCTCGTTATGGAGATTTATTGAAGAATTGATTACGAAGAGGATTATTTATCACTTATTTGAAGGTGAAGTGGAATTACTTGGTTTGTGTTCTTATCATCTAGCTTGTTGAATCTAGCAATGTGTGATTTTTCTTATGATGCTCTATGCACACATTGGCTATCACTTGAAGGAGTTACATTGTAGTGCTCAGTGTCTCATACTAGTTGAGGATTCTTTTCAAGGGATTGCGGTCTACTTATATTTTGTCCGTATAAGTATGGAGTTCCGTGGATATTCAAAGATTTAAGACACAAGTTTGGGAAATTTTACTTCTTCATCAAGTTTGTTATATTTGGTGTTCTTCACAAGTGATCATTACATGGAGCTTACAGATTTGAAGAATCAAGAAGATGGTTAAGGTATGGGTTTCAGGAGAAGCTTATTGTTAAATGTTTAACCATCTACATGCATCACTCAAGAGGAAGTGGTTGATTTTTACTATTGTTGATCATTATTACTACTGCTAGTTGAAGTTTTCTATTGTTTTGGATCCATTTTTCTTATGATGCGTAATGGTGGGTGATTTGAAGCATTGGAAGTCTTAGATTGGAAGTATGATATTGGTTCGTGGTGGTCAAAATCATTATTTGCATACGTTCCCTAATTGGATAATAACAAAAAGGGGAAGAGATGTTTGAGTGACATGGCATGGATTAATGGGAAGACAAAGGAAGACATACTTTTTTCATTCATGGTGAGATCTCTGATCTCAATTTCTCTACTTCGTCTAGGGAAGTTCGTTCAAGAATGGTTTTGTCGTTATCAACTAGGGGAAGATTGTTGGGAATTATACGTTTGAGTTGATAAGACAAAAAGAATGAAACAAGAAGGACTTAATATGACAAGAAGGAAACCTACAAAAAGATGGAGGGACTTGCTTGCAAAAGAAGTTTTATTTATTAGTCCTTATCCTCTAGTATATAAAGAGGACATAGGTGTAGGTTTTAATTAAGTCTTCCAATAATGTAGTCGACTAAAAGGTGTGTGTTTAGCCTAGACGTTAGGGAAGAACGTCTAGGGTATTGGTTTTAGATTAGTGTGTCCTAGGCGTATGTTCATATAAACGCCTAGGTTATTAGTTTAGTTAGTAGACGTGTTCCTATAAACGTCTATATTAGAGTATTAGTTAATGGTGAAAAACCTTGTTCAATAACAAAGTATTGTTTTGATTATTCCGCTGCGTATTATGTTTATTATCTTTGTTATTGATCCCTAGCTGAGCTTATAAACGATCTTATCAGTTATAAGTCAGATTCAATTCCCAATTAGACTTGCTCATATTCTTTAGTAGTGACTCCTCGAGACGTTGATATTGACTATTGTTGGACATTTGGCACAAGGTGATTACTTCGGAGTTAATCATTTATCACTTATTTGAGATTGAAGTTGACTTTCACAAAGGCGTGTTCTTATTTGATAACTTGCTCGGGCTTAAGAATTTGAGTTGAAGACTTGGCTTATCTAGTTACCAGCAGTCGAGGTGGATGGTTGAATACCTGGTTAACTATCACTATTAGGAGTTACTTTGTTTTACTCAGTGTCACACGCATATGACGGTCTGGATAAACTCAAGAGGTGTTATTGTCTCATACCTCGTTTGGGTAGTGAGTACTTAGAGATTTGCTTGAAGCATGAATTCTCTACACCGTTCTTCCATCATTAGGTGCAAGCTTAAGATACAAATGTGGGGAAGTTGACTTGAGTTTCAAGTATGGTATAGCGGGTTTTTTTCTTCAGTGGTCACTTCAAATTGTCTACATAAGGGTTGATAAAAATAGTCAGAGAGAGTCTTCAACAAGTTGATTCTCACAAGAGTTCAAGTGTTCTTCTCATAAAGATTTCAAGTATTTGGGCTGATAAGATGTTGTTGATTCTGAAGTATCAAAACCAGCAAGGGGGGAGGAGACAAGCATCTAAACGCGAGTAAACTTGATGAACTTAATACTTCTAAGTAATTGAAGATATCCCGGGAAGACAAATGTTATTACCGCAGAGAAACTCAAGGTTTGACTCATGGCGAGTAAACTTGATGAACTTAACTCTTCTAAGTGATTGAAGATATCCCGGGAAAACAAATGTCATGACCGCAGAGAAACTCAAGGTCTTACTCATCAAAGCGTTTAGTGTTCTTATTCCAACGACGTGGGGGAAGTGATGTAAATGAAAGTTTCTGAAGATAAAAGAGGTACACTAGTGTGTGGTGATTTTGATGGTATCGCAATGATCAGGGGAGATAGAGTGTGTACATTGGGGATGCTCAGCTGTTTCACTTGAGTGCTTAATCAGTGATTCAGAGATATAATCACTTATTCCGGAGTTGACATCCGCAGAGATTGTCGCCCGCATAGATAATCAGTGACTTGGCCTGCTTCTTCAATGTTATCATTTATTCATTCCTTGTGTATTGGTATACTTCGGGTTCTTGAGCTTCATACACGATCATCCGGGAAGAAAAATGTGAACATGGGAAGGTGTTCTTCATTCCCCTCATGAAGTGTATTCGGGAGAGTTCTTGAGCATTATACTAAGAGACTGACTGCATCAACTCAAATACTTGGGGGAATTGTTCTCTTAACAACCTTTTGGAATGGATTGCGTCAGACTTCAGTGGTTATAAAATTTGAGAAGATTATTTATGAGTGGGATGATACGTTGCTGTTCTTGTTGATGATATAACCCCGAACGAAGAATCTCGATCATCGTTCTTTAAAGGAGCAGCTGGGTTTATGACAATGGTGTGCTTCGTTGTGCACCTGGCTAAGGCAAGCTTGAAATATAGCTTCGAATATGCTCATCTAATGGATTTTTTGGTTTGGGGGGAAGCTGCCAAAGTCTCACTTTCTGATGGTTCAATTTCTTTCTTCAATGCAAGAGCCTCGGAAGCTTTGGTGGTGAAAGTTTTAGGGATGATGACTTCTATCTTCTACAACGGGGCTGCTCGATATCCTTATCTCGGTACTCGTATCATCATCTTCTTAAACTATATCATCTAAACTATCCTTGTAAATATATTTTTCATAAAAACCAAATACAAAAATATAAAACCTGCAAAAAGAAAATAGAAAAATATAAATTCTACAAAAGCCCATAAAAATCAGAAAATTGAAAAATACCAAAAATATTGTTTCTCAAGACATGTCTTCTGGTATCGATAACATCTACGGTCTTAGAAATGTCATTCAATAATGGCACGGGACTTTAGATGAAGTTCGAGCAGGAGGTGTAAATATTCTTTTTCTAAACATGTCTCAAAATTTATGGCTTACAGTTATTTCAGACTGTAACCCGGACTTCAAATGATGGCTTACAGTTATTTCAGACTGTAACCCGGGCTTCAAACTATGGCTTACAGTTATTTCAGACTGTAACCCGTGCTTTAACTAAGGTTTGCTATTATTTCAGACAGCAACCCGCTCTTCAAAAGAAAGGAAAGTGCTACGCTTAAACCTATTTTCAAAATATTTCGTGCACTTATCCTAAAAACTAAACAAGGAAAGTATGTCGAAGGACTGCTGTTCCTACACAAATGTTTTTCCATCTAAAATTCTTCAGAAAAATATTTGGTGTTTTCAAAAATGGTGGTAAATGAGTTGCTTTAAAAACAATCAGTTTCAGAGTTTTTAAATTTGCAAACTCAATCAATGACTTCAGCGCTTTTAAACTTTTCAAGAAAAAGAGTCATTGGTTGAGGGGAAGAATATTTTTCATATTTATATCATCTAACGGGCTTTCTTTAATATCCTACGTGCTTAATTAAAAATGATATTTGCCTATGTCGAAGGACTAGGAATTTAGGATATGATTGTTAGGATTAGATGATTATAGTTTGATGAAACACATTATTCCCATGCTTTATATGAACTGATTGATATGTTGAATTGACTTTTATTAGTCGATTACTGTTTGGGTGTTGTCGACCACCATATATCTGTATGTGTGTTCACTAACGTATGCAGGTATATTGGTTATAAGAATGTTCCCGATCCGAATCCCACAGATGAATATGATTGGATGCCGAAAGGAAAGGGTAACGATTTCTTGAGTCGACAAATGAAGAAACGGAGCTTAATTTGACTTCAATGGAGAGTTGGCATAAATGCAACGTAAGAGGTCACACTGCATCAGCAGATGGTTTTCTTCTAAGTGATTGAAGAAACGGAGCTTAATTTGACCTCGTTGGCATTCAAAATGCAACGTAAGAAGAAGTCTCACTGCATATGCAGACGGTTTTTCTTCCAAACCCTACAGAACAACAACGAAGCTTCTCAACCACTGATGTATCTTTGTGCAGGATAATTGTGATGATACCATTTTTCTAAAACTTTGCAATGTAGTGTTTTTGAAAATGGAAAAATATTGTTTTGAAAATATATTGGACTAAATTTTGTAAATCACCGGACTTCATTTTTTCAAAATTTAAGTCAGTCAATTATCGACTTCGGTCATCGATTGAGGGGGAGAGTGATTTAATTTAAAATATTTTCAAACAATATATCTTCAAAAGAGTCCGTTTGTACGAAATTAAAGTGGTGATCTAAAGATTTAATGTTATGTCATGGTATGATTTTCTTTAGAATCAAGATCTTTCAAAATGAAATTTTTTATGTTCTTGTTTGATTGTGAAATTGTTTTATTTTACCTAAAAGATCTCTTAAAACAATTATACCTGACACTAACAATCTTTAATGTCTTAAAATGGTCCTTATCTGTCATTTTTCAAAATTAAATCAAGCCACGTCTTTCCCCAAAATCTTTTAAATGATTTAAATCAATTGGGATCACAAATCTCAAAAGGTTTGAAATTTTGATTGGGGTAGAGATAGTAAGTTAAATCTCTTATCTATTTAAATTTAATTGGTTTTAGTCCTTTAAAGGCACTCCTGCCTCCATGTGCCAAACGATTTCATACACAATGCACATGTTGAGGAGGAGGATTTATCCAAAAACATGATGAGTATTTAAACCAGGCCACATATTCTCCCATGTTTTCTAAACCGTATTAAATCACTTGGGATCCAAAATCTCAAAGGATTTGATATTTTTGATCGGGGGAGAATTTGTGATTTAATAATAAAATTTGATAAAAGGTGATCGGTTTGATTTAATCGTGCAGGCTGCTCTCTTATATGTGCTAAACGCTTTCGAATCTCGAAGCACATATTGAGGGGGAGCAAATACACTATCGAGGTACGAAAGATTTTTAAAATTTATAAAGTACCTTGATTGAGTTTTCAAATGGTTTTCTTAATGGCTTTTGTGATCGTGGATGTGCTTCAAAAGAACTCTTGCCTCTATGTGATAAAATGATTTTAAATATCCTATGCACATATTGAGGGGGAGAATTTTACCAAAGAAATTCAAATGGCTTTTTCTAAGGAAATTGTGATCAAGAAATTATTTCAAAGAAATTATTTCAAAGAACTCTTGCCTCCATGTGCCAAACAATTTTAAATCATATGCACATGTTGAGGGGGAGAATTTCTAAAATGATCAAAACTATTAAGGTACAAAATGCTTTGATCTCGTATCACAAGTACCTTGATTGTTTTTCCAAATGATTTTTCGATTGGTTTCAAGGAAGAATGAACTGTACCAAAAGACCGACCATTTTACTTTATGTATGGAGTTATAAGGATGGTGAGGTTAGGTATTAGTTCCCACGATCCAGCCAGAACCGGAGGGATCTACCAGGGACAATCCACTAGATAGTGTAGAGTCCTTAGGTATATTGAAAAAAAGGAGAAAAATGAGAAAATGGGAAGAGTGCCGACTGAGATTGAGCTAGAACTGGAATAAACCAAACAAGGTTCTAGTTATGAAGTCTCGGTAAGCACTGAAGGGGTTGAAGAATGAAAAAGAATTGGAATGTGAAAAAGGGTGAAAAGAAATAGCCCTCCAATAATTCAACCTTAGGGCAGAAACCGGGTTCAATACATATGCTACTGGTGCTTACTAAGGTAACACTGGTATTGAAGACAAGACATCATGGACCCAGTGATGCACTGCACTAAACTTCCCAAGCTACTCAAGTTCCTCTTAAAAAGGGCTTGTTTCATTCTCACGGGGAACCGACATAATCTATCGACTTTCTCTTAGAGATTGTTGATATTGAAGAAGGAGACCCTCTCCCTAGTCTCTGGCACAGGAATAAAAAATGCACTATTGAGTCTAGAGCCAAGAGATCATCCACAATATCTCATTAGGACACTAAATTCTTGAAGACTTGCTGTTTCACACAATGTGGAAAGTAAGTATATATTAAGAGTCCTACGCATTATCCTTGTGGTATTGCCAGAACATCTGAGTGATATGCATACATATTCAAAATGAAGATGGAAAGCCTTCTGGAGCCAACATCAAACAAGATCCTGGTAGGTGGCATGTGAGATCTTTCATAAGATCAAGCTTGTGACAACTGGATAGAAACAATGGGGCGATTCACTTGTGAATCAACCTTGGTCCAGGAATGGAATTGACGAATACTTTTGGAAAAACCGTTCGATGTGCAAACCTTCTTTTCTCTAGCACGTCGAATGTGTACTTATGTTTTCAAACTCAAAAAGTATCTCTGATTGAAAAAATACTTTTGGAAAAACCGTTCGATGTGCGAATCTTTCTTTTCTCTAGCACGTCGAATGTGTACTCATTCTCTAATACAAAAAGTATTTTGATTGAAAATTGATCTTTCTCATAAAACCTTCATCGTATTGCAAAACTCTTTCTTCAAGCAATACGCGATTGTTTTTCAAATCATTTTTCATCAATCAATGAATCTCAATTTGCTGGTTCACTCACTCCGTGTTGTCTTCTTTGAGACGTTCCGGTTTGAGAACAGCTAGAGCAGCTGCGAAACCCTGTCAAGGAGATTCTTAGGAATCCTACCTGATCACAGGCAGTACTTGTACTGATCAACGGGGAACCGTGGGCCGTGTACCTCAATTCAACGAAAGTGATCAAAGACACTTTCGTATGTTTTATTGCTAACTGTTGTTTGCAGGTACCTTTGGACGGTTGCAGCTGATCAGAATTGAGCGGTCAATCCAAAGCCGCATGCTCACAGCATCCACACTTAATTTGAAGAAATCATGACTGGTGCATATCTACATAACCTGGCTCTGATATTTCATACTATGCTTTTGCTTCGCTGCTGCAAATATCTTGAACCAGTAAAGCTTCCGCTACTCTGATGGAAAGATGTCATGATTCAAAAGTGTGAGCATGTCGGTCCAAAAGTCACAACTTCACATGATGGCAACACAATAAAGGGTGATCCAGAGATTTACTGTGGCTGATGATCTCAAAGAAAGCTCAAAGATCATCAAAGATGTGGATCAGTTAAAGGCCTCCACTAAAAGTACAAATTAGTGCGGACTTTGAAGTTGCACTATCAAAGCACAAAGATTGCGGAATTGAAGAATTGAAGTCTACGAGCTCAAGAACAAAGTCAAGAATAGATTTCTAGGATTCAAAATGTAAAACATGGGGTGACCTCCCTTAGGGGGAGATTGTTAGGAATTAGAAAATTCCATAGTGAAGAGTCGGTCACCCCTAATATTATCTAGCATAAGTTAGCTCGTAGACATATCGTTATTTACGTTATTTAGTTGTTTATTAGTTAGTGTGTAGCGTAGAATAGTATAGTGCAACACCGTGGAGGAAGGACGGGTCTTTACCCACTGTATACCTGATCCACAGGCCGATAGGAGGTCGTATTTCTTGTAACTATAAATACCCCTTCCATCCATGGAAGGGGTGGTGCTTCTTCATTAATCTAATATTTCATACTTTGTGTAAACCTCTAGCAAGAACACCCTCTCTCTCTACTTTCTCTCTCGAAAATGGTAAACATGTATTTTGATCATCCAAGACCACCTGAATCATCAACACAATAATATTTGGATCCTAACATCTTTCAGCAACCCCATTTTGTTTAGGGGTATATGGAGACGAGAAATTTTGAGAAATTCCTTTTTCATCACAGAAACTCTCAAGCTCATGATTTCTGAACTCAATACCATTGTCAGTTCTGATTTGTTTAACAGTAATGTCATTCTGGTTTTCAATCTTCCTGATGAATGACATTATTGTATCAGTTGCCTGACTCTTTTTGGAAAAAAAGTATACCCAAGTGTATCTTAAGAACTCATCAACAATGACAAGTGTATACTTCTCATGCTTTGGATTGATCCGGACTGACAGTCCAAAGAGATCCATAAGCAGGAGGTGAAGGCAGCTTTTGATGGAGAAATTTTGTTTGGTTTTGAATGATGCTCGGTGGTGTTTACCTTTTTCACAGGCAGAGCATGGTTTGTCTTTTGCAAAGACCAGTGATGGTAAGCCAAGGACCTTGTTTTGTTTTGCCAAGTTGTTGAGGTTTTTGAAGTTTAAGTTTGAGAGTCTCTTATGCCACAGCCAATTGATTGTTTCAGTGGCTTTAGCAAAGAGATAAGTTCCATCTTGGGAGAGTGTTGACATGTCTAACACATAAACATCATCTTTCCTAGGAGCTATCAACACAACTTCCTTGTTGGCATTGAAAATGGTACCTTGTTTATCATTGAATTTACAATGTATTTAGCATCACATAGTTGACTGACACTGATGAGATTGTATTTGAGACCATTGACATAGGCTATTCTAGAGAAAACTATTCCATTGCAGTTTACTGAACCATAACCTTCAGTGGGACATGATGAGTTATCACCAAATACTACCTTGGGCCCTGGTTCCTTTACATACTTGTGTAGATATTCCTTCACACACGTCATGCTTCTTGAGCATCCACTGTCTAGATGCCAAATAGGATCCCTAGCATGTCTCTGCACAAGCAGTAAACTGAATTAGTTTCTCTTAGTGACCCACTTACTAGTGGGCTTGGGTCTCAAGGTCTCTTTGAAATTTGCAATCGACTCATGGTCAGTGGTTGTGTGCATAGTGCTACCACAAGTTTTGCATTTAGAGGCTGAGGATGACTCAGTGACTCTGGGTTGTTTAGAATTTCTCCTTGCATGAATGACACTGTCATGTTGGGATGTCTCATGAGCTGGATTACTGCATATATCACAACATGTGTTCATGAGACAATCATCCTGATGATGATCATTAAACCCACAGTGAGGGCACAGAGGAAAAGGTTTTGCTCTATTCTTGGGAGCAGCTTTGGAGGATGAAGCATACTGATGACCAACTTTGGTATAGTTTGCTTGACTGACATACTATAGATGGTCTGCAGTCCTATGATCATCCTTTTTGCAGATCATGCAGAAAAGGATTCTATAGCAGTTGTCAGTGGTATGGCTGGTGTCATGACACAACTCACACTTTTGCTTGTTTTTGGAGGTTGACTTAGACTTTGATGAACTGGAGGAAGTTGACTTTGTCTCCTTGATTGGTTCAGGGACCTTTTCAATGGATTCCATTTTTTCAGTAAGCTTCCTCACTAGTTCGTCGTTCTGAATTTGGTCGACTTCGTGGGACAGAGGATGTTGAAGTTTCAGTAGGAGTAGACTCTTGTTGAGTTGGTTTTGTTGGTCTTTTCAGGATGGTTCTACCAAGTCCGACCTTTCTTGGTGAATGAGGATTGTATTGCAGTGGAGTAAGCTCAGAGCTTGGAGCAGCACCCTGAAGAGGTTTCAGTGGTGGAAGCGGTGCTTGAGATTCTGCTTCAGACTTAGAGATGTGTTCAGTACTACTGGGCACATCAGGGAGTCCAAGCATACTCTTTAGAGCTTGACTTTCAGGCTCTAGAATCCTTCCAGAATCGAAATTTGGAAGCTTACTCTGAGGATTGACCCGTTCAATCCAATCACTGGAATTGGGATTAGTCAACATATTTGTAATCATGCCACCATACACAAATGGCTTAGGAGACTGGTCTTTGTTGAGAGAGTCGGGGAGATGATCTTCACCTATGACTATCTTTTTGCTACTGGGGGCACCCACAGCATCAAAGACCCTGGGATTCTTAGCAGTCCAACTATCAAGAATATCTTTTTCCTTTTTAAGTTCATCTTGAAGAGCCTGATTTCTCTTAACTAGTTCAGTGTTTTGAATTTGCAAAGTGACAGCCTCAAGCTTGGCTTGTTTTAAAATAAGCAGTTCATCTCTACACTTGTTTAATTCAAAACTTAGCTTGTTGTATTTTGAAAAAAGATTTAATCTTTGCTCTTTGACGAACTTAAGGTCAACATTAAGATAATTCATATAAGACTGCCAATCAGAGTCGTCATCCATAGAAAGTAAGATGTTTACCTTCTTCATAGTGATGTTGACCCATTCCCCGTTTCTGGCATGATTCTTTCCAACAGCTAGCTTGTCCTCTTCGAGAGGGCCATCAGGCACTGACATGCACCATTTCATCATCGATGACACTGCTCTGCATCCCGTCGAAGGTCTCACAACAAGGCCTTTATTTTTACCCTGCACGCATTGAACACTTTTTGTTTGTTTCGAGGGACCGGCCTCGAGCAATGCATGCTTAGCTTTGACTTTCTTATATTTTGCTTCAAAATCAACAGTTTTGTTTTGATCAGATTTGTTTTGAAGGTTTTGATGAGACTGATAGATTTTTGGTTGAAATTTGCTAAAGCTTGAGGACTGATTTGACCCTGATGGTTTATAAGAGGGTTCAGAAATTGTTTTTGAAAAATAGTCTTTTGCAAAATGACCTCTTTTGTGACACTTAAAGCATTCAGTGTCCTCATTTGCTTTGGCATTTGAAAAACCTTTGTTTCTTTTTATAAACCTTTGAGAGTTAGCAAGGAGTGCCCTTTCCTGGAATTCAATGTTCAGGTCATTTAGGTACTCCTCACTTGATCTCATCATCGAATTTTCCTGAAAATCTTGAACAATATTGTTAGAATAGAAAGCAGTTGATATTGGTGATGAGGTGGTGGTCAGGGACTTCTTGACTTCCCGAGACTTCTTTAAGTCGTGGTATCGTCTGTTGATGAGGTTTTCCTCATAGACAAATTTCCCATAAATTTCAGGAAGCTCAAGATTTTAGATATGATTAGCATTCCTAAGTCCCTGAGAGAAATTCAACCACTTCTCAGGGAGACTGTTGACAAAACCAACATTGATTTCATGTTTGGACAACTTAACACCATCATTTGACAGTTCATTTAAAAGAGTTTTGTACCGGGTGTAAGTTTGAGAGAGAGTTTTTGAGTCCTTAGCCCTGAAGGTGTTATACTCAAGTTTCAGGTCCATTATCCTGTTTTCCTTGGTATCAGATGGTCCTTCATGACTATGAACTAGGTCATCCCAGGTTTTCTTAGATGTACTACAACTTATAACAGACTCCATAATATCGTCAGGAAGACAAGATATTATGATACTATTGAGTCTTTGGTCCTGGTTGACCACTCTTCTTTCATCCTGGGTCCACTGAGCTTCAGGTTTGGGCAACCCTTCAGCAGTCTTTGGGACAAATGGACCTTCATTTATACACTTGATATAATAAGGTTCCATCCCAATCAAATAGCAAAGCATTCGCTTTTTCCATTTGTTGAATTTGCCAACTTCAAGTCTGGGGGCAACAGCTGAATAAGCTCCACCCTTTTTATCGACTAGTTGGGGTACATCAATTTCAACCATTTAG
>OU343216.1:88215838-88273201 GCA_910596185.1 Chrysanthemum makinoi
GATCTGTAGTAACAGAAGCAGATTCTTTTTATAAAAACATAGGTTTTATAGTTTTATACCAAGATATGTGTTTTAGTCTACATTTTGTTTTAACATGCATACATTTTTTTTAATGTATCACGAAAGAATAACGAAGATATAAATCAAAAGAACATGAAACACATTATGATAATAATAACCTAGAAAACTAGACTATTAGTAATATTTCATTTCAATGCTAAGAATGATACAAAGGATTGGGTATATAACCACCAGATTAAATACAACATAAAGTATATGTCTCTCAGTATGTGAACTTCATTATAGGAACACAAGAGCGATGAGTGTTAGGGCGATGAGCAAGAGGCGATGTAAAACCATGCAGCATGTTGATAATGAACTTCTTGGTTTGAGATGATATGAGAGGAAGATAAAGTTTTGAATGAGAGGTAATTTTTGAAAGTGGAAGATTTGAAAAAGTGGGGATTTGATAGAGTGGACGACGGAGGGTTTATTTATGGGGAAGGAGGAATTTTTGAGATTTGTGTTTTGTTTTATTATTAGAAAGATATGATTTTTGGATTAAGTGAAATAAAAAACAAGTTTTATATACCAAGACTTTAGACGAAAAAGTAATACGTATGTGAGAAAAGGCTTCCTAATGAAGCAACATGTAATACATGTATATGCGCAAAAGATAATCATATAAATATCTATGTAAGCATACTTATTTATCAAGCTAATGTCATTTCGAGAAAAGTAGAAAGTCATACCTCTAATGAACTTAAGAATGTCTTTAAGAATGACACAACAAATGTCAGTAGACAATTCGCTCTTGGTTTAAGATACCTTCTGTATTCTTGTTACCAAGCAATTCCTATGGCTTGGTAGTTATGAGCTTTAACTAAGCAACATGACAAAGAAGGTTAGTGCAATTAATTGAAGAATAAATAATAAGAAAAATATTGTCATCTAATCAACATCCAAACAAAGAGTTTTAGAAGATATGGTGTTTGTTTTCATGAAAAACCTTCTTTGTAGCTTTCAATTAACCACAAATCGTATCAAGTTTTTGAAGTACAATATACTCTAAGAAACTTGGTAACGAAGCTCTGATGCCCATTGTGGAAAACTGATAGGTCACAAGGTTTACCACACAAGCTTATAAGAAAGATAGAGAGGCGATTGAACAATATTAAACACACACACACACGATATACTATGACCGGTTACGCGTAGGTGATAGTGAAAGAGAAATATTGAACAACCAACCCTCAAGTGAGGGCAACACTCCTACTCCTTCCCTTTCTCCTATGGGCTTGGGCCTAAGCTCATGGGCCTTCTACATAAGCTTAAGGCTAATAACAAACATAAAGGCCATAATTACGCTAACTATTACATATAAATTACTAACACTTGATTATGGTTTAGGAGTGATTCCAACAATCTCCCCTTAAGTGTTAGTGATGAAAAACGGTGAAGGCGTTGATGTAATAGAAGCTTTGATGTCTTCTGACATTCTTCTTTCTTGTGAGAAGAATTGCCTTGATTCGAACCATCTCCCCAGTGTAGAGAGATAGTTTTCTTTGAGCAGTTATGCTTTGACTGTTAGGAATTAGAAATTCCCGGTATTAAAGAGTCGGTCACCTCAAGTATATGTAATCGTTAGAAAGCTCGTAGTCGTAGTTCTTTTGTGTTAAGTAGTATTTAGTTAAGTAACACCGTGGAGGACGGACGGGTCTTACCCACTGTATGCCTGATCCACAGCCCGTTGTGTGGCGATTTATGTAAGACTATAAATACTCTCTACCTCCCAAGGTAGAGTTGGAGCTCATAATAATATCTTTCACTTTCTCTCACTAAGTTCCCTAAACCTCTAACTCTCTTGAATCTTCAACTTTATACCCAATTGTTAATGGTTTGATGTGTTTGTGAAAACTTATATCCAACAATTGGTATCAAGAGCCATGGTTAGATCATATCTTACACATCTTTGGATTTCTAGTGGTTTTTAGGTGGTTTTTGAGTTTGAAAAAGTTTAGTGGTTTGTGCATCATTTGGTTGATTTCTAGTGTTAAAGTTTGGATTTTGATTGTACTTTTGTGTTTAAGATCATCATAAGTGTTTAGGTTTTGATTTGGAAGGCTTGAATCATCGTGGTTGGGTTGTTTTGGATTGAAAAGTGTGTTTTGGAAGTTTTTCAAGTTAGCGACTTGCCTCACCGGTATAACTTTCTTCGGCTTGCTTCACAATTTTATAGCGAGTTACAGTTTTGGAGCTAGCGACTTAGACCTAGCGATTAACAGTACAAGTAGTGGATTCTCCACTACGGGTAGCGACTTGGTGGTAGCGACTTGGTCTGTAGCGAGTTGCTCTTTAGCGACTTGAAGTTTTAGCGACTTGAGTAGCGAATTGCTGCAAAAAATGTTTAGCGATTTGGTGTTAGCGAGTTGGTACCTAGCGAGTTGCTATTTAGCGATGGACAAATTAGCACTTAGTTCTTAGCGACTTGATGTAAAACAAGTGAATTTTGCTAGCTTACTTGGAGCTTAGCGAGTTGTTACTTAGCTTACTTGGGTCCTAGCTTGTTTAGTCTTAGCGACTTGGTTCCGAATTCTTAGCGACTTGTTGACTTTTCAGACAAAACTTCAAACGGCTATAACTTTTGATCCGTAACTCCGTTTTCAGCGTTCTACCCATCAAAGCATCGTGAGAACGAGGAGATGTCACGCCGAATGAACTAGTTCATTGGGGTAAACCTCGAGGGCTAAATCCGCTATGAACAGAAGTTATTGAGGTTTTTATGTTTTTAGACCTAAATTTCTCGGGAAAATCGTGCATAAACCAATCCATATCTCAACCAAACAACATCTCTGCTTATCCCACAAACAATCATAAGTCCTAACACACAATTGTCTATCATTGTAATGTCGATCCATCATCATCTTAACACATTCCATTGGTCATTGCTTAGCGGTTTGGTCTTGATTTTAGTAAAATCCCGCGAAAGATTCTATTACTCGGTTTAAATCATAGACTTGTAAAATCCCGTGCATTCTACCACATCATGTCTTACTCTACTGACCCAGTGATTTCGAAGTGCTTAAATTGTATGATGCTGTGGACAACAATGATAAAGTATGCTATCCTGAACGGTTAAAGATGTTTGAATTGAACAATGAGGATGTGAGATCTTCATGTTCAGAGTACAATGAGAATGCCACGCAAATGGAATGCAGCATTGAGCCATATCAGCTACTTCATCACGCACCTCATACAACTGTTATCCATAGCTGGGGGTCGAACATGTAGTGCTCTTTTCCGCCAGGACTTACCTACATTGACAAGAAGCTTTGCTGTTGAACTTAGAACACTTAAAGCTGCAACTTACCAATAAAGAGGTTCAAAAGGATGGTTCCGGTGCAGCTCTTCAAGTAATCTACAAACAATTTCAGCCATTCATCGATTGGGAATATTCGTGATTCACGATCAACACTTGACAGGAATTTCCTTCAAAAACATACTGGAATGGAAATTCAGGAATTCATTGAGACATTTATCCAACTCATGGATAATGTGAAAAGTACATTGAAGAATCTGCTCAAAAGAATGAAGACGTGAATGAGTGTCAGTTGCAGTTGAAAGATTGTTGTGATAAGTTGGGTAATGTATATGTTGAAGAATCGGGTGTTGCTGAATGCAGAATGTCGTGACAACAAAAATTTATGAGTCGGATAATGCAAAAATGGAATCTTCGTGCTCAAATTCACAAGAGAGAGGTGCACGGAACCTGACACAACCTGTGCAAGTTAATGCAAAGGAACGCTCCATGGAAGATTCGGATGTACCCAAGATAGAGATGCACAGTGTGCGTCACAATGTGTATGTCAATGCTCAGGTAAGTTGCATGGATGTTTCTGCTGTACCTAGTTGTACATCTTCTACTCAAAATGATGATTATGAACTGCATGAGTACGCTGCATTTGTGCTGATGATTCCCTTACCACTGAGCTTAACATATATAAGGATCAGGTTGCTATTTATGAACAGTGCTCTAAGTTTGAGTTGACCACCCGTGAGCAGGAAATGGATGTCCAAATACGTACAAATATTAGAAAAAGTAGGTTTAGAGAAGAAGTATTAAAACAAGAGTTAAACTCCTTACAAGAAAAGCTTTCTAAAACTGCTAAGCAAAAACACGAACTTCAAGAAAATGTTAAAATGCTTAAGCAAGAATTCAAGGCTAAGGAATCAAAACTTTTGAATGATTTTTCCAATCTAAAACTTTGAAAAACAAGCTTGAAAATAAGTTGTACGTACAAGGGAATACCATTCAGATTGCTCACATGATCACTAAGCATAGAGTCTTAAGCGATAAGCATAGCATTCCCTTGTTGAGGAACCAAATCCAGAGGTAATTAAAAAGGCTAGAAATGCTCATAAGGTACTGTATGATGGTAATGAGATCCTTAAGCCTAGACGAAACCTAGTTGCTTGAGTGCACTGAGGAAGATAAGAAATCTGATGAAGTCACTAGGGAGAAAATGAATAAGAAGCTAGAAGATCCCGAGTGTAAAAAGAACAAGATAACGATAAAACCCCATGATTACAATAAGGAAAATTGGATATCCTTAAACATGTTTAAGCCTCGACTCTATTGACCCACTGAACAAGTGTTCTAGAAAAAGGATATGGACTTGCAAAAAGCTGAAAATCTTGTTGAAAAGAATCCCCTTGTAGGAAATTCCCTAAAGCGCGGTATCCTCCAAATACAACAATGCATTTAGTTCCTAGAACTATTGCCACTAAGAGCAAGACCTTAATCAGTCAATATGTTATTCTTCAACTATTTACCGATTTTGAGAAAACTTGTAAGAAAAGGATCACACCCTGGGATAACGAAGGGAAAGGGGTTTTGAACAAATGAAAGAATGTTATTTAACTGAGGTCATGCCTTTCTTTAAACAACTAAAAGATCATTTTGAGAGTCTTAAAAAGGGGATAAAATCAGATATTAAAGAAATGGAAAAGGAATTTGATGCAATGGTAGTTGAAGTTAGTGATTATGAGCGTGCACTAAAATATAATGAGATTGAGAGGAAGAACTTGCATACCTTAAATGAGACTCTTATTACTGAATGTGTTGCTCAAGATATCTTTTTCCTTTGCTTCAAATTGCTCTATTAATGCTTCCAAATTTCATGAACTATCTGTGGCCTGAAAGTCTCCCATGATCGTGTCATTGAGCTTGAAAAAACTAATTCTAAACTAAACGAGAAAATTAAACTGGATGATCACGACAATTTGGTTAAACATTTTTCTAAACTAGAAGTTGAGCATTTTAATTTACAACTCAAATATCAACATCTCAAAGAAAATGTCAAAACTTCAAATATCAAGACATCTTTAGATGCTCCAGAGTTTGATGCAGTTTTTCAAATTAACAAACGTGATGAACAGATTCAAGCTCGATGCAACACGATCAGAAAGTTGAAAGCCCAAATCTCTCAATTAAAGGGTCAAACGAACAATATGACAGGCTCCCAAATGCTTCCTCCTTTAGATTCTCAGAATTCTCAAACGTTTCATCTTCAAAACCTAGTAAATGCTTTACAAAAGGAAAACGAAAGTTTTCTAGAAGAAAATGAAAAAGGTTAAACGACATTTTAAAGAGTTATATGATTCAATAAACGTCACCCGTGACCAAAACAACGAAAAAATAACGTCTTTACAAAAGGAAATTGAGAATCTGAGAAGTCAGGGAAATGGGAAACTGCCACTTGTTTTCAATAAGAATGTTGTCTCAAAATCACCCTTAGATTGCAAATACACTGTG
Organism: Chrysanthemum makinoi; assembly: GCA_910596185.1. Classification (NCBI taxonomy): domain Eukaryota; kingdom Viridiplantae; phylum Streptophyta; class Magnoliopsida; order Asterales; family Asteraceae; genus Chrysanthemum; species Chrysanthemum makinoi. Next base: position 88,221,654 of record OU343216.1, read on the forward strand.
ACAGTTAAATATATTCCTCCTCATCTTAGGAATAATGAACATGCTTTTCATGACTGCTGTGCTCACCTTAAGGATAGTCTAGAATGTCTCCGTGAGATTGTCGAAGAGGATTTCATTAACAAACCTCTTGATAGTGAAATTAGGTTTGCTTGCCTCCGGGCCAAACGATCTCAAGAGTTGCTTGAATGTGTAATTGCAACATGTCCAAAACCCTTAGGTGAAAAGGCAAAGCTGTGAAGCCTTGTTCTATGCCTAGTGCCAAGCAGGAAATCCGTTCTATGCCTAAAGCCAAGCATGTGACCCTTGATATGCCTTGTTCCATATCTAAATTCAAGCAAGCAACTTTGTGATGTGCCTCTAGAATTTCAGATCCGGCACTTCTAGACCGAGAATGCGAGAAGTAGTGAAGCCATGTAATGTTCCCATCGTTACTTCTACGGATGTTAAGATTGACACTAAAGTTAGCGGGTCAAAACCTAGAAGCTATGCAAGAAGAAGGATAGGATGCATGAAGCTAAAAGTGTTCATGATAAGGAAGTGAAAGAACACCATAGGGACAAGAAGTTTGATTTGAACAAAAGAATCGTGTTAGTTCTAGTATTAGCTCTAAATGTGATGTGTTATTTACGAGGTCTAAGATTCATAACCCAGTTAAGAAAGTTTGGAGCGAGCAGTTAAGCAATCACGGAAACCTACGGGGAAGGTTTTTACAATGTAGGATTTCATTGGAAGCCAGCAGTCGAATATTCACGCCTGGCAAACCTTGCTCCTTAACTAGATCCACTATGCCTAGAGTAGTGCCTATTAAGGTTTGGAAGCCAACTGGTAGAACAATCCCATTAAGCACAAAATGTCCCTCGACTAAGTCTGATGCTTCTACTAGTTTAGCTCCTAGTGACAATGACATTGCACCTAGGGTTTCTGTGATTCAAAGATTGTTTGTGCTAACCAAAAGGACCCCATGAGCACGTGGGGATCCAATGTTTCAATTCTATGTTCGAATGCATTTAAAGCCGGTCGTACAAATCGTCCCTTGGTATTTGGATTCGACTCTAAACATATAGCGGGCTCTAAACAATGGCGTCTGTTCACATCGATTCAGGGCCTCGTTCTTCATCATTATGGTGTCTGCGAGATAACACTTGAGGCCCGTTCTTCAAAGAAAGAAAAATTATGCGCTCTTACGTAAGCTTTATCTTGAGCTAAGAAATTCTCTCATGAATGGCCATACTCAACTACATTCTTCATCAACAAGCTTCATGTTTTTCCACGCTCATTCTATCATCAAGTGGATCTATGTTCATTGGTGTATACTCTTATTCACTTGCTAAATCAAAAATGGCAACTTCGGATGCAATTTTTGAGGGGAGAAGAGTGAATATACTACATGATGATGGATGTTTGAATAATGGTTATCCGACTTTATTTTTGATTATGATGAGAGTATATTCTTTTTGATTATGAGTGAATATACTAAGGATAAGCTGGGTTCATTGTTTTGATTTTGATGACTCTCTCCAACGCCTAACTTCACTTACTAAGGATAATTAGGAATCAATGTTTGGGATTCATTGTTTTTCAAAAATATGTTTGATGAGTACCTAACCTTGACGAATGTTGATCATCCAATCGAAGCTCATGCTCCGTTACTATTGACTCAGTTGGTTCACCATCTAAGAAGTAATTCTTGGAATTCTCAAGAAACCTTATCTCCAGTTATTTCACAAGGCGTTCATAATGACAATCATGATATTGTAAGTTGCATTATTGAATAATGATCAGCTCTTTGGTATTCCTTTGCCAAATCTTTACGGATTATTGTTCCTCTTTGTATTGCATGCTATAAATCAACCACATGAACATTAAGGAAAATGACTACCTCATTAAGCTCGAAGACATTTGTGGTGAATCTTCGGTCGATCTCTACATGTATACCTTTAGGAAGAATGCATTAATGAAATCATTTGTTAGGTTCATTGATTCGGCGTACATCCGGTTGTAGATCTATTCACGTGTTGGGCATTGACACAAGTTGATTGCCGAGAGTTAATCAATTATCACTTATTTGAGATTGAAGTTAAAATTACAAAGGCGAGAACGAATCTGAATGGAATTCTTCTTGAGTTTCAAGTTTGTATCAGGGTTTTCTTTATCAGAGGTCACTTCAAATTGTCTACATATGGGTTGATAAAGATAGTCAGAGAGAGTTTCTATCGCGGTGGTCCTATGGCTCTGGACAATCCATTCACGGACCAGCACTTCAAAAGCAGTCCCATTGGTTCATCTCTTGTACCAAACTCTTCTCCAGCAACTCCATATGTACCTCCATCAGAAGATGATTTAAAGAAATTGTTTGATCCAATGTTTGATGAACACTATGACGAATGCTATGAAATCACTTCCATCAGCAATTTTGCTCATATCCATGAATGAAGTGATCCTTGATCTCAATTTCATTAAGTCAGAAGCGCTTGCTGATCACTCTGTCTCATCAACAAATCATCAATCTTCAATGTACATCATGGATTGTTTTACGGCATCAATGATGAGGTTAATCCCTTTGCAACTCAGAAGATGCTCCATTTGCAAATATATCTTTGCTCTGAATCATCATAGAACCATCTTCTTCGGAGTATCGACTCTGCTACTTGATTCCACAACAACAACCACATGAACACCTCAGAAAATGGACTTACGATCATCCATTAGACAACATCATTGGAAATCCCTCTCGTCCTGTATCCACACGGAAACAACTTGCAACCGATGCCTTATGGTGCTTTTCAACTCCGTTCTCTAAGATCGAACCAAAAGATGTTAAAACGCCATGAATGAAGGCATTTGGTTCAATGCCATGCAAAAGAAATTCATGAGTTTGATCGATGGATGTATGGAATTAGTACGCTCCAGTTGTTGCTATGATCATTGCTCTAAAGTGGATCTTCAAAGTAAAGCTTGATGAGCATGGTGATGTTTTAATGAATAAGGCTAGATTGGTTGCAAAAGTGCAGATGGGAGGAGCATAGACTTTGAAGAATCATTTGCTCCGGTGAAGAATCGGGCAATCAGAATATTCTTAGCTAATGCTGCAAGTAAGAACATGGTAGTCTATCGGATGGATGTAAAGGCGGCATTTCTGAGCGGAGATCTTAAAGAAGTTGTCTACGTCATCCAACACGAAGGATTTGTGAATCAGAGCATCCTACTCACGTTATCGTGCGAAGAAAGATCTTTACGGTTTAAATCAAGCTCCAAAGGCATGGTATGATACGCTATCAAAGTTTCTTCTATCGACCGGCTTGACAAAGGAGCGATTGATCAACATTGTTCACAGAAAGTCGACAAACATTTAATTCATGTTAAAATATATGTTGATGATATTATCTTTTGCCTCGACTGACCCCAATGAATGTGATCGTTTTTCAAAGAAATGGGTTCCAAATTTCAAATGTCGATGATGGGACAAATGTCATTTTTCTTGGGATTACAAATTTTACAAACTCAGGAGGCATTTTCATTAATCAATCTTAATATGCAAATGAAATTTTAAAGAAATTTGGATTTGATCACGTGACACCTTGACACTCCCATGATTGAGCGTACTAAACTTGATGAGGACCACCAGGATCATGGTAGACCAAACAAATATAAGTAGCATGATTGGATCACGATGTACCTCACGACTAGCGAACCAGACATCTTGTTATTTGTGTGCATGTGTGCTAGATATTAGGCTAAGCCTACTAAAAGCACCTTGAAGCGGTTAAGCGTGTCTTCGGTATCTCCAAGGAACCATCAATATGGGACTATGGTACCAGAAAAGACAGGTATGTCACTAACGACCTATCACGATCTGATCATGCGGGATGTCAAGATACGTTGAAGTACATCGGGAGGTGCTAAGTTTTTGGGTGATAAGCTTGTGGTGGTCTTCAAAGCAAATGAGTACTTCTATTTCCTCTACAAAGGATGAATACATAGCCATGTCATCTTGTTGTGCTCAAATCCTTTGGATGAGATCCCAATTATCGACTATTGCTTTGAATTCAACATAATCCTACATCTTGTGATAATAAAAGGCAAGTGGAAAGCGGTGTGGTGGAACTCTATTTTGTTAAGTCGGAATACCGGTTAATGAACATCTTCACGCGCTTCTTGAGAAGGCGTTTGAGTTTATTCTTCCTCGACTTGGCAGAAAAGTGACGAAAACACTCAAGCGTCTTGAGGAGGGAAGAGGAGTAAGGTCTTTCCTTCATCTATATCTTTGTATATATTTATCCAAAAAGCAAAATACAAAATTATAACACCCTATAAAACCAAATAGAAAAATATAAAACTTTCAAAAATCCATTAAAAAATCCAGAAAAATCTTCAAAAATATTGTCATTTTGTCATGCATTTTCTCGGTTCGATTATATCTACGGTCTTTGTTCTGTCATTCAAAGAATGACACGGGACTTTAGATGTTGTTCGAATTTAAAAAAAAAAATCAAAAAAATCAAAAAATCAAAAATAAAAAATATTTTTGGGAGAAAGAAAACAATGGTTTATTGTCATTTTAGAACAATAACCGGTTTTAAAAAGAAAGAACGAGCCATGTTTTACCAGGTTTTCAAATTCCATGCTCTGATTCTATAAACATTTATCTGCTGAAAACTAAATGCTTTGAAAAATAACTTCGGTCTCTATTTTTAATAATCATCAGGACTTAGTTGTCAAAATCTCCATCTCTCAATCAACAACCTATGTCATTGATTGAGGGGGAGAATGATTTCAATTAAATTAAAAGTTATTTGGCATTAAATTGTTTTCAAAAGATGTACATGCATGTTTTATCAATGGAGTTTAAAGTCTTAAATCCGATCCTTAGCAGTTAAAACGCTTTCATAATCAAGTCACAATTCTCCTTAAAAGCTTTCAAAATCAATTTAAATCTATAAGAGATCACAAATCTCAAATGATTTGATAATTGTGATCGGGGAGAATGTGTGATTTAAATTGGATTTAAACTGATAATTAGGTAAATGGTTTTATAAGAATGTACATGATGTCCTCCCCGCATGTGACAAGCGATTTCAAATTTTTCAATGCACATGTTGAGGGAGCATCTATCTTAAACTATAATTTGAAAGCGTGATCATTTATCTCAATGTGCAGGTTCCCTCTAGTATGTGTTAAACTCCTTTCAAACCTAGAAGCACATATTGAGGGGGAGCAAAATCATGAAAACCTCATCCTTCCCCAAAATATCTACTTGATTCGAATTGGGAAGTGATGTTGATATCTTTTAGAAAATGGTAATCAAAGAAGTTAATTCTTTCTCTTGCCTCCGTGTGCAAAATATTTTCAAATACTTGATGCACATGTTGAGGGGGAGTTCTCGTTCTAAAATTATCAAAAACAATTCAGGTACAAAATGCTTTGATAATATATCACAAGTATCTGAATTGATTTTCAAATGGTTTTCAATTGGTTCCAACGGCAGATGAACAATACCAAATAGACCGACCAACTTTACTTTATGTATGGTGATATAAGGATGATAAGGTTAGGTTTTTGTTCCCAAGATCCGCCAGAACGGAGGGATCTACCAGAGAACTATCCACTAGTTAGTGTAGAGTTCTTAGGTATGATGATAAAAGGAGAAAAATGAGGAATGGGAAGAGTCAGGACTAGGCTGAGCTAGTCTGGAATAAACCCAAAAAAGTTCTAGTTATGAAATCTCGGTAAGCACTGAAGGGGTTGAAGAATTAAAAAGAATTGAATGAGAAAAAGGGTGAAAACAAATAGCCCTCCATTTATTCAACCTTAGGGCAGAAACCGGGTTCAACTCATATGCTACTGATGGTAACATCGGTATTAAAGACAAGACGTCATGGACCCAGTGACGCACTGCACTTCAACTTTTCAAACCACTCAAGTTCCTCTTAAAAGGACTTGTTTCATTCTCACGGGGAACCGACATTATCTATCGACTTTCTCTTAGAGATTGTTGATATTGAAGAAGGAGACCCTCTCCCTAGTCTCGACACGGGATCCAAATATGCAAAATTGAGTCTAGAGCCACGAGATCATCAATAAATCTCATTAGGACACTTTCAATGAAGACTCTCTGTTTCACACAATGTGGAAAGAGAGATTATATCTTGAGTCCTATGCATTATCCTTGTGGTATTGCGGAACATCGAGTGATGTGTCTACACATCTACAATGAAGATGGAAAGCCTTACGGAGCCAACATCAAACAAGCTCATGGTAGGTGGCATGTGAGATCTATTATATGGATCAACCATGTGACAAGCGAACGAAAACAATGGGGCGATTCAATTTCTTGAATCAATCCGGTTGAGGTTAGGGATTGACATATACCTTTGAAAAACCGGTCTTTGTGCTTAACAACTCTTTTCTTTAGCACATCGGCCGTAATACGGATATTTCAAATCAAAAGGTGTTTTATGATTGATAATTGATTTTCATTAAAACCTTCATTGTATTGCAAAAACAATTTCTATTGAGCAATACTCGATTGTTTTTCAAATATCTTTTCATCAATCAGTGGACTGAATTATTTGGTTCACTCACTCCGTGTTGTCTTCTTTGAGATGTTCGGTTTGAGAAACTGGTAGAAGCGAAACGGCCCGGTCAAGAAATTCTTCGAATTATACACGATCACGACGTACTATCTTGATCAAGCGGGAACCGTGGGCGTGCCTCAATTCAGAAAGTGATCAAAGATACTTTCGTGCGATTTATTGCTTGTTGTATGCAGTACGCCCGGCGTTCTGTTGTCGAATGAAGCGGTCAATCCATAGCCGCATGCTCATAACCATTCATCTCAAAAAAATCATGATTAGTGCATCAATGACTCGATATTTTCACTCCAAGCTTCGCTACCGCTGCGCCAATATCATGATTCAACAAAGCTTCCGCTACTCTAATGAGAATATATCATGATCCAGAATGTGAGCATGTCGGTCCGAATGTCACAACATCACATAATACCAACACCACAATGGATGTATTAGGATTTTCTATGTGATGATCTCAAGGCGGCTCAACATTATTATCCGCGTGGATCATTAAAAGACCTTCACTTGGATTAACCAAACATGCAATGTGTGGAATCAATGACTACGAGCTTGAGACAAACACTACATCAAGAATGAAAGATCAATTGTTAATGTAATATCTGATTGTATTCAATGTCATTTTAGTATATGTTTGAGGTGACCTCCCAGGGAGATTGTTAGGAAATAGAAATTCCCGGTATTAAAGAGTCGGTCACCTCAAGTATATGTAATCGTTAGAAAGCTCGTAGTCGTAGTTCTTTTGTGTTAAGTAGTATTTAGTTAAAACAAGTGGAGGGCGGACGGGTCTTTACCCTTTGTATGCCGATCCACAGCCCGATTTGTGGCGATTTATGTAAGACTATAAATACTCTCTACCTCCCAAGGTAGAGAGTTGGAGCTCATAATAATATCTTTCACTTTCTCTCACTAAGTTCCCTAAACCTCTAACTTTCTCTCTAAATTCCTATAGCCCTTGTGTTAATGGTTTGATGTGTATGTGAAAACTTATATCCAACATTGACGTCATCTTTAACTTTGTTCTTTGATCATTGTTCTTTGTGATGAAAGTGATAGTATGTTGTTATGCACCCCTCAGTGCTGCAACCTTTCTCACGGTGTCTCCACGTCATTCTTCAACATGCTCACACGCTCTTTTGGCGTTTGAATTCGATCTTGATGAAGTTCTTTAAGTCTTTAACTTTGTGGATTCTTTGATATGACGAAGAATCATTCTGACTGTTGTGTTGCTTTTGGATAGAACTTCCATTAGTGATGATGTTGGCGTGAGCATGAGAAGAATCGGCACGATCATTCCGCTCCAGAGCTTCCATAAGAAGAAAACATAAAAACGGTTAGTAATAAGCGGATTCAGGCACTTACAAGTTTGAACTTCGAGAGTGTTGACAACATAGTGTGAAAACACAACTCTAATTCTTACAAAGGCCGTTCTTGAATCGGAGTCCCACAAGTGAGATAACACGATGTCGCGAAGTACACCTACGATTGAGATGAGTCGCTGGTACCACGCATCACCTATGACTGTAGACCGTTTGAGACCACTAAGCGCAATCCACGGGGAGTTGCGGCGACTTCTTTGTCATTTGTTAGATGTTGACCATGGCAGGAGTTTCCATTCAATCACTGAGGATCACAAATGTGAACCTCTCATAAATGTTCTCGACAGTTTGCTAAGATCTGTGAAGGACTCGATAATGTACCACTGAAATTCTTATTGTGGAATTTCAAGTGATGAAATGTCAAGTGTACCTAAGAGATCTTTTGATGAATCTCGTGGCTCTAGACTCAATAGTGCGTTTTGGTTTTCCTGAGCGGAGACTAGGGAGAGGGTCTCCTTCTTCAATACCAGCAATCTCTAAGAGAAAGCCGATAGTTTACGTAGGGTTCCCTGTGAGAATGAAACAAGCTTTTGTTGAGAGAAACTTGAGTGGTTAAGAAGGTTTAGTGCATGCGTCACTGGGTCCATGACTTTTTTTAATCTTCAATACCGGCATCACTAAGTGACAACTAGTAGCATATGAATTGAACGATTATGCGCCTAAGTTGAATAATCGGGAGGCCTATTTCTTTTCACCCTTTTCTTTGCATTTCTTTTTAATTCTTCAACTCCTTCTTTTCTCCAATTCTCATTTTCTCCTTTTTATAATCATACCTAAGGACTTCTAAATACTAACTATTTGTGGTGTCCTTGGGTAGATCCCTCCGGCTCTGGCGGATCATAGGACGGTTATTCCTAACCTCAGTCACCTTATAACTCCATGACTAACCTATGTTGCCATTAAAACCATTGTTATGAAAAATCTCTCAAAGTGTTTGTGAATGAAAAACATTTTAATACCCTTTGTTGAGATAAGATTTTGCATAAATACTCCCCTCACATGTGCTTAAGAGTTTTACGGTTAAAATGCAGATGAGGAAAGAAGCGGCACATTTTGAATTGATTAACTCAAGATAGACATTCCCCGGAGAACGATTCGTGGCATAGTTAAGAGTTGTTATTGTCGCTTTTAGGTGACAACGGCTCTAATAACTACCTTGAAGGTGTAGACAATCCTCGAAGGTTGTCAAACCCGTCAGATTTCATGTCTACCAAGAGTTTCTCGAATGGTACATTCTACTCGGACAAGTCCTTTCGAGACACGTTTACATCACTAGCGAACTAGCTTGAAATTATTACCCGTCGGGACAAGTCTTTTCGAGTTACTAACAGTTATGATCTCGTCAATTCATGGGTTAAGTCTATAGCACAAAGATTCATTTGCATTGACACAACATATTTCTTATCACGTATTTTCTCCCCTCAAAAATGGCATATAAAATGTTATTTTTGAAAAGTTGAGAAAAATATGACCATTCGAGTGTTCTTGGGAAGAATGACCACTGTGAACAATTTTGAACAAAGTTTTAATTCAAGTACTCCCCTCAACAAGTGATATAAACGGTTGAGGTTTTGAAAATCATAAGGGAAAGTACTTGTTCTTTTGAGCAAAACCTTGAAAATGAAAGGTTTGATAGGTTTTACTCAAAAGTAAGAAGCTTTTGCTCCTTTTATAAGGATTGTGGCACTGAGGCGTACCACGGGGTCCTTTATTACAAGAATACGGGTTGTACACATAATGTGTGCACAAGCCATTAACATAATAAATCATACATCAAATTGATAATGAAAGAAGCATTCAAGGGGTACGGGGTAGTCGAGATGTCGCGAGGAGTGTGAGTCGGGCGTTGAAAGATGATGTTTTCTGGGTGCGACCACCACATAGCTTTCAGTCTTACGAGCGATCCCTTCGATACAACCGTTCATCAATCATGGTGATGATCCTCTTCACGTCCCTCTGATCCTGAGAATTCCATCGCTTAGAGATCCAATCTTCTGATGTATATCCTTCAACAGATAAGCTAATCCGTCCCTAACCATCTTCAAAGTGTGATCTCCAACCTATGAAGATCTCTACGCCATCAAGCAATTTCTTTGAAGTTCACTTCGGTAAACAGCCGAAAGGTTTCGCGATGAGCGTATATTGAGGAAGCTGGTTGATCTCGGGTAGATCAAGTTGCGGTGGAGTGAAGTTGACACGGGTCTGATAAGATTCAACTGCCAGTTGGATATCTTCTACCGCGTTCTTTGATAACTATGCGTCGATGAAGATGAGCGACTTGATGAATTCACGTTGTACCGATGGAGAATTGTCTCATCACGACCCGTACTTTGGCAAGGTACATGTCTTCGATGTCATTGATAACAAATTCTCAAAGTCGACTTGAGATAATGCATAATCCCTTTCATCTTGTATTTTGACCACTATATTCTTTAGGAAGGTGTAGTCCCACTTAGATGAAAGATCGGCGTGTTTGATGTAACGCGATACTTTAGAACTGAATACTGCATGTTGAGACTTCTCAACTTGGCAGCTTCGTAGTAGATTCTTCGGCTTAGGCCAATGATGAATCCCGCTGCATCTCGGTCGTAAGCTTCCAATTTGTTGGAGAACAAGTGATTGGCACGCTCCTCGATGCGGCTATACAAGGTTTGAGTATTCGGCTGCTAGGAATGGAAGTGTCAGAGATGTAGCATACTTCCTTGAACCATCGCCACCATGTAGAAGAAATTCCAGGTCTTTGTTGAAGAAATGTATGAATGGAATCCTTGGTTCATCTGGTTGGCCAATTGTTGGTAGAGGTTTTGACCGCCGGTAGTATGGAGGATTGTCCCGCTTGGTGAAGTCGCATGTTTGCTTATGGGTTGAGCCAATCCATGTTGTTAGACATAGCTCGAGCAATGTTTTCAAGGTGATATTCGACCGATGGCACTTTCGAGCTATTCTTTCCACAGTTGAAAAACATCATTCTTGATTCGCCTCAACTCGGATTTCGTCATCTTCTTCACATGGAACTTTTCTTGCATAATCTTAGCATGCTCCAATGTATTACCGCCTACCAGATCTTGACCTTCTTCAGGGTAGGGAGTGGAATTGACAAGTGTAGAAAACCATTCAAATTCCTCTGTGGTGTCTTCATCTAGCCATGATAGGACGCTGCCTTGGGCCTTTTCTTCTATTTCTTAGGCCTAGATGAGGATTGGTTTCTGTACTTGTTCGGGGAGAGGTGGGTTGTTGTAGGGGCTCATGGTGTTCTTCATCGTCACCACCCGTGTACTCAAAGTAATCACCGGTTTTTTGAGTCGGGGTGGTGTCTCGTAGAATCATGAGGTTTTATTCTGTAGAAGAACGAGGAGGAGACCTTTGTTGAGCAGGAGGCGTTGGGAGAGGTGGTGGCATAGAAGATGATTCACCGGACTTCTTCCTGGTCGCTTAGCGCATCATTCTTATCCTGATCCTTATCTTCATCGTCTCTAGGACGTTTAGACTCTTTCAACTTAATCTGCATGCTTCTTGAAGTTGGTAGTCCAGATGCTTGAAACAACTTTCCTTCATCGAGTAAATGTCCTGATCGCTGCAGACATTTGTGTGACAAGCTTGGCCACCAATTCATTATCCGAGAAAACTACAGGATCGGATGGATTGATTGTGACGGTTAAGGGTGTTGATCTTATAGTTTGCTTGGCTATCCGCATAAGATTCGGATATAGTTGTCCGTAAACATCTCCTTTGTGACTTTAGGAATCGATATCCGTAAGGTACTTACTGTGAGTGTAGCTCTTCCGATCATTCTCCATCTTCCCTTGTAGATCATCCGCATGAGCTTCTGCATATACTTCCCTTTCATTCTCAGATCTTGTCATTCTCATCATGTAGATATCAGATTTGGTCAAGAAACCAATTCAGCTTTCTGAGAGCATGTCCTTCTTCGACTAATTTGTTGGACAACTTTCACGATTCGATTCTAAGATTGAGAGATCCAAGATGGAGTGGCTTCTTCACGATTTGGATGATGATTTGGTTGATTTCTTTGATGGTGGTGGTGAAGAGTGAGAAGACCTAGAATCGATGATGATGAGATGTGAGGAGACTCGGGTCCTTTGGTGGTCGTGAGGTTTTGTCCTCAGCGAAATTTGATCGGGCAGACTATCTAGAAGAAACTTATCATACTCAACATCGTCATCTTCGGACTTATCTCTAGACTTAGCTTGTTTCCTTCCGCTCTTTTGTCGCGCACCTTCTTCTCGGCCTTTTGGCTCTTTAACAGTACCTCAAATTCATGTTCTTCGATAGCTCAATAGTTTCTTCCACGGCTTTGTTGTTGCTCCAAAGTGGTGGTGCTGAAATCCCTTATCGGGTTGATTAACCGCATCAGATCCGGGGTGAAGGTTGAGCCGCACCACTTGACCCTCCGGGGCCACCCATTTGTTCTGAGTTTGCAAATTCTTTTGCAACGTGTTTGAGTCTAAGTTGAATTTTGAACTTCTTCCCTAGTATGAAGTATCCAGCTTGCTCTTCTTCTTCTTCATCGAAGCTTTCATCATACGGCACAAGTAATGAGTCTTCCCTAAGTTTCTTGTCATATTGGACTTGGAGGTTTAGCTGCATCGATGGAGGTGTTCGGCTGCAGTTCAGTAGAAAGTCTCTCGCTCATGTGAGTCAGTAGCCTCGAGTCCTCATTGTCCATAAGCTTTCTTGCGGTTCGTGTGTAGGAATAGGAGCAGCCTTCCTTAACGGAACAATCCTTTGGGAGGAGGATTCCTTTTGGGAAACTTCCTTTCTGTACTTGTAGTTTACACTTCAAAGACTTTCCTCGTTCCTCCTCGAGTAGGTGTACCGAAGATTTTTCACTCCAAGATGACCAACTTTGCTTCTCGCATTTACGCTAAGATACCTTTTGTATGTTTCTTTCAAGCTTTTTGATTTCGGTAGTCAAGGTGATCGGCAAGCAAACATCTAATACCCTTTTTCTTTGTTGTCGATTCTTTGATTCTGACAGATATAGTATGGGTTCGACAATATGTCGCCATGATTATCTGGGTCATTGAGCCTTGGGGATATCAGTATGAAGTCCAAGTGCTCTCTCGGATCAACAGCTTTGTGTATCCGACATAGGGAATCTTGGAGCCAAGCTTCTTGTGAAATAGCATCATGTCCTCCCATATCAAGACTTTCGATTTCAATGTCCTTCTTGTTGATCAACGACCAAAAATTTTGCAGCCCATGAGCTTGGGATGCTCATAGCCACCGCCACCTACCGAGACCGACTTTGGGTGATGATCATGTAGAATGTTCTCCATGGTTGAGGAATATTCTTCAGCTCCACGTGAGAGTGCTTAGTAATGAATCCTGAAGCTTCATCATAACCAATATCTATCAAGAATTTCCGGACTGTCTCTCGAGAGGTAGCAAAGAAGTCGGTTGGGCGATGTCGAATGATGAGAACAACTCGTAAGTCGCCAGAGTGATAGTGACTTGTTTGTGATTAAGTGTCACATTCATCACGCGACTTTGACCAGTGATCCCTCGCATAGAATCCCAGAATTGTTGAATGTAGACCTTGGAACGCGTGGCGAGTGTGAGAGCATGTTCCGTAGGGATGATTCCCGAGAATATCCACCGCAGACAAAGAAAGAAGATTTCGAGCATGTGAGGGTATCAAAGTCAACCCTAAGGTTGTTCTTTCCAATCTTCTCGATAACCTTCTCGAAAGATATCAAGCAATTGTAAGAACTTCTGATGCATCCACATTCATTTTGTTCACCCATGTCGTGATCCGAAATAACATTAGCCAAAAAGAACCAACATATCGAAAAGACATAGTGTTAGTCAACGTAAGGTCTTTATTGTCTAGTTATTGAATGTACGGTGTCAATGATTGTTACGAGTCCTAAGTCACTTGTTTGTCCAATAGTTCAATGACGCCGTGAAATGTTTCATGAGTTAGTTAACTTTAAGTTTTAAAGTTTATGTTATCACTTATTGTTCACAAATATATCAAGCGTTTAAGTTTATTAGTGACATAATTGGATTAGGACGCTATGATAAGTTTATTAACAAGTTTGTACACGTAACAATTCATAATGAAGTTCAATCAAGGCATAGGCGAATTGGCAAGTTAAGCGCGTGCGAACAAGTAATGACATATGGCCAGAGACATAAGCTTGCGTAGGATCTTAACTACGCGGAGAAGAAAATGTTACGCAGCGTAGGAAAAGGACCTTGGCGCGAGAGCTTATGCGTAGGCGATATTTATACCCACGCCGCAGAAGGCTACTCGAAAGAGTAAGTTAGACCTAATATCGCGTAAGTCCCATATCCTTCACGCAGATACGGCGTAGTCCCATTGTAGAAGCTTACGCGTAAGCGTAGGGATTTATTCTTACGCATAACTTCTGACTACGGTAGGGTAATCCTTATGCATAGAGATTCAAATGACCTTGATTCTGAATTTTAAGCGTAGCAAGCCTGAAATAAATCATCAAATCATCAATATCAACACAAAAGTTCATTTTAATAACAAATCATGGCATGAACATTCGTTAAACATTTTCATATGCGTAGGTCAAAACCCTAAGGGTTATGATTTACAGATAATATTTCTAGCCATGGATTTGCACCAAACAATTTCTGGTAGTTCTAAGATGTTGTGAGAGTCTATAAACCAAGTTATAACATCTAAATCGTCGAGAATCAAAAATGCCCAAACTTATGAACTTTAAACCCTAATTCCAAATTTTTAATCATTTAGAGTTTTACGGGTGTTATAGAGCTTGGAAATCATCAATTCAACATGATATGAACATCACACAACAATCTTTTTGACCAAAAACCTTCACATTTGAAAACACCCAATTCGACTCAAGAACCCTAATTTCAAAACCATTCAATTAGTGTTTATGGGTGGATTTTGAGGATAAATAGTATCATTGATGTTAAAGACATGTTTTGACAATCCTTTTAACCACAAACACCATTCATTTTGATTATGTGTTCATACGCTTATTGCGTAGAACACAAAACAATCATAAACTAAAATTTGACCGTTGGATTTGCATAAAAATCAAACCCATGTTTGTAAAACATGTTAAGATCATAAAACACTTACAAATTGATGATCGAAACACGGATTTGAAGAATGAATTTAGTGCGTAGGATTGGTTAGGTTTATGATAATAAATGTGATGAATTGTTAGTTAGTGGAGTGTTTTATTAAAATAACTTTAAATTTTGGCAGTTTTGGTGCCTCCACCTTTTCCTTTTTCATACAAAGCCATTTAACTTCCATTTTGGTTACCAAACAAAGATTTTAAGAAAGAAACTTGACACTCCCCTCGACTTAAGAAAATAATGAAAGGTTATAAATTTTAGTCCGAGGAGTGTCATTGAACCAGAAAAATTTACCACCATTGATAAAGAAACAACGAGATATGATAACATGCAAGTACCGATGTTTTGAAGCAGTTAAGTCTTAATTTTCTCCCCTCAACACTTGATCGGAAAAATCTTGAATTTTGAAAGATTAAAGTGTTGTGGAAAAATGTACTTGCCATGTTGAAAGAAAAGTAGATTAGAAGAATATTTTTGTTGTTTTATAGGTTTTATATTTTTGTATTTTGTTTTTGAAAAAATTTTTACAAAAGAGATTTTGGTGTTTGACGTGTTTTAAAATGCTTTTTAGGAGGTCATCAAATTCCTCTTGAGTCAAACACCTCATACCAATCCGGTGGACCAACTCATTAAACCTAGCGGGAGGCAAGGCTTTGGTGAGAAGATCGCCAATTGGTATTACGTACCCACAAAATATAGTTCAACGGTACCCTGTTCCACGTGATCCTTGATGAAATGATATCGAAGATCGATGTGCTTTGATTTGAACGAGTTGCACGAGATCGCAATGGCACTCCGATTGTCGCGATACATCGGGATTCTGTCAAATACGTAACCATAGTCTTTGAGTTGTGTTCTCATCCAATGACTTGAGCACAACATCACATGGCTACATATTCTGCTTGGTTGAGGACAATGATGTACAATCCTGCTTCTTGATTGCCATGACACCACACCAAGAAATTGTAAAGCTCACGAAGTACTTTTCCGTGAGTCTAAGCATCCTGCGTGGTCGCGTCCTGAAAAAGCGATTAGTTCAAAACCGAATCCTTCTGGATACCGGATCCCCAAGTTAATGGTTCCCTTTATGTATCGGAGGATTCTTTTAGCCTCGAGAGGTGGGTTTCTTTTGGTCGCGATGATAACGGAGAGCAAGATATACGGCAAAGACAATATCAGGTCCTAGGCTGTTAGATACATAAGAGACCCAATAATACTACGGTATTTTGTAGGGTCCACCAATTTCCCATGTAAATCGCGTCTAGCTTGGTATGAGCCATTGGTGTGGCATAGGTGTCCGAGTTTTCATTCCAAATTTGTTTAACAATTCAAGGGCATATTGGACTGACTCAAGAAAATACCACGGGGTGATTGATGAACTTGTAGTCCTAGAAAGAGCGTAAGTTCACCCATCATGGACATTTCAAAATTTTTCTTCATTAGTTTTGCAAAAGCGATTGAAAACTTTTTATGTGTAGACCCAAAAATGATGTCATCCACGTAAATTTGAACAATTAAGATATGTGCCCGTGATATTGTATAAAAAGAGTTGGGTCAACCGAACCTTTGGTGAAATTATTAGCAATGAGGAAAGATGATAGCTTATCGTACCATGCCCGAGGAGCTTGTTTGAGACCATCTGAGCTTTGTTGAGGTTTGTAGACATGATTCGGAACTTCGGGATCAAACTTAACTTTTCCATCGGTTGGTGACATAAACCGTTTCCTTGAAAAGCAAGACGCATATTCATATGAGCCATAACGTGAGAAATATCGAGCGACCTCAAGGACGAAAGCAACCGGGAGCAAAAGATTCTTCAAAGTCTATTCCCTCTTCACGGCGATAACCCTTAGCCACCGGCGTGACTTATTTGGATAACATTTCCTTGACAAAGATCAATTTGTTTTCCAAATCCATTTTAGACCAATGACGAAGCCCCCTGTTGGTCTTTCAACCAGTTCCCATACTTCAAGGCGTTTGAATTGGTTGAGTTCTTCTTGCATGGATTCAATCCAGTTGTCTTTGTCATTGATCTTTGATGTTTTAGGTTGCATTGGCGTACGCGTGAGTGCATAAATGCAATGTTCACCATCTCGTGAAGGCGTTGTCTCGAACTAACGGCTGGTTGATTCGGGTTGCCAATAATGTTTTCCAGAGGATGGTCTTTGTCCATCTATGTGTGGAGGGTTGATGTTGGTATACATTGTGCAGATTTCGAGGATTCAAATGGTTTGTTGAAGATTCCGCGACATCATGCCGTGCGCGATCTCATTAGCAAACGTGTTAAAGAACGCATTTGGATCAAAATCTGCAGGTGGGGGTACTTCATTTAGAACATCATCAGCGGATTCATCATTGTTGGGCGGTTTGTTCAATCGCTGTTGTGTTGGAGTCAAGCTGGTGGTGCTTCTTCAACCGTGAGTTGTTGTAGCGGTGTATCGGTATAAGAGTATTATCGGGTTGAGCAAAGGAGCGAAACGCGGATACACACAGCACGCTTCATCAATATCGCCATCACGACAAATGAGCAAATAACCTTTCCATTTGTTGACGAGTAAGCTGGGGCTTTGTTCGGTGATGATGGGGTTTGGGGAAGTTTAAGCGGTTGTGTCCGGTTCCAAGTCATTATACTCGAAGCCATTTCCGTAAGTTCATCAAAATGAGCATGAATCGTTTCCATCACCTGCTTTGTACGGCGATTCCGCATTCGGAAACCTTTAGAATTATCACAATATCCAATAAAGACTCCAATGTCGGCTTTGGCTTTGAGCTTTCCAAAGTCATCACGATCATTATTTGGATAGCAAAGAGATCCAAATACATGAAAGTGTTTGAGATTCGGTTTCTGTTGTGGACAAGCTCAAAAGGTGTTTTGTTGTGGCATTTTGTAATCATAGAGCGGTTTTGAGTATAGCATCAAGAATCGTTACCGCCCACAAGTAATCTGGAAGTTTAGCATTGATTAACATTGTTCTTGCGGCTTCCACTAACGTTAGGTTTCGTCTTTCAACAACTCCGTTTTGTTCGGTATGCGTGCAATAGATGTTTGATCTTTGAATTCCCACTTTCTCATAAAATTCACGAAGAGTTTGATTAACAAATTGGTGCCTTTATCCTGCATTTGATTAGTCGAGCGGTGTTTCGAGTGAACTTGTATTTTGGAGAAAGGTGATGATCATTTGTGGAGCTTGATCTTTGCTACGAAGAAAGTAGACCCAAGTCCAGCGTGAATAGTCATCAACAATTACTAAGATGTAGCGTTTGCCATTGATCGTTTGCAGCGCGATCGGGCCACATAAATCCATGTGAAGAAGATGAAGCACATCTTTGAGAGCGTGTTCCACCTTTGAAGGAAAATGAGCACGTGCTTTTCCTTGTTCACAAGTCGAGCAAAGGTGATCTTTTGAGTACCGGAATCGTAGGAGTCCTTCAACTAGTTTGTGTCGAGCAAGGTTGGTGATGGTTTGAAAGTTTAGATGTGAGAGGCAGCGGTTGCCATAGCGAGATTTTGTTGATGTTGACTTTGAAAGTAAGCAGATGGGAGATGAAGCAACCATGTCTTGCATAGAGATAGTGTAAAGACTTGAATTCGCGAGCGGACATAAGGTCGATTTCCTTGTAGATCACGAATGAAACAAGTTTTCTCCACGAAGCAACCTCCAAATCTCCATCACAAAGCCACGACCCATCACGAAACAGTTGTGACCAGGGCCTTCCACATAATAAACCCTACTATTTTCGATGTTCCCATTGATATAGTCTCCGTAGCCCATGATAGCTGCGAAGTGATCATTCGAACGGCGGTGCCAATGAACTTTGCAATAAAGTTTGATAACAGTTTAAGGTTACTGTCATGTGCCGGGAACATCCGCTATCAACAATCCGAGAATGATATCACACCCGCATTACACAGGGCTGACGACCTACACAGATGGAATAGAAGTAGATGTGGAACCCGAAATGTTAGAGGGTTCCTGAGCGATTATAGTAGATATACAAACATCAATAGCTTTAGGTATCCACTTAAATCCTAGTGTGTTATATATCCATTTCAGCCATCTCCAACTAGTATTTGCTTTAGTCTTAGTGAATGCACTAGGTGGTACTACATTCCTAGGAGGTGAAAGCTGGAGCTACGGGACAACAATGCGTTTCTTAGAATCTAAAGCAGGCGGTCTACCAAGCACAGACTTAGAAAGATTAGTGGGCCTAGAGGTATTCGGTTCTTAGGATTCCTTAAACGAGAGATGATAGCTTTAGCAACACATTTATCATGACAATCGGAATTCATACTTTTATGACAAATATCACAAGGTGCATCGGACTGAATATCAAAAGTACTTAATGGTTTAGCATTCGTTACATCACTATTTCTATTACATTTGCCCACGGCGATGCAATATCTATATTGGAGGTAACGTGAGTCTTATTCATAGTCCTAGGGTGTTCTTCTACTTTAGCATTCCTTATTGATCTTTTCTTAGGTCGCAACTTCCTATTCTTCGATGTAGTGCTCCTAGGCTTGTGAAGTCTTGGACGTTTGGAAAAGCGCAACTATTCTGTTTCAAGAGAAGGAAGCACGTTAACAACTTGTGATTTGGCAGTAGGGATTCTAGGTTCATGATTACTAAGTGTTACTGGTGCTAATCTCTTAATGATGGTTGGAGGAAGTTGTTCATACTTTCCTAACATTTCTCTTAACTTGAAGATAGTGTGAATCGGATCTTGATTTTCAGACCGAATATTTCGAGCAAAATGCATAACTTCTTTAGTGTGTGCAAGATAATGATCAAGTTCATTTGATGCTTCATCACGAGTCTTTTTGAGTAAATCAAATATGACACCATATTCCTTTTAACTTTTACAAGTTCTTGTTCATATTTTGAGATTTGACACTTAAAGACACGTTTTGATCATCCAGTTGCTCAATTTTAGGATCGAGTTTTATGGCCCACGCGAATAGGGCGATTTTGTGTTGAAAAGCAAGTTGTTGATCGTGAATATCTTTTTGACACCAATTAAGACGGCGTATTGCATTTGAAAGTTCGTTTGACAATCGTTTATTTTCAACTTTTAAGGACTCGACGTCGAAGCACATTATCGGTGTTCTCAACATTTACCACCGAATCAACGATATCGCAGAGATATAATCAAATGCATATGACAAAGAATTCAATAGCACAACATTATGGACATCGGCCAGGATGACAAGAGTCGATCAACATCTTTTCTCAACATTTTCTTTTTATGTTTAGTAATAGAAATAGATGTTTCGTTTTCTCGAAGCGACCTTCATCAATCAAGTTCCTTATGAAAGTCCTTTTCCAAGACAATGCACAACTTTTCAAATTTTTAACATTTGGTAAAAGATTTTTCTAAAAATGTCTCTTTGTTCTCGCGCTAGAGGCGATTGAAAGTGTTGAACTTTGATTTGATAATGATATTCTATCTCATGTTGTAAAGATTTTGAGGTCGACCATGAAAATGTCAAAATATCGAGAATTTTGATTTTAGGGAGTTTTGAGTTTACTTCACTGATGGAAGGTAAAGGACCATAAGTTTGTGCATAATCTGGTTTGGGACTAACATTAGAAGACTCAGGTGTTTTGATGATTACCCTTGGTGTGTTAGAAGAATCCGTTGGTGTGACGAAAGTGACCGGTTTTGAATAATTAAAAGGTTTGTTGTAAACAACTTTTTCTAATTTTGATCGACTCTCGTCTTATGCATCTAATTCCTCTTGACGATGATATTCAACAACACTCATAACAGAATTATCAATTTTATATTACGCCTTGGAAACTTCGGATTTGGTTTGAATTTCTTTGGTTGAAAGCTTAGGTTTGTAATCAGCAAGATTCGGTCCATATCCATTTGGATTGGGTTTTAAAGTAAACTTTTCAATAGGTGTGACCGACTCGCCATGTTTGTAAACAACAGTTTTAAACTCTTTAAGTTTGTTTTGCAAGCCGATGATTTCTTCAAGATGATCATCTATTCGTTTAGTTGAATGCTTTTTGTATGCAGAGAACTGTTTTGACAAGTTAACAACTCAGCCTTAGCTTTTTGATTTTCCAAGGTGAGCGCGTTAATTTGCTTTTTATGTTCATGTTTTAGTTGTTCTATTTCGGACAACAAAGCATTCTTCGAAGCGGCTAGATCACGCATCTGGCTCTCTAAATATTTTTCGTTTTGATGAGATTTAGCAAAGGCTGCTTCAAAACCTTTTTCACGTTTTTCTTGAGTTTTGAAAAGTTGAGTTGCTTTTGTAAACATTCAAAATCCTTGGTTAACAGTGCATTTTTACTTTTCAAGTCGATTAATTGCATGACATTCTTCCACTATGGTTTGTTGGTCTTGTATTAAGCGAGCAAAATCTGGATGAGGCAAAGTTCGGCGTGTTCAATGTGAGTCACAACATGATCATTACTTAGATCCTCAAGTATAACCATGGAGTCAATTTGATTATCAAGGGAAACCATTTGGTCATCTTGATCGTAAAATATAGCTACTGGGTCTAGTTGAAAATCGTCGAATGAGATGTGGAGACTCATTTTGAACATTCGAGCCTTGCGGATTCAGATGTTGGCGGAGATATTAGATCGAGATGAATATGGTTTGTTCGGTTACACGAGACAAGCCATCAGTATAATACACTGGGCCTGTGTCACTCATGTGTAACTCATGCATATTAGCCATCAACATAATAGCTGCATTGGCTTGCAAATCCTCCATATCATCATCTGTGTGACAACCCGTACTTTCAGGTCATTTCTTGACACAATTTATGCCTCATTATTTCAACATTTATTGTAAACTTGGTTTACTTGTTCCAAATTTAAACCTTGGAGGTTTAGAGGCGAATTCATGATCATGACATCACGTACATTTCATATGGACTATGAGTAGTCTACATTTCATTGACATCATTTGCATCTCATTAGTTTATTCATGACATTTTGTTTCACTTTCAACGCGTAATTTTTATGTTTAATAATCTTTATCGCGTGAGTTATTATTTTGTATATTTAATCCGTTACTTTCAAAAATGATCCGGCGTATTTTTATACTTACATTTAGTTCATAGAAACTATATTTTTAGTTTTCCTAGTGTTTCAAATTTATTTGGTATATTAATCGTTAAAGTTAAATTATTACGACGTTTTCTTAAAAATTATACGATAATTATTTTATCACTCAAATTTCACAAGGAATGTATTTTTACAATTTTATAAAATCATTATACTCTATTTTGATCTATTAAAAATTTACTTGTACCTAAAAGCTACCAAAACCTTACAAGTTATTATTACTTACACTTTTCTTACAAGTATACAAGTATATACATTTTACCTACACAAATACTTATACAATAAAGAAAAAAAAAATATAATTGAGAGACAAAGCCCCCAAAAACCGGCCTAGTGGGGGGGGGAAAGCATTTATGGAGTATGGTTCTTGAATGTGTATTATTACACACTTGCATTAAGTCTTACATATACATTATATCTCATTCATCATCCTCATAAGTCTTCAAGTGTTAGAAAATCACTTTTCTTCTCTCCTTGGTTCTCTTCATAACCGGTTCTACCCAAGGAGTTCATGGGATCATTCAAAAATTTTACAAGTTCAAGTTTTACAATCTAGATCACACTCTTGTTTAGGTTTTGAAATAAAAACCAAGAGTGTTTAGGTCTAACCTTGTTCTTTGCACCTCATCATAATACTTGTAAGCATATCATTTATATTTTTCATGTTTCCTTTTCATTTCATAGTCATCTCTTCATTTTTGGAGCAACATGCAAGACATATGTGATTTATACCATTTTTACATGATTTTTAGATATATATATATATAAGGTCATCCTATAATTATCCCCTTGGTATGTGTTGGTCTTGATGGTGATTAGGAACCCATGACACCCTAAGAAGGTGTATGGTAGGATTAGATTAGCTTTGGAGTTGATTTGAAGGGATTGGAATAGGTTTAGTACGAGAAAAACTATTTTCGATAAGTATTAAAAGTGGTCTGTCCTTGTTTTGTTTTTCTGGAAAATCCGACAGTAGGCACGAATTTTGGGCCTTGATATTTAGAAAATATACTTTAAAAGCGAATCCGTGGCGCTTGAGCGGATAAAAGCGGAGTTATAACGAAGTTATGGATTTTACAAGTTTGACGGCGGAAAATATGTTTTCGAAAATTTCAGCAACATGTTTTTTACTTTTAATCGAGTCAAAAACGAGCCTTAAGCTTCACAAATTATTTCGACTTGTCAAAAATATATTAGTATACTTGATACTGAAGCTAAGGGCGTATAAAGCGTAGAAAAGCGGTTTGAAAGCGACAAAGATATGCACTTTTTCATAAACTTGCGTAACTAATTTTCTGCACACAATTAGCCAAAACCACCATCTTTAACCCTTAATATCTTTATGTTCGAGACCTTTTGGGCGAAAACTTCTGAACTGAAACTTTAGATATCGATACAAACTTTCCAAAACAGTCGAGTTAGTTTTCTAACGATCGGCGTACACCATTTTACGACTAGTTTTTGAAGCCATTTTTGTTACTTTCATAAATATTCCGGCGACATTGTTTTTGCGGCGAAAAGTGGTAATTTCACCAAAAATCATTTTAAAACCATTGTAGGATGACATTTTGACGTAAAAACTTGTAAAGTCATTTTTGAAGGGTCAAGGCGTCAAAGAGTATTTTTTTAACTCGACAGTAATATTTTCAAAACTTCGTAAATGGTATAAATAACATCGAAATGCATGCATAACATTACATTGCAACTCATTATCAGATCATATCATTGTATCACACTACATCTCGTACTAGGTAAGGATAGCCCCCTACTTTTACTTGTTTTCATCACATTATACCTCTTTAACTTTATAAGGTGTACTCACTCTTGTCATTTTTTGGGGGAGGCATTTACCAAGTACTTTAACTTTTATAAGAGTTTCATAGCCCTACTTTTACTTGCTTTCATAACTGTTTGGGGGAGATACATGCTCAAACTGTTTTCATTTACTTTCACAAGTACTTTAACTTTTATAAGGATTACTTGTGAGTTTTCATAGCCCCATTTTCAATTGTTTGAAACTATTTTTGGGGGAGATACATGTTCGACTATTTTTTCACAAGTACTTTATATTATTATGAATAATTTCTATCATGATCACCATTGTTTTAAAACCGAATGTTGTACTATATTAATTGTTCTTGTTTATATTGCTATTGTTCTATTGACGAGTTAAGTGCTATCGATTATGTGCTATTGTTCTACGTCGAGTTAAGTGCTATTGATTATGTGCTATTGTTCTACGTCGAGTTAGGTACTATGGTATATTCATTGGTCTAACGGTCTTGGTATATTCATTGAACTAACGGTCTTGGTATATTCATGGACTAATGGTCTTGGAACGATTTGAACCACACTCATATTCATTTGAACATAAACTATACATTTCGGCAGTGGGTTGTGAACACCCAGGTTGCAAGTTTTGTATGGAGCGGACTTGGGCTGGAGTGGATTTACAATGCCTTTCTTTGCATAAACGATTCGATACATTGAGCTATGCACTATTATGTGAATTCATTTGACATCATGCACTTGAACATTAACTCTACATATTACGGCGTGGGTTGTGAACACACAGTTGCAAGTTTTGTATGGCGGGACTTGGGCCCGAGTGGATTTACAATGCCTTTGCTACATAAGCGATTTTGAAAGTCTTTACATTTCAACGATTTACAATGCCTTTGCTGCATAAACGATTTTGAAAGGCTTTACATTTCAACTCAAACTCTATGAACTCACTCAACCTTTGTGTTGACACTTTTAGCATGTTTTATCTCGGGTATCTAAGGCATTCACTTCATGGCATGCATTTGGACACATCATGGAGTCGTGGTGACGACGCGTCTCACTGGGTTTTACTACATTAAAACATCGTTTGTATTGTAACAAACTTATTTCCGCACAAGTTGATTTTCATTTGGGACCTACTTTGTAAACTCGGATTGTTTTATTAAATCAAACGATGTATTTTCCAAACGACACTTTAGGTCGATCAATATAACTGTGATTGTGATGCTATGACAGTCAATCCCGGAATTCCATTCATTTGCAAAGCAGTAATTTGGGGGTGTGACAGTTGGCATGAGCCGGTTATAGAGAACTAAGTTGCATCATTGACCCTAGACTATAACCACATCATCATAGCATCTCATCATATCATTATAAGTGCCGCGTTCTTTATACATTTCATAACGCGGACTTATGACTCAACACCAAACAACATATGAGTCGATTAGTCCAAGCATTGCATAGTTACTCCTAAATTATACATAGCCGGATCACCTATGTCTAATTCAGGAAGAATCATGCAATGAAGGGAGTAGTAGGCTTATATGTGTAAGCAATTCCATAATCGAGCCAAATTTTCAAAAGATTTTCTTCAAACCACTTGTTTCCGGTTTGATCCGCGTGACAGTTCTTGTTTGATGAGTTGCAAAGATCGAGCTAGAAACAAGTTGTTACCTAAACCGATTTAGCCTAATCTCATGCCAGTTCTTGTTTGATGAGTTGTGAGATTAAGTAAAAATCGGTTACCAAAAGTCTTTGAGGGTTTTGCTCGAGAATGGGAACTTGCCTCATCAAACCCTAACTTGAGAGACCAACCGAATGAATCAGGGACTGAATTCATTTTTGGATGGGCGAATGTGACAACCCGTACTTTCAGGT
The DNA here is from genome assembly GCA_910596185.1 of Chrysanthemum makinoi. Lineage (NCBI taxonomy): Eukaryota > Viridiplantae > Streptophyta > Magnoliopsida > Asterales > Asteraceae > Chrysanthemum > Chrysanthemum makinoi. The sequence continues at coordinate 88,247,484 of OU343216.1, forward strand.
CATTTCTTGACACAATTTATGCCTCATTATTTCAACATTTATTGTAAACTTGGTTTACTTGTTCCAAATTCGCGTAACCTTGGAGGTTTAGCGGCGAATTCATGATCATGACATCACGTACATTTCATATGGACTATGGGTAGTCTACATTTCATTGACATCATTTGCATCTCATTAGTTTATTCATGACATTTTGTTTCACTTTCAACGCGTAATTTTTATGTTTAATAATCTTTATCGCGTGAGTTATTATTTTGTATATTTAATCCGTTACTTTCAAAAATGATCCCGACGTATTTTTATACTTACATTTAGTTCATAAAAACTATATTTTTAGTTTTCCTAGTGTTTCAAATTTATTTGGTACATAAATCGTTAAAGTTAAATTATTACGACGTTTTCTTAAAAGTTATACGATAATTATTTTTATCACTCAAATTTCACAAGGAATGTATTTTTACAATTTTTATAATATCATTATACTCTATTTTGATCTATTAAAAATTTACTTGTACCTAAAAGCTACCAAAACCTTACAAGTTATTATTACTTACACTTTTCTTACAAGTATACAAGTATATACATTTTACCTACACAAATACTTATACAATAAAAAAAAAAAAAAAAAATATAATTGAGAGACAAAGCCCCCAAAAACCGGCCTAGTGGGGGGGGGGAAAGCATTTATGGAGTATGGTTCTTGAATGTGTATTATTACACACTTGCATTAAGTCTTACATATACATTATATCTCATTCATCATCCTCATAAGTCTTCAAGTGTTAGAAAATCACTTTTCTTCTCTCCTTGGTTCTCTTCATAACCGGTTCTACCCAAGGAGTTCATGGGATCATTCAAAAATTTTACAAGTTCAAGTTTACAATCTAGATCACACTCTTGTTTAGGTTTTGAAATAAAAACCAAGAGTGTTTAGGTCTAACCTTGTTCTTTGCACCTCATCATAATACTTGTAAGCATATCATTTATATTTTTCATGTTTCCTTTTCATTTCATAGTCATCTCTTCATTTTTGGAGCAACATGCAAGACATATGTGATTTATACCATTTTACATGATTTTAGAGTATATATATATATTTGGTCATCCTATAATTATCCCCTTGGTATTCTTTGGTCTTGATGATGTCTAGGAACCCATGACACCCTAAGAAGGTGTATGGTAGGATTAGATTAGCTTTGGAGTTGATTTGAAGGGATTGGAATAGGTTTAGTACGAGAAAAACTATTTTCGACAAGTATTAAAAGTGGTCTGTCCTTGTTTTGTTTTTCTGGAAAATCCGACAGTAGACACGAATTTTTGGCCTTGATATTTAGAAAATATACTTTAAAACGAATCCGTGGCCGCTTGAACGGAATAAAAGCGGAGTTATAACGAGAAAGTTATGGATTTTACAAGTTTGGCGACGGAAAATATATGTTTTTCGAAAATTTCAGCAACATGTTTTTACTTTAATCGAGTCAAAAACGAGCCTTAAGCTTCACAAATTATTTCGACTTGTCAAAAATATATTAGTATACTTTGATCCGAAGCTAAGGACGTATAAAGCGAGAAAGCGGTTTGAAGCGACAAAGATATGCACTTTTTCATAAACTTGCGTAACTAATTTTCGCACACAATTAGCCAAAATCACCAACTTTAACCCTTAATATCTTTATGATCGAGACCTTTTGGACGAAAACTTCTGAACTGAAACTTTTAGATATCGATACAAACTTTCCAAAACAGTCGAGTTCGTTTTCTAACGATCGGCGTACACCATTTTCACGACTAGTTTTTCCAAGCCATTTTTGTTAATTTCATAAATATTCCGGCGACATTGTTTTGCGACGAAAAGTGAAAATTTCACCATAAATCATTATAAAACCATTGTAGGATGACATTTTAATGTAAAAACATGTAAAGTCATTTTTGAAGGGTCAAGGCGTCAAAGAGTATTTTTAAACGACGACGAGTAATATTTTTTTTTTCAAAACTCGTAAATGGTATAAATAACATACGAAATGCATGCATAACATTACATTGCAACTCATTCAGATCATATCATTCATACTAGGTACGGATAGCATCATCACATTATACCTCGGTGTACTCACTTTTGTCATTTGCGTCATTACCAAGTGAGTTTTCATAGCCCCTACTTTTACTTGTTTCATAGCTCAATTTGTTTTTACTTTCACAAAAGGGGAGTTTTTCATACATGCTCAAACTGTTTTCATTTACTTTCACAACTTTTACTTGTACTTTAACTTTTATAAGGATTCTTGTGAGTTTTCATAGCCCCATTTTCAATTGTTTGAAACTATTTTTGGGGGAGATACATGTTCGACTATTTTTTCACAAGTACTTTATATTATTATGAATAATTTCTATCATGATCACCATTGTTTTAAAACCGAATGTTGTACTATATTAATTGTTCTTGTTTATGTGCTATTGTTCTCTGATCGAGTTAAGTGCTATTGATTATGTGCTATTGTTCTATACGTTCGAGTTAAGTGCTATTGATTATGTGCTGCTATTGTTCTCGTCGAGTTAGGTACTATGGTATATTCATTGGTCTACTTGGTCTTGGTATATTCATTGAACTAACGGTCTTGGTATATTCATGGACTAATGGTCTTGGTGATTTGAACCACACTCATATTCATTTGAACATAAACTATACACATTCGGCAAGTGGGTTGTGAACACACCGCAGGGTTGCAAGTTTTGTATGGGTGGGACTTGGGCCGGGTGGATTTACAATGCCTTTCTGCATAAATCGATTCGATACATTGAGCTATGCACTATTATGTGAATTCATTTGACATCATGCACTTGAACATTAACTCTACATATTACATGCAAAGTGGGTTGTGAACACACAGGTTGCAAGTTTTGTATGGAAGGGACTTGGGCCGAGTGGATTTACAATGCCTTTGCTACATAAGCGATTTTGAAAGTCTTTACATTTCAACGATTTACAATGCCTTTCTTTGCATAAACGATTTTAACAGGCTTTACATTTCAACTCAAACTCTATGAACTCACTCAACCTTTGTGTTGACACTTTTAGCATGTTTTATCTCAGGTATCTAAGGCATTCACTTCATGGCATGCATTTGGACACATCATGGAGTCGAGTGGTGGCGGCAGCGTCTCACTGGGTTTACTTCACATTAAAACATCGTTTGAATTGTACAAACTTATTTCGCACAAGTTGATTTTCATTTGGGACCTACTTTGTAAACTCTGATTGTTTTATTAAATCAAGCGATGTATTTTCCAAACGACACTTTAGGTCGTTTCAATATAACTAGCGATTGTGATGCTATGACACAATCCGTGAATTCCATTCAAATTTGCAAAAGCAGGTAATTTGGGGTGTGACAATGCAGGCGGCATTTGCCATAAAGCTCATTCTTTAATGCGGTGAGAGTTCCACCAGCTTCATCCTTAAGAGCCAAAAGAAGAGCCTCTTTGAAATAAGCATCTTTGCCCTAGTCCTTGGCTTTGGGCATGCATTAGCCGGATGTCCCTTCATTGGGTTGTAGCATAGAAGACCATTCAACCCATTCTGAGCATTTCCCTGTTCCACCACTTGAGCTCTGTTGTTGTTCCTACCCATAGCATTAAACCCTTGACCACCGCCCATCATGAGCGGCGACCATAACCACGATTGAACTTCAACTCGTCCATTGTTCACAAATTACGGCTGATTAGCGTGTGTTAAATGAGGAACGAATACGATTGTTTGATTTGTTGGTATAACGGCCAAAGCATTATGGCATAACAAATCCTTGTTGCAATGCTTGAACGGATCGATGTCCTCATTAACTTCAGCGACAATTGGTTGAGCATTGGTGTTGTTGTAGAAACCAATTGATTTTGTTGAGCTTGTTGCTTTGTGAATGATCGGTTTGTGTGGTGAGGCAGCTTGGTTGAGTTGCTTGTTGAGGAGGATAACTTTGTTGAGCATATAAAAACAAGTTGTTGATTTTCCGGATGTGTAGGTGGAGCAATTTGAGCACGGAGAATCCTTTACCGATCAACTTCCTTTTCATGAGGTTTCAAGTAATCATACAACAATCCATATATAGAATGATGCATGTTATTCTTCGCTGCGGAGAAAAATGACATACTTCTCCCATTAGATTACCAAGACTACTTTCGGGAACTTAGTGTTTACTACAATTCTTGGCATGATGATGTTGTGTTTATCCAAATCATTGATGATGTAATGCTCAAAATCGATGATGATAGGACTCTAGTGTCTCTCGAGGTTCAATCATGAAGTGTTCATAAGCCAAGTAAATTTTGGATTCCAAATCCTCTGATTGAGTCACGAGATCCTTCCATAAGAGAGACGAATATGATGCCACATTTTCTTGCGGTCTTCGAGCATCAACACTACTGAAGAATTTGGTTTGGTAATCCTAAGAGGATATATTCCATTGCAAGCTCATCTGCTTCATAGCGTAGAAGTTCTTGAGGATTCAAGTGCATAGCAATGTTAGTTTGTTCATCTCTTGGTGGAATAGCATTTGGATCTCCGGTACGATGGCAGTAGGCATCTCAAATTGACCTTCTAAGATAACCTTCTTTAAGAACTTTCCATGTGGCTTCTTCAGATCACAAAACCTAAAGAACCTTATCACCCATTGATCGTAGTTTCCTGGAGTGAGCATTGGAGGTCTATCAAGTGATCCACCCTCATGAATTGATTGTTGGCTGCTTAAAGCTTCACACATCTTTGTAAACCAAGTGGGTTCCTTCATAGTGTTCCTTGATGGATGTTGATTGAAGTCATTTGTGTAGGGTTGAACTTGAAGACTTGGTGGTGGTTGAACCATTTGAGGTTGTGGGATTGCTGCAAGTTGTGGGGTATGTTGTTGATTAAATTGTTGTTGATAAATTGCTTGTTGTTGATTCCATTATTGATGTTGGGGACTTAATTGTTGTTGACGTTGAGAATAAGTGTAAGGGAAATAGTTAGAGTATGGTGGTTGTGACATGTTGATAAACTTGTGTTGGTAAAAATGGATCTTTGTAGTCGAATGAACCTTTGTTGATGAAGTATCCTTAGGCGTAGAAATCACAATAGCCAAGTAGCACTTATGTGTAAAAACACCAAAATTACGCGTAACAATCAAGAGTTACGCGTAGAGTTAGCTTACGCGTAAGTAGGGATAAGACGCTAAAGTTATGCGTAGACACAAAGTTAGGCGTGAAAGTTAGAGCTTAGGATTATCTTATGCGTAAGACTAGGCTTAGGCGTAGATGAATCTTATGCGATAAGGATTTCTACGCGTAAGCTTTATGCTTATCTCGTAATTCTAGGTTTTGCCCAAATGATCTTTTACACTATCACAGTGCAAAAGATATCCAAAGTCGACGTATTTCGGGCTTATCAAGCAAGAAAACACGGAGTAAACCACCAACGAAGATCAAACCAAGGATAACCTTACAGCGTAGTTTTAGGGTTTTGCTACGCCGTAGGATTACTAAATAAAATGATAATGCCCAAATATGTTTCTAAACTAGTTTTTGTGTGATGAAATAGCTTCAATAACACCAAAAGACACAAAAGTGTGAAACTTGATGATCAGCTCTTAAAGCAGGTTATGCTTATAGGTTGAAACCCCTCATTATAAAACTAGTCTAAAAACAACGATCCGCATAAAGTTTAAAACTTTTTTGCCAAAAACAAGTATTTTAACACCTTAAAACGTTGAAAGTACAAGAATCTTGGATTCAAAAGTGTAAAAAGGCGTTTTAAGCGAACCAAAGTATCAAGCGTGTGTTTTAAGCGTGGGACCGAAACCACTTCAAAAACAAACCACGATTCACCCAACTAGTAGGCGATTGATACCCACTTGTTAGGTCACTAGTTTTACAACACAAGCTTACAAGAAGAGAAGAGATAAGAAGCGATTGAACAAGTAAACCAAACACACACACGCGTTATGATATTAAGGATGGTTACTGGCGTAGATGTGAATGAAAGGAATAACTTGAACAACCAACCCTCAAGTGAGGGTTATTACATAGTATTTATAGGCAAGGAGCTAGGGCAACACTCCTACTCCTTCCCTTTTCCTTATTGGACATGGGCCTAACCTTATGGGCCTTCTACATAAGCTAGACCTTAAACAAACATAAAGCCCATAATAAGCTACCTATTACATATGAGAAACTAACACTTGGATAAAGGTTTAGGAGTGATTCCAACAGTCTCCTTCTTCAATATCAACAATCTCTAAGAGAAAGTCGATAGATTATGTAGGTTCCCCGTGAGAATGAAACAAGCCCTTTTAAAAGGAACTTGAGTAGCTTGGGAAGTTTAGTGCAGTGCGTCACTGGGTCCATGACGTCTTGTCTTCAATACCAGTGTTACCTTAGTAACCACCAGCATCATATGTATTGAACCCGGTTTTTGCCCTAAGGTTGAATTATTGGAGGGCTATTTCTTTTCACCCTTTTTCACATTCATTTCTTTTTCATTCTTCAACCCCTTCATTGCTTACCGAGACTTCATAACTAGAACCTTGTTGGGTTTATTCCAGTTCTAGCTCTATCTCAGTCCGCACTCTTCCCATATCTCACTTTTCTCCTTTTTTCATCATACTTAAAGACTCTACACTATCTAGTGGATTGTCCCTGGGTAGATCCCTCCGGCTCTGGCGGGATTGTCGGAACGAATACCTAACCTAACCATCCTTATAACACCATGCATAAAGTAAATTGGTCGGTCTTTTGGTACAGCTCATTCTTCCTTAAAACCAATTGAAAAATCATTTGGAAAATCAATCAAAGTACTTGTGATATAAAATCAAAGCATTTTGTACCTTAATTGTTTTGATCATTTTAGAAATGCTCCCCCTCAACATGTGCATATGATATTGAAATTGTTTAGCACATGGAGGCAAGAGTTCTTTGAAATATATTTTTGATCACAATTTCCGTGGAAAAAGCCATTTGAATTTCTTTGGTAAATTCTCCCCCTCAATAGGTGCATAGGATATTTGAAAAATCATTTTATCACATAGAGGAAAGAGTTCATTTGAAGTACATCCACAATCACAAAAGCCATACGGAAAACCATTAGAAAATCAATCAAGGTACTTTATGTTGAAACATAGAATCTTTTGTACCTTGAAAGTTTGTTTTCTTTTGAAATGCTCCCCCTCAATATGTGCTTCGAGATTCGGAAGCGTTTAGCACATATGGGAGAAGCAAGATAGGCACATTTGAATCAAAGTGATCATCTTTAATCAAGTTTCATTATTAAATCACAAATTCTCCCCCGATCGAAAATATCAAACCCTTTGAGATTTTGGATCCCAAGTGATTTAATTAGGTTTAGAAAACATGGGAGAATATGTGGCCAAGTTTAAATACTCATCTTGTTTTTTGATAAATCCTCCTCCTCAACATGTGCATTGTGTATTTGGAATCGTTTGGCACATGGAGGCAGGAGTGCCTATAAAGGACTAAAAATGATTCCATTAAAACAGATTTGAGATTTAAATCACGATCTCTCCCCGATAAAAAATTTCAAACCTTTTGAGATTTGTGATCCCAGTTGATTTAAATCATTTAGAAGATTTTGGGGAAAGACGTGGCTTGATTTAATTTTGAAAAATGATTGATACGGATCAATTTTAGACATTAAAGATTGTTAGTGTCAGGTATGATTGTTTTTAAGAGATCTTTAAGGAAAATAAAACAATTTCACAATCAAACAAGAACAGAAAAAATTTCATTTTGAAAGATCTTGATTCTAAAGAAAAATCATACCATGACATAACATTAAATCTTTAGATCACCACATTAATACGTACAAACGAACTTTTATGAAGAGATATCATTTGAAAATATTTTATTTTAAATCACTCTCCCCCTCAATCGATGACCGACCAGTCAATGATTGAGTGACTTATGTTTTGATAAATTGAAGTCCGGGGATTTTCAAAATTAAGTCCAATTAATTTTCAAAACAATATTTTCCATTTTCAAAAAAATTTAATCAAATTTTATTTTCAAAATTGTTTGAAAATGGTATCCTGCACAAAGATACGTTCGGTGGTTGAGAAGCTTATGTTGTTGCAGTAGGGCTTGGAAGAAAAACCGTCTGTGCGATGCAGGTGAGACTTCTTACGTCGCATTTTAATGCCAACTGAGGTCAAATTAAGCTCCGTTTCTTCATTTGCTGATGAAGAAAACCATCTGCTGATGCAGCGAGACCTCTTACGTTGCATTTTTCCATGCCAACTCTCCATAGAAGTCAAATTAAGCCCCGTTTCTTCATTTGTCAACCCAAGATATAGTTACCTTTTCCTTTCGGCATCCAATCATCTTCAATTGTGGGATCCGGATCGGGAACATTCTTATAAACATTTTATCTGCATACGTTAGTCAACACAAACAGATATATGGTGGTCGACAACACCCAAACAGCAATCGACTAATAAAAGTCAATTCAACATATCAATCAGATCATATAAGGTATGGGGTATATGTGTTCATCAAAATCTACTAATCTAATCCTAACAATCATATCCTGGGCACCTAGTCCTTCAACGTAGGTTAACATCATTTTTAAATAAGCATATAGGATAATTAAGAAAGCCCGTTAGATGATGTAAATTTGAAAACATTCTCCCCCTCAATCAATGACTCATTTTATGAAAATTTTAAAAGCTCATTGATTGAGTTTTCAATATTTTGAAAACTCAGGCGATTGATTTTAAAGCAACTCATTTACCACCACTTTTTGAAAACAACAAATATTTTTCTGAAGAATTTTAGACGAAAAAACATTTGTGTAGGAACAATTGATCCCGACATACTTTCCTCAAATAGTTTTAGGATAAGTACAAGAATTTTGTGAAAATCGTTTCAGCGTAGCACTTTCCTTCTTTGAAAAAGGGGTTGCTATCTGAAATAATAGCAAACCATGGTTTAAGCACGAGTTCTACGATGCGAAGCGCAAACCATTTTGAAGCACGCGAGTTCTGATCAAGTAATTGTAAGCCATATTTTGAGACATGTTTAGAAAGAAATATTTACACCTCTCTGCTTTCGAACTTCATCTATGGACCCGTGCCATTATTGAATGACATTTCTAAGACCGTAGATGTTATCGATACCGAAAGACATGTCTTGAGAAAACATATTTTGGTATTTTTCAATTTTAGATTTTATGGGCTTTTGTTGATTTTATATTTCTCTATTTAGTTTTTGTTGGTTTTATATTTTTGTATTTTGAGTTTTGAAAATTATATACAAAGATAGAGAAATAGTTTAAGAAGATGATGATCGATCGAGATAAGGAAATCTATCAGACACTTTGTAGAAGATAAAGACATCATCTCTTAAATTTCACCACCAAAGCATCAGAGGCTCTTGAATCGTCGCAAGAAGAACTTGAGCCTTCAAAAGTGAATCTTTGGTAGCTTCCCCAAACGAGACAATCCGTAAAAGACCATTTCCCACAAGAAGAAGAAGTGAAGCAAGCAGGTCTAATTGTAATGAAGCTCAAGAACCCAAAAATGATAACACCGAAGTAACAAGTTAACAGGATCATTTATGTGGTTATCAAACCGGAAATAAATGATTAAGCCCATTCACATGAACTTTGTTATTAAGTCCCGATGTACACGTAACTCTTCGAGTTTGAGCATTTGTCTATTGAGGGAACAACATATCAACATCTTCATTATACCAAGTGCATTCAGCTTATCTTCCATATAACCATTTAGCCCATAATGTACACATGTACCCACAAGAATAGAGACGAGACATCCAAGAAACATGTTTGAGTTCGCGATTATCTCTCTGATTTCAACTCGAATAACCGATTAAGCCCGATCAAGTGAACATGTTGTGCATTCAGATGTACACATATCTCTCCCCATGATGGTTAAGTGATCTCATCGAATCATCATAACAATGTGTACATGAAGGAAAAACCGGAAGCACTTTACCATTAATCATATCGAAGATGTCGATAAGCAATTTCATCTCACGTTCCAAATATTCTTCTCATATTTCTTCCTCTTGAAGGCTAAGATAGCACATACCAAAAGTATCCAGAGACCACTTCCCCCAAAATGGTTGGAATAATACATCCTTCCCCCAAATAGTTGGAATAATACACCAAAGGCTATGAGTAAACAGAGGTATCTCTACGGTTATGAAATTTGTCCGGGATTACTTCAATAGAGAAGAAGTATTAGGTTCATCATGTGCACTCATTGTGTATTTAGATGTATGTCTCCTTCCCCCTTGCTGGTTTTGATACCTTAGAATCAGCAACACATTATACATACCGAATATTCTTGAAATAGAGAAGAACAAGAATTAGCTCAAATGAATCCTTTGAGAATCAAGCTGCTGCGAAACTCTCTCACGACTATCTTTACCAACCCATATGTAGACAATTTGAAGTGACCCTTTGAAGAAGAACAACCCGATATACCAAACTTGAAACTGAAGTCGAATTCCGCACATTTGTATCTTAAGCATGCACTTAAAGATGGAAGAACGGTGTCGAGAATATGCTCCAAGAAAATCTCTAAGTACTCAATACTCAAACAAAGTATGAGACATTAACACCTCTTGAGATTATCCACATCGTCGGTCTTTAACCATCCACCCATTTAGCCGGTAACTAGATAAACCAAGTCTTCAACTCAAATTCTTAAGCCCGAGCAAGTTATCAAATAAGAACACGCCTTTGTGAAGGTCAACTTCAATCTCAAATAAGTGATAAATGATTAACTCCAGAGTAATCAACTTGTGTCAAATGTCCAACACGTGAATAAATATACAAATGGATGTACATTGACCCACTGAATGAACCGGAACAAATGATTCCTCAACATCAATGCATTCTTCCTAAGGGTATACATGTAGAGACTGATCTGGAAGATTCACCAATAACTTCGAGCGGATGAGGTAGTCATTTTTCTTGAAGTTCATGTGGTTGATTTATAGCGTGCACGTTGATTTATGTGATAAAATGATTTTTCAATATTATGATAGTCATTATCAACGCCTTGAGGAATAACTAGAGATTGGGCTTCTTGAGTAGTCTGAGTTGTACTTCTTAGATGATCAACATTCGCTAGCGGTTGAAAATACTCATCAAACATATCTTGAAACAATGAATCCCAAATAATAACTCCCATTTATCCTTAGTAAGTGAAACATTAGGCGTTGGAGGAGAGTCGTATGACCACTATTCAAACATCCATCAACATGTAGTAAATTCACTCTTCTCCCCCTCAAAAATTGCATCCAAAGTTGCCATTTTTGATTTTACCAAGTGAATAAGAATATACACCAATGAACATAGATCCACTTGATGACTGAATGAGCATGGGAGAAACATGAAGCTTGTTGATGAAGAATGTCGATGAGAATGGTCATAAACATGAAGATTTCTCTTCTTACGAAGATAAAAGCGCCTTGAAGCGTACACCTTTCTTTTCTATGATGAACGGGGCCTGAAGTGTTATCTGTAGACGCCATAATGATGAAGTACGAGGCCTGAACTAATGTGAACAGACGTCATTGCCGGTTTGAATATCAAGGTTGAGTTACTTGGACTCGTGAGTTATGAGATATCAATCCATTTATTATCCATACTTTAAGCCAGTCCATATAGTGAAGGATCGAAGTATCTGCAACTGATTAAGGAGTACATGTACTAACATTACCAGCTTGATTGCATATATATTGGTTAGTGACATTAGTATCCAAACCCTTTGGGGTTTCACGGTCAACCTTGATTTTGCCATCGGTAAACAACTTTCTGGTAGGTATCCACCTAAGTCCAACATCCTTAAACATTCTACTAGACAGTATCCACTTATGGCAAGGTCTAAGATTGTTAGGCTTCTTGTGCATAGTGGAAGACTTATAGCTATTCCTAGTTTCCAAAGATTTAGCAGTTGGTAACCATCTAGGCAAAGTTTTCAGTTTATTTTGCTTCATATGCACTGAAGATGACTTAGTGTAAATCCTAGACTTAACATGTTGAACCTTTGCATGAGCATTTACTTTATTCAAGGATTTTGTGAAATAATTATCATGATTTGCATTAAAGATACATTTCAGACACATTGAGCAAACAACTTGTTTGGATTCAGAAATAGATCTAGATTTCTTAGAGTGATCTGCTTTAATCGAAGCGCCTTAACTAATCTTAGATCCAAGCCAATCTCTAGTCTTAAGAATAGTGTTCCTAGGTAGTGGTTTAGAACTACTAGCGGTGCCTTGAAATCTCGAAGAGTTCATCACCCTAGGTCTTGAACCTAAAATTCGTACATTGAATCGTGCCTTCTTTCTAGCCATTTCTAGATAAGAGTTCTTATACAAGTCATTCATTGCATTTTTCCTAGGCAAGTAAGGTGAAGTGGTGTTTTGTCAAAACTTGTTTCGTATCAACTTGGGAGGCAAATCGCGTTTTTGAAAATTTTGGTCGTTGAATCTAAAGCGCATTCGGTTGTCTAGTAACTGGTTTCCCCAAGATTGATGGTTTTGCAAACTTAGTGTTCACACTATTCCCTGTTGTTTTTCTGAGCTCATACTTTAAGGCAACTATTGTGAAACTCTTATCCTGAAGTTGAGCTTTGAGTTCATCAATATTGGCAATCAAAGAGTTTGTTTGTTCCAATGACTTAATTCTAGCTTCTTTGACAGAGTCACTTAGTTCTATGTGATGCTTTTTCAAAGACTCATTTTCCTTTAGTAATTTGGCCACACAAATTGCTAATTCATCATTTCTCATTTTAATATCATTAGTAGCATTAACATCAGAATTACTTGTAACCAAAATTTTTTTCACATGCATATCAGAAATATGTTTCTTCAAATTGTAGATTGTCGAGTTTTTGTCCTGAAGCTGAGCTTCTAAATCATTTATTTCAAAAAATTCATGAAATTCAGGGAATTCCGGATTGTTGCAAGGTTTCACGGTTTGAAAACTTTCTTCTTTTCTTTGGATTGCAATTTCAAGTGAAATGCAATGTTTTTCAAGTTCTGAGAATTTATTAGAAAGTTCATCAAAAGTTATCTTATCAACCATATCATTAGTTTTGATACACTTTATCTCACTAAACCGATTCTGAGACATGTATCAAGAACATGTTCGTCATGTGATCGGTTTGCACAAGAGTAATTTCATATGCATTATGTTGAGCTTAAGGGTACCTCATCAGTTGACACATGTTCATTTATCGGTCTGACATCTGCATCCTCATCATGTGTAGCAAGAATCAGCTGAACTCGCATTTTGTGTCAACCTTATAAATATCTGAACCTCGTATTTACGAGCTTCGTGATCCATCACAGTGATGCTTTACCCGACTCAACACTACAATCTTTTGATTGTGCCGACATTCAACCCGTTTCTGATTCTTTGCATCCACTTCTTGTGTGATAGGTGTTCTTGAACCGCTGGTTACATCATTCTTTGTTGTCTCTGTTATTCTACATTCAACAACATCCGATCTTTTCGGTGAGTGAAACATTACTTTCGACTCATCACAATAATCTCGTCGAACTGAACTAGACTCTCATCTATATTTTCTTCTTTAGAGTAACTTCCTCAATATACTTATCCATTTATCCATGAGATGGATAAGTGTTCTATATAACACGCTAATTTCCATTCCAGTGTGTTCTCTTGAAGAACATTTCTCATGTCTTGATCATGTCAATCGATGTAAATTCCCCACTGATGAATGAATGAAATTGGTTGTGGATCACTTGAAGTGCACACTTTGGAACTATCCTTTTGAACCTTTTCTTTATCAAGTTGTTGTTCCAATTGTTCTAAGTTCAACAAGATAATGTCTTACCGTTAATGTGGATAAATCTTGACGGAAAAGGGCAATACATGTTCGTTCCGTTGTTGTGGGTAGAAGTAACATGAGGTGAGAGTGAAGTTGTTGATAGGGTATAATCTTGCATTCCTTTTGCATGGCATTACGTAGCATTAGCAGTGCAATTCATTCTCATTGTACTTTCGAACATGAAGATCTCACATCCTCATTGATTAATTCAAACATCTTTAACCGTTTAGTGTAGCATACATTATCATTGTTGTCCACAACATCATACAATTTAAGTACTTCGAAATCCTTTACAGATGGGTGAGTAGTGTAAGATATGATGTTGTAGTATGCACGGGATTTTACAAGTCTATGATTTAAACCGAGAAATAGATTCTTTCGCGGATTTTACAAAATCAAGAAGAAACCGTGATACAATGACCAATACAATGTGTTAAGTTAACTGATGGACCCACACAATGATAGAGGATTATGTGTTAGGAGTTATGATTATTTGAAGGATTAAATTTGAAATGTTATTTGGTTGTGAATTGGTTTTGTTAATGCACGTTTTTACGGTAAAATTTAGGTCTAAAAACTTAAAAGCTCAATAACTTCCTTTCGGAGAGGATTTAGGCCCTCAAAAATTCGATTCACGACATTGTGGTGAAACCTCACAATATTGATCTGTTCGGTCGTTTTGACAGGTATTTCCATGAGCGGAGTTGGATCAAAAGTTATGGCCGTTTGAAGTTTTGACGCATTAAAGCGTCAACTTTGGTCAAACCTCTTCTTAAGAAAAATCGCTTCACGAAACAATAATTAACCAAGTCGCTATAAACCTTGAAGACAAGTAAGCTAAGTAACCAAATTAAGCTAAGTAACAACTCGCTAAAGGCTCAAGTCGCTGTGAACCAAATTAAGCTAGACACAAGTAGCTAAAGCAACAACTTCGCTAAGGTGACAAGTGGCTAAAAGAACAACTTCTAATATAAGTAGACAAGTCGCTAAGGAGTAACTTCTGAGAGATCAAAAATTAAGTCGCTAAAGAGTAACTCGCCACATTAACAACAGAGATAAGTCGCTACAAATAATAAAGACAAGTCACTCACGTCAACCAAGTCGCTAGCAGTGGTGTCTCCACTACTTTGTATGCTTGTTTGTCGTCTTGTCTCAATAGACAAGTCGATATGGCACAAATCGCTACCACTTCAACTACAAGTCGCTACGAAGAAAAATACTCCGAGACTCAAGTCGCTAGGTTGAAAAACTTAAATACAACCCTTTTCAATCCAAAACAAGCCCAACCACAGTGATTTACGCTTTCCAAATCAAAACCCAAGCACTTACAATGATCCTAAACACAAAATTACACTCAAAATTCAAGCTTTATGTTGGATCGATGAACTCTAACCAAACTAACTTTAATAGCTTGTTAAGGGTTTAATAACCTCGGATAAATCCTAAGTTATTAACAATGAAACACTGAATAATCTTTATCAAGTACGTGGAATTTACTTAACAAAGCTAAGAAGAATATAACTTTATTAATAACACTAAAACTGCTTATTAGGCAGATTCTTTAACAACTCTAAAACTCTAAATAATGATGCAGACGTACTCTCCTAAAATCATATAAAACTCTTCTAAAAAACGTAACTCTAATACCAATCTAGGGGTCCTTTTATAGGCTTAAGGATAACCCTAATCGGTTTACAATTCTTATCCTTGTACGTCAAGTAAAAAATCCTTAGAAAGTTCTAGATAAACATTACTTTCTATCTTTAATTAATTACAACCGACTTTAAACTTTGCAGTACTTTGACTTCTTGCAGTACTTTGTCTTTCTGCAGTACTTTGTTAATCTTCAGCACTTTAACTTGTAACATATTGGATTTCACATACACATCATATCACTAACAAAGTAGGCGTATTATATAGATGAGTTTAGAGAGAGAAAGTTAGAGGTTTGGGAACTTTAGTGAGAGAAAGAAAAATCTTATTATGAGCTCCAACTCTCTACCTTGGGAGGTAGATAGTATTTATAGTCATTACATAAAACGCCACCTGACGGGTACGTGGATCAGGCATACAGCGGGTAAAGACTCGTCCGTCCTCCACGGTTTCCTAAGCTAAATACTACTAAATATTAAATAACTATGACTACGAGCTTTCTAACGATTACATATACTTGAGGTGACCGACACTTTAACTACTAGATTTTCCAAATCCTAACAATCTCCCCCTAAGGGAGGTCACCTCAAACACACATTAACATTACATAGAATACAAACAGATATCTCATTGAGATAGTTCTTGAGTTCTTGTTCATGTTCTTTGTTTTGTAGCTCGTAGTCTTTGATTCTTCATTTTTGCATGTTTGGATAATCTGAGTGGAGGTCTTTAACTAATCCACGTGATAATGAGTTATGAGCCAGCTTTGAGATCATCGGTCACATTAATCTCGACTTATCCATTGTGGTGTTAGTATTATGTGATGTTGTGACATTTGGATCGACATGCTCACATTCTGGATCATGATATCTTCTTATCAGAGTAGCGGAAGCTTTGTTGATTCATGATATTGGCGCTAGCGAGAAGCATGGAGTGAAAATATTCGAGTCATTGATGCACTAATCATGATTTCTTTAGATATGAATGTGTTGTGTGAGCATGCGGCTATGGATTGACCGCTTCATTACGATCATTTACGCAAGCGTCGGGTGTACCGCATAAGATAGTTAGCAAAAAAGCATACGAAAGTGTCTTTGATCACTTTCATTGAATTGAGGTACACGGCCCACGGTTCCCGTTGATCAGGTACAAGTCTTTACTGTGATCGGGTATAATTCGAAGAATTTCCTTGCCGAGGGTTTCGCGGTTGCTCTAGCTATTCTCAAAGCCGAACGTCTCAAAGAAGACAACAGGAGTGAGTGAACGCGAATAATTGAGATTCAGATTGATGAAAGAGATTTGAAAAACAATCGTGTATTGCTCAATAGAAATTGTTTTTGCAATACAACGAAGGTTTTAATGAAAATCAATTATCAATCATAAACACCTTTTATTTTGAGAAATAAGTACCACGATCGATGTGCTAAAGAAAGGAATTTTAAGCACAACGACCGGTTTTTCAAAGGTATCCGTCAATCCATAACTGAACGAGATTGATTCAAAAGATTGAATAAGCCCCATTGTTTGTTCGGTTGTCACATGGTTGATCTATTGGATAGATCTCACATGCCACCTACCAAGAGCTTGTTTGATGTTGGCTCGAGAAGGCTTTCCATCTTCATTGTGAATATGTTTGCATATCACTTTCGGATGTTCGGCAATACCACAAGGCTAATGCGTAGGACTCAAGATATAATCTCTCTTTCCACATTGTGTGAAATAGAGAGTCTTCATTGAAAGTGTCCTAATGAGATTTATTGATGATCTCGTGGCTCTAGACTCAATTGTGCATATTTGGTTCCTATGCGGGAGACTAGGGAGAGGGTCTCCTTCTTCAATATCAACAATCTCTAAGAGAAGTCGATAGATTATGTCGGTTCCCGTGAGAATGAAACAAGTCCTTTTAAGAGGAACTTGAGTGGTTTGGAAAGTTGAAGTGCGGTCGTCCTTTGGGTCCATGACGTCTTGTTTTCAATACCGATGTTACCTTGGTAACCACCATTAGTATATGAATTGAACCCGCCCTAAGGTTGAATAAATGGAGGGCTATTTCTTTTCACCCTTTTTCATTAAATTCTTTTTCATTCTTCAACCCCTTCAGTGCTTACAGAGACTTCATAACTAGAACCTTGTTGGGTTTATTCCAGTACTAGCTTAGTCTTAGTCCGCACTCTTCCCATATCTCACTTTTCTCCTTTTTTCATCATACCTAAGGACTTCTACACTATCTAGTGGATTGTCCCTGGGTAGATCCCTCCGGTTCTGGCGGATCATGGGACCTTAATCTAACCTTATCATCCTTATATCACCATGCATAAAGTAGAGTTGGTCGGTCTTTTGGTGTAGTTCTTCTGCCTTGAAACCAATTGAAAACCATTTGAAAATCAATCAAAGCATTTTGTATCTTAATTGTTTTGATATTTTAGAAATGCTCCCCCTCAACATATGCATAAAAATTCAGAATTTGTTTTGCACATGGAGGCAAGAGATCTTTGAAATCGTTAGATTAAGAATGAAAGGTCAAATCTTTTGATTAACATTTTCTAAAATGATCATCATCACTTCCCAATCAATTTGAGTAGATAAAACATTTTGAGGAAGGATGAGGTTTTCAAAATTTGCTCCCCCTCAATATGTGCCTCGAATTTTGAAAGAGTTTTGCACATATTAGAGGAAACCTGCACTTAGAGACAATTGATCACGTTTCAATAATTTGAGGTTTAAAATAGATGATCTCCCTCAACATGTGCATGGAAAATTTGAAATCGTTTGTCACTTGCGGGGAGGAAAACATGCTAAACACTTATGAAACCATTTATCGAATTATCGGTTTAAATCCAATTTAAATCACAAATTCTCCCCGATCACAATTATCAAATCATTTGAGATTTGTGATCTCTGTAAATTTAAATTGATTTTGAAAGCTTTTAAGGAGAATTGTGACTTGATTATGAAAGCGTTTTTAGCGATAAGGATTGGATTTAGAGACTTTAAACTCCATTGATTAAACATGCATAATTATCTTTTGAAAACATAATAATAACCAAGGTCCGGAACCAATTGTGTAACATTTTGTAAAACATTTAGAGTAGACCTTACTCATTTAAGTGCAAATTGTTTGAAAAGAACACTTTTGATTTAATTGAAAAATCATTCTCCCCTTCAATCAATGACGAAAGTTGTTGATTGATGAATTGAGATTTTGACACTTGATAAGTTCTTTTGATTTTCAAAAATAGAGTCAGAAGTGTTTTCAAAACAATTGAGTTTTCATAAGATTGCAAATATTTTTCGGAGGAATCACTAGAAGGAAAAATATTTGAATTAAACATTGTCTTGTTATATGACAAACATTTGTTTTAGAATCGAGCATTAGGTTTGAAACAAGAGATAAAGCATGGCTCTGTTCTTTCTTTGAAAAGCGGGTTACTGCCTGAAGTGACAATAAACCATTGTTTTACTTTCTCCCAATTATTATTATTTTTTTTAAACATTCGAATAACATCTAAAGTCCCGTGTCATTCTTTGAATGACAATACAAAGACCGTAGATATAATCGAATCGAGGTAAAAACATGACAAAAAGACAATTTTTTTTTGAGTTTTTCAAATTTTTATGGATTTTGAAAGTTTTATATTTTTGTATTTTGCTTTTTGAATAAATATATACAAATGATGATGAAGAAAGACCTTTACTCCTCGTCTTCCTCACGAAGGCGTTTGAGTGTTTACGGTTGAAGGCTTTTCCTGCCAAGTCGTGGAAGAATAAACTCAAAGCGTTCTCTTGGAAGAGCTTTGGTGAAGATGTCACGCTAAGCGGTATTGACTTCACAAAATAGAGTTCCACCACACCGTTTTCCACTTGCCCTCGATGAAATGATGTCGAATGTCGATGTGCTTTGCTCTTGAGTGTTGAACGCTGTTGCATGAGAGAGCAATAGCACTTTTATTATCACATCTGAGAGGATTTTGTTGAATTCAAAGCCATAGTCGGATAATTGGGATCTCATCCAAAGGATTTGAGCACAACAAGATGACATGGCTATGTATTCACCTCTGTAGAGGAAATAGAAGTACTCATTTGCTTCTTTGACGACCAGCTCACAAGCTTATCACCCAAAAAGCGAGCACCTCGGACGTGCTTGGCGTGTATCTTGACATCCTGCATGATCGGCGATGCATAGGCATCGTTAGTGACATACCAATGTCCTTCGGGTACCATAGTCCCATATTGATGGTTCCTTGGAGATACCTAAAGACCCGTTTAACCGCTTCAAGGTGCTTTTAGTAGGCTTAGCCTGATATCTAGCACACATGCACACGGCGAACAAGATGTGCGGTCTCTAGCTGTAAGGTACATCATGATCCAATCATACTACGATATTTCGTTTGATCTACCATGATCTCTGAGTGGTCCTCATCCAGCTTTATGTACGTTCAATCATGGGAGTGTCAACGGTGTCACATGATAAGAATCCAAATTTCTTTAAAATCTCATTTGCATATTTAGATTGATTTATAAAATGCCTCCGGGACTTTGTGAAATTTGTAATCCCAAGAAAAATGACATTTGTCCCATCATTGACATTTGAAATTTGGAACCCATTTCATTTGAAAAGCGATCACATTCATTGGGGTCGGTCGAGGCAAAAATAATATCATCAACATAAATTTGAACGTGAATTAAATGTTTGCGACTTCGGGTGAACAATGTGGATCAAGCTGCTCCTTTCTTTGAATCCGGTTGATAGAAGAAACTTTGATAGCGTATCATACCATGCCCTTGGAGCTTGCTTTAAACCGTAAAGAGCCTTCTTCAAGCGATAGACGTGAGTAGGATGCTCTGGATTCACAAAAGCCTTGAGGTTGGGTGGCGTAAACCACCTCTTTCAAATCTCCATTAAGAAGCGGTTTTAAAGTATCTCCCTCTTGGCGGTATCCTTTAGCAACCAATCGAGCCTTGTTCTTTAAACATCACCATGCTCATCAAGTTTCACTTTGAAGATCCATTTTAGAGCAATGATCATAGTCTGGGCGGTACTAATTCCCATACATCAAGCCGATCAAACTCATGAATTTCTTCTTGCATGGCATTGAACGTGATCTTCATTCATGGCGGTTTTAACATCTTTTGGTTCGATCTTAGAAGTCTGAGAGTTGAAGAAGCACCATAAGGCATCGGTTGCAAGTTGTTTCGTGTGGATCTTGGGAGAGGGGTTTCCAATGATGTTGTCAATGGATGATCATGTGTCCATTTTCTAAGGTGTTCGTGTGGTTGTTGTTGTGGAGGCGAAGTAGCAGAGTCGATGTCTCGATGAAGATGGTTCGATGATGATTGAGCAAATATGTTTTCAAATGGAGCATCTTGGGGGTAGCAAAGGGATTAACTTCATCATGATGCGAAAACAATTCCATGATGTACATTTGATGATTGATGATTTGTTGAGGCAAGTGATCGGCGGGCTTCTTGACTTAATGATATTGAGGCGAAGGGTTGACTTCATTCACGAGGGATAGGAGCGACCTCATTGATGGAATTGACATATCATCAGCACTTGGTTCATAGTGTTCATCAAACATTGGATCAAACAATTTCTTTAAATCATCTTGAGATGGAGGTACATATGGAGTTCTTGGAAGAGTTTGGTACAAGGGATGAACCAATGGGACTTTTTTTGAAGTGCGGGTCGAGCTGGATTGTCGAGGCCATTTGACGGTCAGCTCATCAAACATAACGTGAATTGTTTCCATGATATTTCAGGTTCTCTTGTTGTAGATTGGTAACCCTTTTGTTTGGTGCATAACCATCAAAAACTCCAATATCTGCCTTTGCTCTTAGTTTACCTAAGTCTTGACCCTCATTAGTTGGATAACACAATGCACCAAACACACGAAGGAATGAGATTAGGTTTTCTTGTTGGACAAGTTCATATGGAGTTTTCCATGAGAGGTGTGAATAAGGGAGCGATTTTGAGTGTAGCATGCGGTGGCAATGGCTTACCCATAGAAACATTGAAATCTTTGAGTAAATCAGCATTGTTCTTGCGGCTTCCACAAGAGTTCGATTTAGTCTTTCAACTACACCGTTCTGTTGAGGAGTTAGTGGAACACTTCTTTGATGACTGATTCCAACACTTTCATAAAACTCACTAAGTTGTTTGTTAACAAACTCCGTTCCATTGTCGTTCGGATGATTACGGCAGTTTTGTTAAGTCGAACTGCGGTTGTTTGATAAGTTTGATGATGATATCTGGAGTTTCATCCTTTGTCTTTAAGAACTTTACCCAAGTGAATCGAGAGAAATCATCAACCACAACTAACACATATTTCTTCCCAAAGATATTCTGCACTCTCATTGGTCCACATAAATCCATATGAATTGTATGAAGAACTTCCATTCTGAGTTTGTAGGTTTTGGTTTGTGGGCATACTTCTTGCTTATTCCCAATTGGCATGTTGAACAAAGATGATCCTTTTCATACTTTAGTCTAGGTAAACCTACAACTAAGTCCTTTACGGAGAGATCATTGATGGTACCGAAGTTCAAGTGATTGAGACGACGATGCCATAACCATGACTTTGTTTTGGAAGCCTTTGACAACAAGCAAATTGGAGAAGACTTCATCATATCTTCGATAGAGATGGTGTATAGATTTGAACCACGGGTTCCTCTTAAAAGTTCCTTACCATCAAGTTCTCTAACGAAACAAGTATGTTTTCTAAAGGCCACTTCTAGATCGAGAATCACGAATTGACCAACGAGAGAACAAGTTATGACCAAGACCTTCACATAATATACCTGGAGATAACACTATCACCAACAACATAATCTCCATAACCTATAATTGCACCAAAATGATCATTCGAATCTACTGTCCCGAAATTTGCTCACGAAGTTCAGGCGCGACGGTCTCGGTCATATGCTTGGAGCGGCACGAGTCCAAGTACCGAGAACGATTTGAACGATTTGCAGTTGAACACAGACAAGAATGGATAGCTGGATAATTGGGATCCCCATGCAAGAATGGGTTCCACTTGGTTAGTAACGATTGATTGGAACACCCACCGAAATAGAAACATCCATATCAAAAGTAGAAGCAATGGAATCATTAGGAATAGATGCAATCTTTGGTATGCGTATTTGACCTATTCAAAGTATGTTCACTTCTTAAGGGAATAGTTCTACCGGTAGGCATCCATTTTCTAGTGGGCATAGTCTTAGCGATTGAGGGCAAAGCTGATTATTCTTATGGCCAAAAGGTATCCATTGATAACCTATCTTTCTAAATGTTCTTCCTGTGGGTTTCCACTTTTTTCTAACTTTCTTTAGTTTTGCCTTTTAGCCTTCTTTGCATTATTTTAGCATTAACAATTTTAACAGGGCATTTGACAGCATTAGACAAAGCATTCACACCACATTCATGATTAGCAACAGAATTCAACCAGACATCATTACAAGGTTTGCAAATAGTATCAATTGAATTAATTACGATGCGCCTATGGCTAATATTAGAATCAACACGATTCGTTTTATTCAACTCAAACTTAAAGTTCCTAGGTTGGTCTTCTACTCTCTTCCAACGCACATTCTTAGCTTGCGAGGTCCTATCTTCCTTGTATTGCTTGGAGGCTTTGACCGCTTGCTTTAATGTCGATTACTCTGTAGAGGGAATTATGGGAACATTAGTTGGTTGATCTACGTTTTGCATTCTTGAACTAGATGTGCAAGGAGTGCATACTACTGAGAACATTAGTGTTCACTTTCTTAAAGCTGGGCATAGAATGGTTTGTATGCTTGGCACTAGGCATAGAACAAGGCATCACAACTTTGCCTTTTGCACCTAAGGATTTAGGACATGTTGCAATTACACATTCTAGCGGCTCTTGAGATCGTTTGGCACTGAGCAAGCAAACCTAATTTCTCTATCAAGAGGTTTATTAATGAAATCCTCTTCCAACAATCAGGAGACATTCTAGACTATCCTTAAGGTGAGCACAGTTATGAAACACAGTTCATTATTCCTAAGATGAGGAGGAATATATTTACTTGATCCGCGGTGTATTTGCGATCGAGGATGACTTTGATGCAACATTCTTATTAAAAAGTGGCGGTTCCCATTTTCACGACTTCTCGGATTCTCAATTTCTTTTTGTAAAGACGTTATTTTTTCGTTGTTTTGGTTACGGTGACTTTCATTGAATCATATAACTCTTTAAAGTGTCGTTTAACTTTTCATTTTCTTCTAGAAAACTCTCGTTTTCCTTTTGTAAGGCATTAACTAAGTTTTGAAGATGAAAAGTTTGAAGTCTTGAGAATCTAAAGGTGGAGGCATTTGGGATCCAGTCACATTGTTCTTTTCACCCTTTAATTGAGAGATTTGGGCTTTCAACTTTATGATCGTGTTACAATGAGCTTGAATCTGTTCATCACGTTTGTTTATTTGAACGCATCAAACTCGGAACATCGAGGATGTCTTGATGTTTGAGGTTTTGACATTTTCTTTAAGATGTTGATATTTTAGTTGTAAATCAAAATGTTCAACTTCTAGTTTAGAAAATGTTTTACCAAATTATCGTGATCATCGATCAATTTTCTCATTAAGTTTGAATTAGTTTTTCAAGCTCAATGACACGATCATGGGAGACTTTAGAGCAACAGATAATTCATGAAATTGAGAAGCATTAATGGAGCAATTTGTAGCAGTGTAAAACACATCTTGAGCAATACATTTAGAAATAAGATTCTCATTCAAGGTATGCAAGTTCTTCCTCTCAATCTCATTATATTTTAATGCTCGCTCATAGTCACTAACCTCAACTATCATTGCATCAAATTCCTTTTCCATTCCTTTAATATCTGAATCTATCCCTTTTATAAGACTCTCAAATTGATCTTTTAGTTGTTTAAAGAAAGGCATGACCTCGGTTAAATAACATTCTTTTGTTTGCTCAAAACCCCTTTCCCCTTGATTATCCGATGGGTGTGATCCTTTTCTTACAAGTTTTCTCAAAATCGAGAAATAGTTGAAAAATAACATATTGGCTGATTAAGGTCTTGCACTTAGTGGCAATAGTTCTAGGAACTAAGTGCATTGGTGTATTTGGAGGATACACGATCCTTTAGAGCATTTTCCTAAGGGGAGGGTTTGTTTCAACAAGATTTTCAGCTTTCTGCTTATCTAAATCCTTTTTCGAACACTTGTTCGGGTGTTAACAACGTTTGAGGCTTAAACTTGTTTAAGGAAATCCAATTTTCCTTCTTGTAATCATGGGGTTTGATCGTTATGTTATTCTTTTTACATTAAGGATCTTCTAGCTTCTTATTCATTTTCTCCCTAGATGCATCATCTAATTTTCTATCTTCCTCATTGCACTCAATGCAACTAGGTTTCTGTCTAGGTTTAAGAATCTCATTGCCATCATAGTTACCTTTTGAGCGCTTTAGCTATCTTAATGACCTCGGGTTTGGTTCCATCAATAATGGGAACACTATGCTTATAAGCTTAAAACTCTATGCTTAGTGATCATGTGAGTAGCTGAATGGTGTTCCCTTGTACGTACAACTTATTTTCAAGCTTGTTTTTCAAAGTTTTTAGATTAGAAAAATCATTCAAAAGTTTTGATTCCTTAGCATGAAATTCTTGCTTAAGCATTTTAACATTTTCTTGAAGTTCTTGTTTTTGCTTAGCGGTTTTAGAAAGCTTTTCTTGTAAGGAGTTTAACTCTTGTTTTAATACTTCTTCTCTAAAATTACTTTTTCTAATAATTATACGCATTTGGTCATCCATTCACGCTCACGAGTGGTTAACTCAAACTTAGCACGTTGTTCATAAATAGCAACCGTTCTTTATAGGCATTAAGTTGGAGATAACAGATCATCGGGGGCACACAATGTATTCATCAAAAACATAGTCATCATTGACTGCATAAGATACATCACTTGGTACAATCTCACTTTCACTTTGTTTCACATATTGATCATATGGGACAACATTGATATTACCCATATTTTCAATATTTGATCCAATAGTTTCAGTTGATTGTACTTCATGCATCTTTCTTACATCAAATCATGTATAGTTTTAATACCTCGAAATAGTTTTATCTTTGGATGGACGACTTGTGGTGATGAAGAGACTTTACGAGAAACCATTGGAGAAATGCTAGCCATGAAAATTGTTTGTGCGATAGGTTCATCATT
>OU343216.1:88273301-88300175 GCA_910596185.1 Chrysanthemum makinoi
ATAACGAACTTGTGTTCCATAACTATTTCTTTCACCTTAGGGATAGTCTAGAATGTCTCCGTGAGATTGTAGAAGAGGATCACATAAATAAGCCACTTGATAGTGAAATTAGGTTTGCTTGCATTCAGGCCAAACGATCTCAGGAACTGTTAGAATGTTTAAGAGCAACATGTCCTAAATCCTTATGTGAGAAAGATAAAGTTGTGATGCCTTGCTCTATGCCCAGTGTTAAGAAAGTGAACTTTAATGTGCCTTCAAGTAGTTCAGATCCCAGCACTTCTAAACCTGAAATGCAAAAAGTAGCAAAACCAACTAATGTTCCCATTCCCTCTACATGAGTAAAAAGTGACACCAAAGCGAGCAGGTCAAAGCCTCAAGGCAACACAAAGAATGATAGGACCTTGTAAGCTAGGAATGTTCAGTGGAAGAGAGTAGAAGATCACCTTAGGAAGAATGAAACTATGTTGAATAAAACAAATCGTGTTGATTCTAGTGTTAGCTCTAAGCATGCTGTAATTAATGTGAATTCTGCTACTTTTGGCAAAACATATAATGATGATTGCTTGGTTTCTGTTACTAATCATGTATGTGGTATGAATGATTTGATTAATGCTGTTAAATACCTTGTTAAAATTGTTAATGCCAAAAATCAAGCTAAGAAGGCTAGAAAGCAAAGGCGGAAGAAGGTTAGAAAACATTGGAAACCCACAGGAAGAAAATTTAGTAATGTAGGCTATCAGTGGATCCCTACTGGCCGCAAATTTAATCTTAATGAGTTGTGCCCTAAATTATCTAAGTCAATGCCCATTAGGAAATGGATGCCTACCGGTAGAATTATTCCTCTAAGAAGTGAACATACTTTTGAATAGGTCTAATGCGTACACTAGCACTGCATATATCCCTAATGATTCCATTGATTCTGCTTCTGATGTGGGTGTTCCAATCACTTTTACTAACCAAATGGAACCCATTCTTGCATGGGGATCCCAATTATACAGTTATCCATTCTTGTCTGTGTTCAACCGCAGTCGTTCAAATCGCTCGTGGTACTTGGACTGTGTTCCAAGCATATGACCGGAGACCGGTCACGGCTCGTGAACTTCGTAAGTAAATTCATCGGACCGATAGATTCGAAATGATCATTTTGGAGCTATTTTGGGTTATGGAGATTATGTTGTTGGAAGTAGTGTGATCTCCAGGGTATACTATGTTGAAGGTCTTGGTCATAATTTGTTCTCTGTTGGTCAATTATGTGATTCCGATCTAGAGGTGGCTTTTAGAAAACATACTTGCTTCGTTAGAGAACTTGATGGTGTGGAACTTTTAAGAGGAACACGTGGCACAAACCTATACACCATCTCTATCGAAGATATGATGAAGTCTTCTCCAATCTGCTTGTTGTCAAAGGCTTCGAAAACAAAGTCATGGTTATGGCATCGTCGTCTCAATCACTTGAACTTCGCTACCATTAATGATCTTTCCAGAAAGGACCTAGTAAGAGGCTTACCTAGATTAAAGTACGAAAAGGATCATCTTTGTTCAGCATGCCAATTGGGAAAAAGCAGGAAATATGCCCACAAACCCAAACTCACAAACTCAGTTATGGAAGTTCTTCATACTATTCATATGGATTTGTGCGGACCTATGAGAGTGCAAACAATTAACGGGAAGAAATATGTGTTAGTCGTGGTTGATGATTACTCTCGATTCACTTGGGTAAAGTTCTTGAGGACAAAGGATGAAACTCTAGACGTCATCATTAAACTTATCAAACAGCTGCAGGTTCGACTTAACAAGACTGTTAGAATCATCCGAACTGACAATGGAAATGAGTTTGTTAATAAAGAACTTAGTGAGTTTTATGAAAGTGTTGGAATCAATCATCAAAGAAGTGTTCCACGAACTCCTCAACAAAACAGTGTAGTTGAAAGACGAAATCGAACTCTTGTGGAAGCCGCAAGAACAATGCTGATTTATTCAAAGGTTCCAAAATTTCTCTGGGCCGAAGCCATTGCCACTGCATGCTACATCCAAAATCGATCCCTAATTCACACAACTCATGGAAAAAATCCATATGAACTTGTCCACAATCGAAAACCTGATCTATCCTTCCTTCGCGTATTTGGTGCTTTGTGTTACCCAACTAATGAGGGTCAAGATTTAGGTAAACTGAAAGCTAAAGCGGACATTGGAGTGTTTGTAGGATATGCACCAAACAGAAAAGGATACAGAATCTACAACAAAAGAACCCGAAATATCATGGAAACAATTCACGTTATGTTCGATGAGCTCACCGGTCAAATGGCTCCAGGACAATCCAGTTCCGGACCCGCCTCACAACTTTCATTAAGTAGTCCCATTAGTTCCTCTCTTGTACAGTATCCCTCATCTGCAGTACCGTATGTACCACCCTCGGAAGAAGATGTGAAGAAATTGTTTAATCCAATGTTTGATGAATACTTTGAATCTCAGGACAACATCCACTCTACTACTTCAACAAAGGTTGCTCCTAATCCATCCAACATAGTCAATCCATCCATCTCTATGTCGTTATCTCACGAAGCGCCTTCTGCATATCATTCTTCATCATCATCAACTCTTCAATCTACAAGCGTACATACTGGAAACATTGTTGCAGTCACAGATGAAGAAAATCCTTTTGCCACTCCAGAAGATGCACCTTTTGAAAATATATTTGCCCCTGATCCATCATCTGAACCATCTTCATCAGGGGAAAATAACTATGCTACCTCATTTCCTCAACCACAACCACACGAGCATTTCAGAAAATGGACACACGATCATCCAATGGATAATATCATAGGGAATCCCTCTCGTTCGGTATCCACCCTTAAACAGATTGCAACAGATGCCTTATGGTGCTTCTTCAATTCCATACTGTCAAAAGTCGAACCAAAAGATGTCAAAACCGCAATGTCTGAGGACAGTTGGTTCAATGCAATGCAGGAAGAAATTCATGAGTTTGACCGACTTGATATGTGGGAATTAGTACCAGCTCCTGAGTGTGCTATGATCATTGCTCTCAAATGGATCTTCAAAGTGAAACTTGATGAGCATGGGGATGTATTAAAGAACAAGGCAAGACTCATTACAAAAGGATATCGTCAAGAGGAGGGTATTGACTTTGAGGAATCATTTGCTCCGGTTGCACGTATTGAGGCAATCAGAATCTTCTTAGCTAATGCTGCTAGTAAGAACATGGTGGTTTATCAAATGGATGTAAAGGCTGCCTTTCTTAATGGAGATCTGAAAGAAATCGTGTACGTCAGTCAACCAGAAGGTTTTGTGGATCCCTGACGTCCTACTCACGTCTATCGCTTAAAGAAGGCTCTTTATGGTCTGAAACAAGCTCAAAGGGCGTGGTATGATACTCTGTCAAAGTTCCTCTTATCTGGATTCAGAAAGGAGCGATGGATCCCACATTGTTCACCAGAAAGTCATGCAAACATTTAATCCATGTTCAAATATATGTAGATGATATTATTTTTTCCTCGGCCGACCCTACTGAATGTGACTGTTTTTCAAATGAAATGGGCTCCAATTTTCAAATGTCTATTGATAATGGCCTTTTGAGAGGTCAAATAGTCAATTATAATAAAGAAAATACCAAATACGAATACACGCGAGAGAATTGCAAATCAACCGTTTTAGGAAAACGATCGACACGCAAAACCCGCGAATACTCGATAAGTGATACCGGGCAAGTGATTACCCGGGTCGTTTCCCAACGAGGTGTGAATTGACGATGACGTTTGAGGTTTGTTATTAAAATGCTTGAATTGATCGGGAATTTTTGTTTTTGGTTACGGTTTCTACAAATTAACTAAAGGGAAAGTAATTAAGGCTACGGGAACAAAGTAAATGATAATCTAACTACGACTAAGCATACGGAACAATAAAATTAAGTTACACTAAGTCCTAGAGTGATAATATGCAAAAACGCGAAAACCCGGGCTAATCCCGAGCCTCAAAAAGTAAAACTAATGCAATTTAAGGCCTAAGGATGTGAAACTAATTTTCCTACATTCTAAGCGACTAAAAATAATTTTAGGAAAAAGCCGGGTATTTTTTTTTGAGTATTTTTCTATTTATTATGAATTAAAAACTAAAAATGTAAAAATTAATTATTAAAAATACTAAAACTTAATGAAAAATTACGAAACTTTGTCTAAAACTAATTTATTAAAATGTCAAGCTATAAAAAATTCTAAATCTGAAAAATAAGCTAGAGATAAGCAATAACTAAGCTAAACTGTTTATAAAGCTAATAAAGGAAAAACAAAAAGGCCTTAAAACAATAAATGGAGCAATAAACGACGTGGTAAACCAAATAGCACAGTTGGTTGAGGGTGCTGTGTTTGAACGTGCACAGTTGGTGGAGCATGTCCTGAGTTCGAATCTCAGCAGGCTCCTTTTTGGTTTACTTATTTTTTATTTTTCTCTTAACTTTTAAAATCTTGAAAAGCAATCCTAATAATTTTTTTTTAGTAAATCTTAAACACTCAAATACTAACAAGCAGATTTAACAGCAGATCTAAGCATTCAAATAAGCAAATCTTAAACACTTTCTAAATGAATCCTAAGGACTTAAAGGAGGCCGTTGAATTCTAAATAAGCTAAAGGGAAATGCAATCCTAAACATACTATCTAATCTGAATCTAACCATACTAGAAGTGGTTAAATAAGTTGAAATATGAAAGGAATTAAACTCATAAACACCCTGCTGTAGCAGCAGACAAATGGACAGAAAACACTCCTAAAGGTGTTTAAGCTAATTCAACTAAGCATATATAAGCTAATACTACGCTAATAAGCTACTAAGAACTAGGAGAAAGCATAAATAAGCTAAAGACAAAACTAATAAGCTACAAAGAACTGGACGGGTCTGCTGCTGCACTTGCAGTAAAACAGCCTAAAGGGTGGTATAAAAGCTTATAAATAAGCTACTTAGAGCCCTCTAAAAAGGTAAAATAAGCTGGGAATCTAATCCTACACTACTGAGAATCTAGAAAAGCAAAAGTAGGGCACAGGGGGGGTCCCTTGACAGCTTATAAATAAGCTGTCAAGGTGACTTTGTGGGGCTGCAAAACGGAAACAGTGGGCTGATTTCAAAGGCAAACATAAGCTATAAAATAAGCACTAAAGGGCCTACAAAGCTAAAACAGCTAAATACACATTGTAAAGAACCAATAAACTAAAACTGAGCTTAAATGAAGAACATTAAGAGCTTAAAAATGGCAATGCAAAAGGGACATGAGGCTGCTATGACAGAATTTTTTTAATAACATGGAAACATGCAATTTAACTCAAACAGTTAAACCATAACTGACATAAGCTCACTTTTAAACTGATTTCAAACAAAATCAACTCAAATTTTCATTATCAAAACAAGCACAGCAGTCTTAAAACTGCTGTGCCAAACACCCTCTTGAAAACTGAAAATGGCTTATAAAAAAATGTAAAAGCTCGGGACTTAAAACAACTAACTTGGAACCTTCATACACATCTCAGCTAAGCTTATAAAAGCTTATAAAAACAGTAAACCACAAATGGCAATTTAAATTAAAAGCTTAGCAGAACATGAAACTTTCATTAAAAAGAAATACAATACTGAGAATTTGAAACTGAATTTAAACTTAAATTAAGGACAATACAATGAATTTAAAGTGCAGGAAAATAAAAGACTTGGACTAGAACTAAGGAATTCTAGACAAGTTTTACAAAATTCACCAATGTCCTATTTATACACTAAGCTCAAAAAAGTCTTCTGTCTTGTTCCTCTTTTCTGTGTTGTGTTTGTCTTTGTGAGAGAAAATGAGCTGTGACATCTTTGCAACAAATCAGAGCCCTTGATTTCTGATTGGGGACCAAGTATAACATCACAGCCGTCCACACTCTTGTGCACATGGATTGCCACAGTGGCAAGATGGGAGCATGTGACTTTGTGTTGGACTCTTCTTGGAGTTGATAGCGATGGGGAGAGAGGGCAAAAGGATTTTTGGCGCCAAATAGATTGTGGGGTTTCTGGGTTTGAGGTTAGACTAGGGCAGTCAATCAAGAGGGAAATGGGTAAATTGGTGTTGGGTGGTTCAAGGGAAGGTTCAAATGTTTAGTATATTGTTTTTAGAAAAAGCTTTTAAAGTAAATGTATTTTTGTGTTTTTGTTATAAAACTTTATTTATTTATTTATTTATTTATTTTTATTTTTTTTTTATTTATTTTTTTTTTAAATAATTGTTGTAAAAATAAAAATTGGTTTTAATAAAAATAATTGTTTTAAATAAAAATGGTTAAAATTGAAAATAATTGTTTTTAATGAAAAACGTTTTAAGGGTAAAATGATAAATGGGTTCGGTGAAAGGTGAAATGGAAATTTGGGTTTAGGTTTACGTTTTCCGTCTGATTCCCCAAGCTCACTCCCTAATATGAATCCCGGACTCTGAAAAATGTAGAAAATCCGCTTCCGCTCCATCAAAAACCGTTTTCCATTCCGAGCTCAATTCTCGTTTTTTTGCCCTGTTTTCGATCCTTTGTACGAAATACATAAAAACACGTCCAAGGATATCTGCCAGTATATTTGGTTATATTTCCGTTTTTTAGTCGTTTTTGTGGGTTTAGATGGGTAAAAATGATGAGTGAATAAGCACTCATCAAATCCCCCACACTATCAATTGCTAGTCCCTAGCAATCCAATCATATGAAGTAATGAAAGGATCAAAAATACCAAGAATACCCCGTTTCGACTTTTTATTTTACTACTAGAAATTTAAACTTGAACGTAAATAAATAACGTGCTTGATTATCAAAACATGGCATCACGGAACGGGATTCACGCAAAATGGGTGTCTCAGGGGGGTATGTAATCGTCATCCTCTTTTTGATACTCTCAAACCAAGCTTAAACTTATTGTGCAAGCGTTTTTGTAAAATGCTAACACTACTTATACAAATAATCTATGTAAGTCGAGACTTAACTTTTTACTCCCGCAATTCATAAAATTTAAGTGTGTGTGTGCTCATTTTCAAAAGTTTGACCATTGAAATCGACATTTGTTATGGTTGTTATCCACTTAACAAAGTACTAACCCACCGGAAGCGATGAAAGTCTAAGGATCGAAAGAGCCTCTTCCATGAAGCGGCTTTCTTCTCGGCACATCCCAAAACATTAGTTTTAAGTGACCGGGCTTTTGACACCTCACGAGAGAATAGTACGGAATTAGCGGAATTCGATTCCAAAGATTTACGAGGCTACCGTTAAGTTAAAACTAAACCTAAATGGATTACAATAGAGCGACAATTTAGAAATTCGAGATTCAAAGGTGAAATCACTCCATGTTGCGACTTTCTTCTCAGCTTGTCCTTTTGAGGAGGCTAGGTTTTCACCCTCGAGAATAGTATCGGAGCTTTCGGGGTCTTTGAAATCAAGGATTTCCAAATTACCGTCAAACTTTTAGACAACTTTGACGAATACGAGTTCAAGTTCCGATTTAAATTTAAGAAAAAGCAAGTTTCGCACATTTATTCATAAGCAACATAATGCTTTTATTCACGCAACTCATATTTTTCTTTTCTTTTTTTTTTCATTTTTCAACTTTTTTCACTTTTTTTTTTTTTTTTTTTTTTTTTCATTTTGACTTTGAACTTTAAACTTGCAACTTTTGCAGCATTCGAGCACTTTACGGTACTTTCATTTTGCAACATTATTCGATTTAAAGAAGTATGCTTTCTCGTAAATTTAAATAAAAAGTTGAACTCGGACTCTAAATCAATTTTGCTTAAAAACTTTTTATTGTAACAAGACGATTTGAATGTTTAAAAGTTTGACAACGAGCACGTATTTTAGTCCAATTAGTTAGCTTATGGGAGAAAAAGCCATAGATTACTTATATAAGCTCTAAAGAGAACCAACTACTCCACGCTTAGCATTTTCATTTGCACAACGCGTAAAACCTTAGCCTAAATGTTAAGAGAGCGGCTAGATCAACACTCTAGTAGAGTCGGATTCCCCACTTGTTCTAGCCGAATCAAGACTAAACTACCATTAATACGAGAAGCATTAGCCTTATTTTTGTGCAAAGCACTTCATGTAAATGTAAATACATGACTTAAAGCGATAAAATTTTAAAATTTTTGGTCAAAACGGGGGTGCTAGGGTACTAGAAGGTACATAATGTGATCAAAACTCAAAGCTTAGAATTCCCCCACACTTAGAATTGAATATTGCCCTCAATATTCAAAGTACCGCCGTAAACAAAGCCGAAACTATAGAACGGAAAAAAGGTAATACCACTAGCCAAGTGTGGAAAGCGAAATCTTTTTCACAAAGGATTTTATAAAGATATCCCTAGATAGCGTTAGCAAAAGATTGGATATTGGAAATGAATCGAAAGCAGTAGCGCATCAATCATAACGATCTACTGAATCCACGAAAGCAGAGCAAACACACAACAAGCAAACATCGGTGGGGGTTTCCCCACACTTAGTGTTAGAAAGAGAAGAAGATAGAAACATGGGTGGATACCCATGAAATGCTCTTGTTTTTGTTAACCGAAATTATTAAGCTAGCTTGACTCGACCCAATTCATTGGTCCATGGGGAGCAAGTGGAAGAGAAATCTCCATCGAATTTCATTTAAATGGTTTGGATAAACATTGAATGTCTTTGAAAGTTCCACTCCGATGAGATATTACCGCTCAAAAGAATGAGAAATGCCGGGGTCAAAGATGGTATCTTCACTCCCGTAGGAGATAAGATATGGAGAAGAAATGGGATAAGAAATAAGAGTGTCAATGGATTGACAGCGGGTGGGGCGAGGTGGGTAAAAGATTAGATTGAGGAACATTAGCGAATGTTCAACAATCTTGTCCTCCACTGCTTGATTCAAACATCATGTCGGGCTTAGAAAAGATTCCATCATCCGTGGTTTAGCGGCGGGCGGGAGGATGATGGATCTAAGCCATAGCAGTCACTCTCAAAACTTCGGAGGCATCGAGTCATCCGAGAAAGAAATGAGTCGACCTCTTCCATAAGAGTGTCACTTTCGGCAATTATCGAAGACCTATTGTATAGAAGATTTTCCAATTGGTAATTGGGTCTTCAAAGTCGAAGTGCACATCATCATCTCCCGGTGGAGAGTGATCGATAAGAGCGAGTTCATCGGCGAACTCCTCGAGAAGGTCTAAATTCGAAGTGGGATTGCCACTATTCTTTTCTTCAAAAGTAGAGTCCTCGAGCTCGGGTAAAGATGTAACGGGGTTTTCCAAGTAAAGTCACTATCCTCATTCACGAATGTCAAAGATTGGGTTATCACGAAATTTGAGTGAATTCGAATCTAAGTCAAACAGTATTAGTGAATGCCATAGTGAAGGTTCCTCGGACACAACAAGAATATCTTCATCATCGAATCAAAATCGATTGTCGATTTCTCTTTCTTGAGTTCAAAATCTCTCACTTCTTCAGGTAGCGAGCTGGAAGGATCTTCCTCAACATACTCGATGTCTCGCACATGACAAGGAATCGTCAAACGGCGTAAAGTCATTTTCGGACTTCGGAGATCATCTCAACGAATCATTAGGGTGGGAGGAAAGAATCATCATCAACCGGCTCATCACACATCATATCGAGACGCCCGCACTCACTTGGGGTTGGGACAAGGTTCTCAACACAAGACGATTCCGTTTCCGGAATAGTGCTAAGATGCTCATCCCCATACTTAGAGTTAGCGGGCTCTTGGTGTGATTTGGTAGACAAACTTTCATCATCATCGTCACTATCATCATCATCGTCAATGTAAGTCGCGAGCCATCAGGCACGTCTTGCAAGTGCTCGTTCCTCGATTCGTATTTCTTCAAGACATCTTTGAATCTTAGCGGCTCGTTCCTCTTCTTCAAGTAATTCTAGCATAGATTTTTAAGCGTTTGGTCTTCGGCAAGTTCTTCTAGCATACTTTTCTCACGAGGATGTTGATCAATGAGCGGGATATTGTTCAACGACGAGAAATTGTGGGGTTGGAAATTATCAAAGCTGGAAGTGTTATAACAAGGATCGGGTCAGAAGTAGTAATTTTGATTCCATGATTGACATTGGTAATCATAATGAGGACACCCACAATTTGCACAAATAAGGTATTGAGGAGAGAAATTCTGAAATGATGTATCATTGAAATCTTGATAGTACGGTTGTGGTTCATATGAATTACGTGGAGGGCAGTTGAAATCGTTTTGAGGAAAATTGAAGGAATTTGGATTAGAATCATAAGCGAATGAATTCTCGGCACAAATCGAACAAAATCCATTAGTGAGATAATTTCCACACCACTCGCACATACATTTGAAACAACGAAAACCTTTCGGTAACACGTCTCCACAACCGTAGCAATAATCTTGCTCGAAAGAAGATATCTCGGGCTCGGGAGTAGGGATCGAGGGCTCAACAATATCACAAGTCGGTATTTGTATTTCGAAGTTGAATCTTGACGAAGTTCATTTAAGAAGTTTTTAATCATGTTCCGCGATTTCGTTCGAAGATTCGGAGGTGGGACAAGTGGTGTGCTCTCGAGCTAGCAATTTCCACCACTTAGTTTTGGTCTCGGTTCTTGTTCTTTTCTCTTAGCCGTAAATCGCGAAAGATTTTGATCAAATCTAGGCGGTTTAGGCTCGAGAAACAATAGAACAAATCTCGGGTTGTGGCGGATGGTCGGAAAAACTTGGAGAATCATCGAGAGAGTTTTTATCGGATAATTAGCACCAATAGCAATATTTGCTTGCACCCATCCTTCCACATCGCTTACATAAACAATCGTGATTGAGACAATAAAGTTGATCCTCTTCCATACGGCCTTTACACGGTGAAAACAACGGCGATGTCGATCGCGCCATGAAGATTAAACTTGTAGAGCGTTAAAGAAATAGAATTAAGTGATCGAGAGGATACGAAGAATAGAATCAAACGGATGGAGGGTAAAAGAAATAGAATCAACGAATAAGAGGAATGAGAAGAATATTTTTGGGGTTTTGATAAATAAATAAAAAACATAAAAGAGAAAAAGAAATTTTGAAAAAGAAAATATTTTTGGGTTTTAAGGTTTTTGGAAAGCGAATGACTTCACGAGGAAGGTTCTTCAAGTCACTAATCGTCAAACCGTAACGATATTGTCGCAACACAACGTCCCCGGCAGCGGCGCCAAAATTGATAATGGCCTTTTGAGAGGTCAAATAGTCAATTATAATAAAGAAAATACCAAATCTGAATACCGCGAGAGAATTGCAAATCAACCGTTTTAGGAAAAGCGATCGACCGCATAAAACCCGCGAATACTCGATAAGTGATACGGGCAAGTGATTACGGGTGCGTTTCTACGAGGTGTGAATTGGCGATGGCGTTTGAGGTTTGTTATTAAAATGCTTGAATTGATGGGAATTTTGTTTTTGGTTTACGGTTTCTACAAATTAACTAAAGGGGAAGTAATTAAGGCTACGGGAACAAAGTAAATGATAATCTAACTACTACTAAGCATACTGAACAATAAAATTAAGTTACACTAAGTCCTAGAGTGATAATATGCAAAAGCGAAAAGCAGGGCTAATCAGAGCCTCAAAAAGTAAAATTAATGCAATTTAAGGCCTACGGGTGTGAAACTAATTTTCCTACATTCTAAGCGACTAAAAATAATTTTAGGAAAAAAAGCTAGGATTATTTTTTTTTTGAGTATTTTTCTATTTATTATGAATTAAAAACTAAAAATGTAAAAATTAATTATTAAAAATACTAAAACTTAATGAAAAATTACGAAACTTTGTCTAAAACTAATTTATTAAAATGTCAAGCTATAAAAAATTCTAAATCTGAAAAATAAGCTAGAGATAAGCAATAACTAAGCTAAACTGTTTATAAAGCTAATAAAGGAAAAACAAAAAGGCCTTAAAACAATAAATGGAGCAATAAACGATGTGGTAAACCAAATACTTACCTGCAGTTGGTTGAGGTCTTTGTGTTTGAGCGTGCAGATTGGTGGAGCATGTCACGAGTTGAATCTCGTGAGGCTCACTTTTGGTTTACTTATTTTTTATTTTTCTCTTAACTTTTAAAATCTTGAAAAGCAATCCTAATAATTTTTTTTTAGTAAATCTTAAACACTCAAATACTAACAAGCAGATTTAACAGCAGATCTAAGCATTCAAATAAGCAAATCTTAAACACTTTCTAAATGAATCCTAAGGACTTAAAGGAGAACATTTGAATTCTAAATAAGCTAAAAAGGGAAATGCAATCTAAACATACTATCTAATGGAATCTAACCATACTAGAAGTGGTTAAATAAGTTGAAATATGAAAGGAATTAAACTCATAAACACCTGTGCGGCGCTGTGCTTGACAGAACAAATGAGACGAAAACACTCCTAAAAGGTGTTTAAGCTAATTCAACTAGCATATATAAGCTAATACTAATAAGCTACTAAGAACTAGGAGAAAGCATAAATAAGCTAAAGACAAAACTAATAAGCTACAAAGAAGCTGGGCCAACTGCTGCTACGCACTGATAAAAGCTTGACCTATTTTAAGGGTGGTATAAAAGCTTATAAATAAGCTACTTAGAGCCCTCTAAAAAGGTAAAATAAAATTTTGGGAATCTAATCCTACACTCGAGAATCTAGAAAAGCAAAAGTAGAGCCGCGAGGGGGTCACTTGCAGCGGCTTATAAATAAAATCAGTCAAGGTGACTTTAATAGTACACAAAGCGAGAAGCTTGATGAAATTGGCCGATTTCAAAGGCAAACATAAGCTATAAAATAAGCACTAAAGGGCCTACAAAGCTAAAACAGCTAAATACACATTGTAAAGAACCAATAAACTAAAACTGAGCTTAAATGAAGAACATTAAGAGCTTTGTTAGTGCAAATATTACGATATTTAATCTATACAGTCTCGTTTGTTTTGATTGATGACAAACATGTAACTTGTAATACATAACGTAAAATGTACAAGTTACTTGTAATTACATTTGTCTCAACATACATTCAACACCTCTCGATGTCTCAAGTCCTCGTATGTTACAACACAGGTTCGTACATGTTTGTTATGTGGCATTATGATCAAACCCATTAACAAATCATTTAGAATGTTTAAAATACATTTAGAGTCACTAAGTATTTTAATAGGTTAACCATTCTATTTGGAACCTCATTTTACATTTTGCATTCACAAGTATTTCAAAAGGTAACTAGACATTTTATTAACTAGTTACATAATACATTTTACAAGTTTACCTTGATAAACCTTTTAATCTAAAAATGGAAATACATGTTACATCATGTCATGCATCATCTTTGAAATCCTTGGAAGATCACTTGAATATTTTGGTTAGATTGACACACAATATATCAAATGTGATCTTAGTAAGATTTGGTAATATCTTGGAAAGATTTGAAGAAAGATTTTTAGCTTTTTTGTCAGCACCACGGAACCCTTTTAAAGGGGTCCGTGGTCGTGGAAAATCGCTCTGTCCACTTTTGGCTCTAAATAGAAGCCCATTGTTTTCCCATTTCTTCACCACTTCAAATCACATCTTCTCCACCTTCTTGCATACATTTAGATCAATCATTAACAATGTAATAACATACATTAAACACCCTAATGATCATGATCATAATGCTTCTAACATTCATCTTTGTTGTAAGCATACTCTTTGATCAACCAAGGAAAGTTTGGAGATTTAGCCATCCCCACTTACCACAAGTTGAAGATCTATCACAAGAAGTTTAGGGAACTTGTGATCTTCATCATGAAGGCTTCCTATCAATGGAAGTTCATTTAGAAGTAGTTATTCATATCCATTAGACATTTGTGTCATGGATCATTAGTGTAAACATCATTGCATCATAACAACACTTTCACCAAACTAGATTAGATGGTTTATGTGTTTGTGCCATAAAACACAAGGTTTATTATGTTGGGCCATAAAACATATTGGGAGTGGTTGTACCCTTGTAAAAGAACTTGACATCTAGCTTAGTGTCGGAAATATTGTATAGGCGACGTTAGGTTGGTTCTACCTCGAACTAGAACCGGTATTTAGCTTTGTACCAGAAAAAGTGTAAGCGGCGATTGTAAGGTTTTCTCCGCCGAGAAGGGAGCTTGTTGATTTAGTGAAGTAACTCTCGAGTTGGGTACTCGAGGAGTGGAGTAGGCCGGAAAGGAGATCCGTGACCGAACCACTATAAATCCTCGTGTTAGGTTTGCACTTTCCTTTCTTTATCTCTTTACTTTTATACTTGCACTATACTATTGTTTGTGATGTGGTTTGATGTTCATGATTGTGTGACAACTTGGTTTACCATACTTTATATTAGTCACAAACAATAATTGGTACTTTCATATTATAACAAGCTTCAGAAGCGATTTGATACTAAAGATCTAAAGTTTTTAAACGGTAACGTATTCACCCCCTCTACGTTTCCACAATTGGTACCAGAGCCATGTAGCTCTTATTTTCAAAACAAATGGTTTTAAAATAGAGTACGATCCATGTATCAAATTACCATTGAAGCGAAAAATAATATGAAAAATGTTTTGCTTGTTATACTTAGAAATTTTGTTGTTAAATGTAACTTTGTATACAAGCTTGAAGGTTTTCTTGAAAAATAAAATAAAAAGTTTGTTGAAAGAACTAGTAAGTATTGTATTGTGTGCTTATAGAAAATTTATGAAGAAATATGATTTTAAAGGAGTGTTTGGGATAACTATAAATTTTGTTGAAAAATCACCTCCGTAAATGTTTAAGATAAGTTACACAAGTAGATATGTTGTTAAATATGTGTATTATATGTTTACTATGAAATCTAGTAAGTCACACACGTTTTCTCTATGTCAAATACTAGTTTTGGTGAATGTCTCAGAGGACCACGGCACCAAATCTTATAAAGGGCGGATCCCTTTATTTGGTTCCGTGGAATCCGTGTTATGCGAGTATCTTGATTTTTGGGCAACTTCAAAAATCATAACTAATTAACCGTAAGTCCGTGCAAGTCGAGCCACCTATCATTTTAAAGGGAATTGAGTCTACTTTCATTTAAAAATACTCTCATAGCCTGAGTCTAATTTTAAATAAGTGAAATATACCAAATACTACAGTATGTCTAAAATATTGAGTTTAGCTTTAACATAAAAACTCAAATTTTTGAATCAAGCAATTTAAGTTGGTATTCTTAGAACTTTGATACAACTTCCTTTGAAACTAAATAATTTGGTAATATGTTTAAAGGAAACTAATCAAGCTTGGTATACATCGTCATATTTAAGCGCAAAATGACGAAAAGTGTCTTTCTTGTTATGCTATGCTAAATGACCACTTGTTTATGTTGTTTGCATATATATTGCTTGCTTACTTTTCAAATTGTTGTTTACACTTGTTTGTTTGCATAATATAAGTGTCAATCTTGCCATGTTATTTATTTGTTTGTTTGACGATTTCTTGTTTATGCACAATAGGTTATTTGATAGATTTTGTGCACTAAGTTGGAAAATTGTTTTACCATCGCTTGTAGAATTAGATCACTTCATTTGCATAGGTTATACTAACATCTCGCATAACTTATGAAATGTCATAACTCACTTAGCAATAAGTACTAAGTAAATTAGTCAAGTACTTTGAAAAATGAAGGATTTAAGAGAGTGTTTGGTACAAGGACAAAAACAATGTTGTATGATGTAATTTATATGTTTTCACTTTGTAGGATGATAAACTAACTTAAAACATTGATGTATGCTAACCGGTTCATGCAGGGGATAACACACGGGTGTTATCAAATTTTACCCATTTTCACTTATATGTGAAAATCGTTAGCCCTGGTCAAAGTCTATGTTCCACTATGTTTGTATATGTGTTATTGACTTTTCCTAACTAGAAATGATTAATGTCACATGTTTTAAGCAAAAATTCAGGTTTTCGGAAAACTCCCGACACCAAAAAATGGGTGCTGTGAAGTTTTACGGTGTCCACGGATTAGACGGCACCAAAAATTTGGTACCGTCTGTAATGCATTTTGGTACCGCCGTTCCTGTAGGACCCAAGCACCAAATTAAGGGTTCCGCTGCGAAAAAATTGGTGCCGTGGATTCTTGTAAGTTGTTTAATTTTACTAAATCGCAATCTAGATTACCAAATTTTGTTTCTAGGATAGTTGTTAATGCATATCTTTCATACCTCACTCAACACATCCTCAATGAATTAACTTAGGATGTTTGACATGATCTTAGACACTTCCATCTCATTAGAAACTACTATCTTTGTATGAATTAACATAAAGTGCATGAATCCTTAGTTCCATAAATCGACACATTCAGGATGGTCATTTTCACACCTTCATTGTTACTTTTCCTTAAGCTTAGCATTTCTCAAAGCAAAGTCAAAATGACTAAATCTTTAACCTCAAATAAGACACTTAAGAAAACCACTAGGATTAGCATTCGATCTTGTTGCTACATTAACTTGAACTCTTCATCCTTAGACTCATTACCTCTCAACATCTCATCACCCATTCAAGATGTGAACTTTCTAAACTTAAGTACTCCAACTCCACCACCAAAATCACCCACCATTATGACTACTTCACAACCATCCAAAACACCTTCACTACCAAAGTCTCCAAAGCTTGTCTCTATCAAACTTTGTGCAACACCACCAACA
The DNA here is from genome assembly GCA_910596185.1 of Chrysanthemum makinoi. Taxonomy (NCBI): domain Eukaryota; kingdom Viridiplantae; phylum Streptophyta; class Magnoliopsida; order Asterales; family Asteraceae; genus Chrysanthemum; species Chrysanthemum makinoi. The sequence goes on from OU343216.1 coordinate 88,290,005, forward strand.
TCTCCTCACCCGTTTGCGGATAACTTAGAGACTAACAAATCTGGACTCATTATTTGCAAATGTATCATACACAAGTCTATCATATGACTATAGATATTGTTTTGTATCTACATGTATTGCCTCACTTGGTTAACATGAAAATAATGTGTCATCCTTCAAGACGATAAGTATTTACATAGAGTCATAACTCACACGTATGTTAAAGACATACTATCAAGTCTTGTTATACTTGAGTTCAATCTAAGCTTTATAATCTCAACAAATTAGGATTGACAACTTAAGTATTTCATCCGAAATATTCAAGTATATGCGACTTACGATTGTAGTCATTAAAAGTCATATTTGAAAAATCAACACCCAAGTATTTTAACAACACATGTTGAAACACTTATCCAAAACAAACAACCCATTGTGCCACTTATCCCTCTCTGACACCTACTATCCCTCTTCCATCTTTTGGCACCATTAAGAGTATTGCTCATGATCTTCCAAGAGCATCCTTTAAATCAAACGTCCTCTTTCAAGGTGAACCTATACCTCAACCCCTAAGCTTCATAGACATAACCAAAGCTTCAAGTACTTCACCCACTAGTTGTAGCAACCAATGAACCATAAGAATTAGTATCCGTACTTTTTATGTTCAACATCTATGAACAATCAACCTAAGTATTCACATAGCACAACAAACCCCTACATCACCACATCCTTTTTTAGACACACTAGAAAACCTACCACCTAGATCAACCAATCCACCATCCTTACCATCATTTGAATTTGTTAAGTGTATTGCTCAAAAAAGCCCTTGTGTCCAACACTTGTCTTGAATCAAATGCACGTATGAACAAACTCAAACATTCCTTCCCACATATAAGGACTTAGATAATTCATTATGGCTAGAACCTCAACTATCAAATAAGCATGGTGCTCTTGGTAATTGTTGTCAATTTCCACTAGGTATAAGTAGTACTACCTTCACAAATTATCAAAGTATTAGTAATACTTTGTCATTAAACTTCTGCATAAATTTAGTTAAACCTCAAATCAACATTTTAACAACATATGTTAAAATGCAATCTCAAAGCAAACATCATACACCCCAAGCAACAATGACTCTTGAGGAGTATACATAAGAAACTTGAGTGAATTCCTCTTGTCATCATCTAGTGAATATAATCTTGAGACCAAGTTTATTTAGATAGGACTATCCAATTCAAACACTTTGGCTTCATTTAGGAAAACATGATGTTTTGAAAAACATTATGCCTAAGAAATCATGCGTTAAGTATTCATCTTATTAAAAGGATATTGTATATCCTATGCATCATTCTCTCCTTGCGACATATATGGTTATGTTACAAGAGATTTCATTACACCTCATTGGCTAAATGATCTTGAAACGAACATCCAAAAGTTCTATGAACTAGCATATCTAATTCATCTTGTCATACTTATTTTCATAAGCATGATAACTTTATCCCATGCGATAATCTCATTTGTTGAAAGATACTATTTGTATTCATTTCCTTTCAAGCGTACATCATAACCTAACCTTGCTCAAACCTTGTGCACATCCAAGGTTGAAACTACACATCTCTAGAACATACACATGATCTATTGAAGTTAGTAACCTTATTTAGATTCTTGTCAAATAAAGTTCCAAAGAACTTTCTTGAGAACATTCTTAATTTAACATATTCCATTCCCTAGTCTTAGATAATTCAATCACTTTTAAAGTATACACTTCAACATAAAAGATGTCATCCATTAGATCATACAATTAGCTTTGTAATTTGAACAAACCTTAGATTCTTAACACAAGATTAAAACACATTGTTTATCAAACACACCATTGTTAAAATTCATGTGTATAACATGACGTCTTCATCACTTTAGTTATATTGCATATTAGTTAAGTCACATTAAGCTAAGTATTGGTAAACTATCATCTTTTATGCACTTTAATATGCAAAAGTAGGAGTTCCCATCTTTCTAACATGAGAATGACTCCTGGAGAACCTATTGCACTAGAAACTCAATTTGACCTAACGGTTGAATTGCTTCATGGAGAGAAGTTGGGTATGTGGAATCACCCGTAAAAATGGTCGTGTTTAGCCTTAATTGAGCACCTCTAGTAATAGTCTCATATTCATTCTCCAACTTGAAAAATCTGTATTCCTATACTTGCCTAAAGTAAGTGTTAAAACATTGATAGTTTGCCTCGCCTTAGGAATACTAATCAAACAAGTAGTATATATGACTTTTCTTTTAAAACCACTTGCATTGCACTTACATGTGTTGATTACATGTTCTTGTTTGATCCGATAAGTTGATTTGACATTATCTTAGTGTTTGATAACTAGTCAAATGTGTAAACCTTAGTATGCGGTTTTATAATGCTTGTTTCCTTGTTTCATGCTACTAAACGTTTAAAACCTAAACTTTATTTGCATGATACTTACTTTTGAATTATCCTTAGCATGATTAACATGTTGCTTATGAACTCATAATATGTCATTTTGATATGTGATAATTTTGATATGATATATTTGTGTTTGAAAGCTATTAGTTGGCATTCATTATATCTATGTGTAGTACGATCTAAATGATACATGCTCCAAATTGTTATGTCTTAAACATGGCTTGCATGACTCTTTCATCTTGTTTCTTTTGCTTCTTGTCACATAATTTGTTTGCTACGTGTGCACATATAATATGTCAAAGCTCTTTTGGTATGACAAACTTTTAGAAGCCTTTTTATCTTACAAATTAATCACATAGATTGTTGTGTTAATTTATAAGCCAAGTATGCTTATACGTCTAAGTCTAACGACAAAACAATCTCAAAATGAAATGTCTTGAATAAAGTTGTATTCTTGCATAATATGATTGTCTTGATGCTATCTTGTATGGTGATCTCTTGTCTACTTAAGTGCAATGTGTTGTTCTTGCTTATATAACATGTTATCATTTGATTTCTATCATGTTAACATCTTTTGTCACTAACAAATTTGTTTTGTGGGTTGATAACAAATTATTTGTTATCTCAATTGGTTTTAACTTTTGTATGCTCATTTTGCATAATCCCCTTTATTGCTACGTAGATTAGTACTATGCTTTATGGGACCCCTACACTTGCATATAGTTTAAAAGCATATAGAATTAAGTTCTAGCGGGTTGGCTTTGCATTTTTGTCTTTCAACCGACCTCTTTCCAAATCTCAATTTAAGCTTCCGCTTTCCAAAAATCATCTCCATCATTATTTAGTTATAACAATACTCTGATCCTCTTCACTTCCTATTAGGAAACCACATGCCTCATCATACGATCATCTCGTATTAATCGAGAAGAAGTACGTGACTTTAAGGTTGAAGCTCATTGTATGCTAACCATCATCCAGAAAAACATTACTAAGCTCACCTCTTTCGTTAACCAGAATAACCTCCTAAACACTTTGTTGTCATTCCTTATTTGATACATTGCACATTATGTTAGATATCCACCAATTAAGGGGAAGAGAAATCCATTCACATAATTGTCTTTTGTCAAAATTTATGTCTCTTAGACTCTAAAATACCAACACATAGGTAAACACCACTTAGCTAAAACCGGTTCATGAAACCACAACTAGTTCAACCTTTTTAACCTTATATCACAAGTTTGCACCAATACCTCATCAAGTGAAAAACACATCATGTGTTTTACAAACTTCTTCATCTCCACAATCAACGAATCTAGGATTTTCCTTAAAACTAGCACCTTACAACTTCACTATCTAGAACACCATCATAGGATCTTATCCTTTTCTCGCTTGACATATATCATGCATATCATTGTTAGTGCAAACAATATATTAATCAAAACAGCCATTTCCAACACGTTGGTCCATCCAACTCTCACTTATATGATGTCATTCTCATCCTCATATAGGTACTCATTATTATTAGTATTTTCCATATTGTCTTCACTTCTTTTCAAAGTGATAATCATCCATGTCGGTCAAAACCATGCTAATACTACCTTTCCCATTGTCACCTAGAATAGGTCATTTTTATAATTCGTGTCAATCAATGAACGAATTTATCTTCATGTTATCACTTTTATATATTCTTAGATAGAACACATTATTGATTACTCTTGGGTTGAAGCATATGAGAACTTGCTCAAAACAATAGGTTGTTAGCATCAATAAATCATAACCCTTATGCATCATTGAAATGCAATGTCCATTCATATTTTTTTTTCTTCTTAGCTTTGGTCACTTGACATGACGAAAGGATTGCATGAGTCCATATTTTTATATTTGCTATACATACGAGTTTCTAACTCCTTAATAGCTTCCTACCTAATCACCACCACCTTCCATCACCACTTTCACTAATCATCACCACCATGGATTAGCGAAAACTTACTTTTGTAAATCTCGAGTCATCTATCATCACCACATGAATCCTACTAGTAAACCGACACCAACACTAGCACCACTAGTGGCACACCGGTGGAAGACTTCATATCTTCTTTCTAGGAACTATTTTGTAGGCTTTTATCATATTATATTCTCACTTTTCTTATGATTGTAATTAGGAGACTACACTTCATGAGATCTTTGATTATATCATTTATCACATATATACATCTTATTTTTCTTTGTGAAAAGATGAAATATATTGCACTAATGTTTTTCATTGTAGGTTTATCACCATATACACTCGATTGTATATAACTTACTCATCTAAGGATGAAGTTTGCATCAATTATTTTTCTTATTTTAGGTGCTTCTTGACATCCTAGAACAAGGAGGAATACCCTTTAAGCACTCATATTGCATCGTCTATACACTTGGTTGTATATGACATATTTGTCTAAAGACAAAGCTTCTATTATACTAATATTTATTTTGAAGGTTCATCTTGACGCCCTAGAGCAAGGGAGCTTCCGTCAAGAATTACTTGAATGCATCTTATACCCACTTTGTGTATATCACTTACTCGTCCAATGACGAATATAGTTTTGCACTAATAATTGTTTTGTAGGTTTTAATCATACCCCGACACCTCAAACAAGGGGGAGCAACTGTCAAGGGGAGCATGCACGCATTTAGCATCATTCTCACTTTTCAACAAGCATTTGTGCTTCGATAAAAGTGGAGAAAATAGGCTAACATTGCTATGGATTTTCCGTTTTCATATATTTCTCATAATTTTTGTTGCATAGAACTAACCTTGATGTAGGTTAAGCCTCTTTATTTGATCCATGGATCCGCTACCAAACAAGGGACGGATTGAAGTGGGCAATTTAACTTCACTAGGGATGATGCAAGCTCGCCTTTTTGGGGAGAAATTAAGTTAAACTCAAAGGACACGCCCTTTTTGTTTCGACAAAAGGGGAGAAGAGTGTAAACGGAGAAGGTAATGTAAAGGTAGTAAGGATACAAGTAACCTTTTACATTTTACTTTCTATTACGTTTACATATCTTTGTCATCATCAAAAGGGGGAGATTGTTAGTGCAAATATTACGATATTTAATCTATACAGTCTCGTTTGTTTTGATTGATGACAAACATGTAACTTGTAATACATAACGTAAAATGTACAAGTTACTTGTAATTACATTTGTCTCAACATACATTCAACACCTCTCGATGTCTCAAGTCCTCGTATGTTACAACACAGGTTCGTACATGTTTGTTATGTGGCATTATGATCAAACCCATTAACAAATCATTTAGAATGTTTAAAATACATTTAGAGTCACTAAGTATTTTAATAGGTTAACCATTCTATTTCGAACCTCATTTTACATTTTGCATTCACAAGTATTTCAAAAGGTAACTAGACATTTTATTAACTAGTTACATAATACATTTTACAAGTTTACCTTGATAAACCTTTTAATCTAAAAATGGAAATACATGTTACATCATGTCATGCATCATCTTTGAAATCCTTGGAAGATCACTTGAATATTTTGGTTAGATTGACACACAATATATCAAATGTGATCTTAGTAAGATTTGGTAATATCTTGGAAAGATTTGAAGAAAGATTTTTAGCTTTTTTGTCAGGCACCCACGGAACCCTTTTCTATAAAGGGCGGAACCCTTTAAGGGGTCCGTGGTCCGTGGGCCTCTGTCCACTTTTGGCTCTAAATAGAAGCCCATTGTTTTCCCATTTCTTCACCACTTCAAATCACATCTTCTCCACCTTCTTGCATACATTTAGATCAATCATTAACAATGTAATAACATACATTAAACACCCTAATGATCATGATCATAATGCTTCTAACATTCATCTTTGTTGTAAGCATACTCTTTGATCAACCAAGGAAAGTTTGGAGATTTAGCCATCCCCACTTACCACAAGTTGAAGATCTATCACAAGAAGTTTAGGGAACTTGTGATCTTCATCATGAAGGCTTCCTATCAATGGAAGTTCATTTAGAAGTAGTTATTCATATCCATTAGACATTTGTGTCATGGATCATTAGTGTAAACATCATTGCATCATAACAACACTTTCACCAAACTAGATTAGATGGTTTATGTGTTTGTGCCATAAAACACAAGGTTTATTATGTTGGGCCATAAAACATATTGGGAGTGGTTGTACCCTTGTAAAAGAACTCGACATCTAGCTTAGTGTCGGAAATATTGTATAGGCGACGTTAGGTTGGTTCTACCTCGAACTAGAACTCGGTATTTAGCTTTGTACCGGAAAAAGTGTAAGCGACGATTGTAAGGTTTTCTCCGCCGAGAAGGGAGCTTGTTGATTTAGTGAAGTAACTCTCGAGTTGGGTACTCGAGGAGTGGAGTAGGGCGGAAAGGAGATCCGTGACGGAACCACTATAAATCCTCGTGTTCGGTTTGCACTTTCCTTTCTTTATCTCTTTACTTTTATACTTGCACTATACTATTGTTTGTGATGTGGTTTGATGTTCATGATTGTGTGACAACTTGGTTTACCATACTTTATATTAGTCACAAACAATAATTGGTACTTTCATATTATAACAAGCTTCGTAAGCGATTTGATACTAAAGATCTAAAGTTTTTAAACGGTAACGTATTCACCCCCCTCTACGTTTCCACAAGCTTAAAAATGGCAATGCAAAAGGGACATGAGGCTGCTATGACAGAATTTTTTTAATAACATGGAAACATGCAATTTAACTCAAACAGTTAAACCATAACTGACATAAGCTCACTTTTAAACTGATTTCAAACAAAATCAACTCAAATTTTCATTATCAAAACAAGCACAGCAGTCTTAAAACTGCTGTGCCAAACACCCTCTTGAAAACTGAAAATGGCTTATAAAAAAATGTAAAAGCTCGGGACTTAAAACAACTAACTTGGAACCTTCATACACATCTCAGCTAAGCTTATAAAAGCTTATAAAAACAGTAAACCACAAATGGCAATTTAAATTAAAAGCTTAGCAGAACATGAAACTTTCATTAAAAAGAAATACAATACTGAGAATTTGAAACTGAATTTAAACTTAAATTAAGGACAATACAATGAATTTAAAGTGCAGGAAAATAAAAGACTTGGACTAGAACTAAGGAATTCTAGACAAGTTTTACAAAATTCACCAATGTCCTATTTATACACTAAGCTCAAAAAAGTCTTCTGTCTTGTTCCTCTTTTCTGTGTTGTGTTTGTGCTGTGAGAGAAAATGAGCTGTGACATCTTTGCAACAAATCAGAGCCCTTGATTTCTGATTGGGGACCAAGTATAACATCACAGCCGTCCACACTCTTGTGCACATGGCTTGCCACAGTGGCAAGATGGGAGCATGTGACTTTGTGTTGGACTCTTCTTGGAGTTGATAGCGATGGGGAGAGAGGGCAAAAGGATTTTTGGCGCCAAAGAGATTGTGGGGTTTCTGGGTTTGAGGTTAGACTAGGGCAGTCAATCAAGAGGGAAATGGGTAAATTGGTGTTGGGTGGTTCAAGGGAAGGTTCAAATGTTTAGTATATTGTTTTTAGAAAAAGCTTTTAAAGTAAATGTATTTTTGTGTTTTTGTTATAAAACTTTATTTATTTATTTTATTTTATTTTTATTTATTTATTTTTTTTTAAATAATTGTTGTAAAAATAAAAATTGGTTTTAATAAAAATAATTGTTTTAAATAAAAATGGTTAAAATTGAAAATAATTGTTTTTAATGAAAAACGTTTTAAGGGTAAAATGATAAACTGGGTTCGGGTGAAAGGTGAAATGGAAATTTGGGTTTAGGTTTACGTTTTCCGTCTGATTCCCCAAGCTCACTCCCTAATATGAATCCCGGACTCTGAAAAATGTAGAAAATCCGCTCGGCTCCATCAAAGAAAGCACGCTTTCCATTCCGAGCTCGGTCATCCGTTTTTGCCCTGTTTCGATCCTTTGTACCTGAAATACATAAAAACACAGTCCAAGGATATCTGCCGTATATTTGGTTATATTTCCGTGTTTTTAGACGTTTTTGTGGGCTTAGATGGGTAAAAATGATGAGTGAATAAGCACTCATCATCTATGATGGGATAAATGTCATTTTTCTTGGGATTACAAATTTCACAAAGTCCCGGAGGCATTTTTATCAATCAATCTAAATATGCTAATGAAATTTTAAAGAAATTTGGATTTGACACTTGTGACACCGTTGACACTCCCATGGTGGAGCGTACCAAACTGGATGAGGACCACTCAGGGATCATGGTAGATCAAACGAAATATCGTAGTATGATTGGATCCCCGATGTACCTCACACCCGAGACGATATTCTATTCGATGTATGCATGTGTGCTAGATACCAGGCTAAGCCTACCAAAAAGCACCTTGAAGAGGTTAAACGGGTCTTTCGGTATCTCCAAGGTACCATTAACATGGTACTTTGGTATCCGAAGGACACCAACATGTTACTAACAAAGGCATATGCATGCGCACCATGCGGGTGTCAAGATACACGCCGAAGCACATCGGTGGTGCTCAATTCTTGGGAGAAAACTTGTAAGCGGTCTTCTAAGAAACAAATGAGTATCGCCATATCCTCTACAGAGGCTGAATACATAGCCATGTCATCTTGTTGTGCTCAAATCCTTGGATGAGATCCCAACTATCTGACTATGGCTTTGACTTCAACAAAATTCCTCTGTCAGGATAACAAAAGTGCCATTGCTCTCTCGCAACAACGTTCAACATTCAAGAGCAAAGCACATCGACATTCGACATCATTTCATTCGGGAACAAGTGGAAAAGGTGTGGTAGAACTCTACTTTGTGAGAACTGAATATCGATTAGCGTACATCTTCACTAAAGCACTCGCCGAGAACGTTTGAGTTTATTCGTCCCCGTCTTGGACTTAAGAGTCTTCAACCTGAAACACTCAAACGTCTTCAAGAGGGAGAAGAGGAGTATAGGCATCTATTCATCTATTCTTTGTACATATTTTCATTAAAAAAAATTAGAAAAATATAAAACTTTCAAAAATCCATAAAAATTTAAAAATTCTGAAAATCTTCAAAAGATATTGTCATTTTGGTCTTGATCTCTTTATTCGATTTCATCTACGGTCTTTGAGTTGTCATTCAAAGAGTGACACGGGTCTTTAGATGAAGTTCGAATGTACATAAATTGTTTTTTTTTTTTTTTTTTTTTTTTTAAATAAAAAAATAATAATAATAAATTTGAGATGGAGAAAAATGGTGGCTTACTGTTATTTCAGACAGTAACCTGTGTTTAAAAAGAAAGAACAGAGCCATGCTTTTTCTGTTTTTAAAATCTAATGCTCTAATTCTAAAAACCAAATGTTTGTCGGCAAAAAGACAAATGTTTCTTTCACAAATATTTTTCCTTCTAAATATTCTTCTGAAAAATATTTATCATCTTATGAAAACAAATCGCTTTGAAAATAACTTGGACCATGTTTCTAAAAATCATCTGGGCTTATTCTTTGACAAAATCTCTAACACTCAATCAACAACTCATGTCATTGATTGAGGGGGAGAATGATTTCAAATTCAATCAAAAAGGTTATTTTTCAAACAATTGGCACGTAAAAGAGCAAGGTCTACTTATGGACAATCAAAAAGAACAATGTTTTGTACAATTGAATCAAGACCTTGGCTAATGTTATATTTTCAAAAGATATTTATGCATGTTTGATCAATGGAGTTTAAAGTCTCAAAATCT
>OU343216.1:88300275-88338029 GCA_910596185.1 Chrysanthemum makinoi
AGTCTTGAAAAGGTTTTCTTAAAGGTACTGCTGAAGGTGTAGCAGTACTTTGAGGTGGAGCAGTACTTTGGTGTAAAAGTACTGCTTGGCTTTGAACATTATCTACCTTAGGTGTTTCAACAGTTTCTTTTGAGATTTCAGACCTAGATTGACCTTTAAGTTTCTTCCTAAACTCTAAGCTATCTACTCCAAAATGAGAAACATCAGGCCTAGGAGGTTGATGACTACCAGTAGGATGAGGGACTGCATGATAAGCATTATCTTTCTTAAACTTAGGAGGTGTGTCACTAACTGATTCCTCATTACTAGATGTGTCTACATAATTAATGAGTTCATCATCACTAGTGGTTATATCCTCAAAATCACATTCATCCTGATCACTAGGTGGGTTTTCTATGTTATTAAAATCCATACCAAAACCTAGGCCAGTTTTAATATAAGCTCTTCTCTGTTTTTCAACATAAGTGACATGAGAAAGACCTGATTGTCCCCAAGCATTAAACTTTTCTAGTAATTCATCTCTCTCCTTAGTTAATTTCTCGACTTCAGAGATCTTACAGTTTGTTGGAATCACTCCTAAACCTTATTCAAGTGTTAGTTACTCATATGTAATAGTTAGCTTATTATGGCCTTTATGTTTGTTATTAGCCTTAAGCTTATGTAGAAGGCCCATGAGCTTAGGCCCAAGCCCATAGGTGAAAAGGAAGCAGTAGGTGTGTTGCCCTAGCTCCTTGCCTATAAATACCTTATATAAACCTTCATTTGAAGGTTGGTTGTTCAAGTTTTCTTTTCACATACATTCTTCGCCTAAACCGTATTATTCATATCGTGTGTGTGTATGTGATACTTGTTCAATCGCCTCTCTATCTTTCTTATAAGCTTGTGTGGTAAACCTTGTGACCTAGCAGTGGTATCAATCGCCAAATAGTTGGGTGTACACTTTTGTTTTTGAAATTTTTTTGGTTTTGGTCTTACGCGTAAAGATAACGTGTTATTTGGTTCGCTTAAAAACTTGTTTTTTACACTTTTTAATCAAAGATTCTTGTACTTTCAACATTTTAAGGTGTTAAAATATTTGTTTTTGACAAAAAGTTTCAAACTTTACGCGTGGATAAACGTTTTTGAACTTGATTTTGTTCGTGTATGAAGTTCTACTCGTAACCCGTTTAGCCGTTTTAGTTCATCAAGATTCACACTTTTGTGGTATTTTGGTACTATTAATGCTATTCCATAACAAATATCTAGTTTAGAAACATCTGTGAGCAATATCAAAATTACGAGTAGTTCTACGCGTAGTAAAACCCTAAAACTACGCGTAAGTGCTTCCTTGGTTTGATCTTCATTTTCGTGGTTTATTCCGTGTTTTCTTACTTGGATAAGTCTGAAAATACGTCGACTTTGGATATCTCTTGCACTGTGATAGTGTAAAAGATCATTTGGGCAAAAACCCTAAAATTACGCATAAGCATAAGCTTACGCGTAGAAATCCTACGCCTAAGATTTTCCCTACGCCTAAGCCTAGTCTTACGCATAAGAAAATCCTACGCCTAACTTTCTACGCATAACTTTTGTCTACGCCTAACTTTAGTGTCTTTTCCTACTTACGCGTAAGCTAAATCCTACGTGTAACTCCTCATTGTTACGCGTAACTTTGGTGTTTTTACGCATAAGTGCTACTTGGTTCTTGTCTTTCCTACGCCTAAGGATACTTCATCAACAAAGGTTCATTCGACTACAAAGATCCATTTTTACCAACACAAGTTTATCAACATGTCACAACCACCATACTCTAACCATTTCCCTTACACTTATCCTCATCCTCAACGTCAACAACAACTAACTCCACAACATCAACAATGGAATCAACAACAAGCAATTTATCAACAACAATTTAACCAACAACATACTCCACAACTTGCTGCAAATCCACAACCTCAAATGGTTCAACCACCACAAAGTCTTCAAGCTCAACCATACACAAATGACTTTAATCAACATCCATCAAGGATCACTATGAGGGAACCCACTTGGTTTGCAAAGATGTTTGAAACTTTAAGCCGCCAACAATCAATTCATGAGGCTGGATCACTTGATAGACCTCCAATGCTCACTCCAGGGAACTATGATCAATGGGTGATAAGGTTCTTTAGATTTTGTGATCTAAAGAAGCCACATGGAAAGTTCTTAAAGAAGGTTATCTTGGAAGGTCCTTTGAGATGCCTACTGTCATTGTACCAGGAGATCCAAATGCCATTCCACCAAGAGATGAACAAACGAACATTGCTACTGTTGCAGACTTGAATCCTCAAGAACTTCTACACTATGAAGGAGATGAGCTTGCAATGGAATATATCCTCCTAGGATTACCAAACCTAATTCTTCGTAGTGTTGATGCTCAAAACACTGCAAAGAAAATGTGGGATCATATTCGTCTTCTTATGGAAGGATCAAGTACTCAATCGGAAGATTTGGAATCCAAAATTTACTTGGCGTATGAACACTTCATGATTGAACACGGAGAGACACTGAGTCCTATCATCACCGATTTTCGGACATCATCAATGATTTGGATAAACACAACATCCACATGCCAAGAATTGCGGTGAATACTAAGTTCCTGAGTAGTCTTGGCCTGAATGGGAGAAGTATGTCATTTTTCTCCGTCAAGCGAAGAACATGCATCAGTCTACCTACAGATTGTTGTACGATTACTTGAAGCCTCATGAAAAGGAAGTTGATAGGAAAAGGATTCTCCGTGCTCAAATTGCTCCACCCACACATCCGGAAAATCAACCACTTGCCTTATATGCTCAACAAAATTATTCTCCTCAACCAAAGCAACTCAACCAAGCGCTTCAAACCCACCAAATGATCAATCACAACAATCTCAACAAAATCAATTGGTTCCTTACAACAACAATGATCAAGCACTTCATAATGAGGAATCCGATCCGTTCGAAGCATTGCAACAAGGATTTGCTATGATTGCTAATGCCTTTAGCCGTTATACCAACAAATCCAACAACCGTATTAGTTCCTCATCTAATACAAGGAATCAAGCTGTTGTAAACAATGGACGAGTTGAAGTTCAGCATCGTGGTTATGGTCGTCAGATGGGCGGTGGTCAAGGGTTTAATGCTATGAGTAGGAATAACAATCGAGCTCCAGTGGTGGAACAGGGAAATGCTCATAATGGGTTGAATGGTCTTTGATGCTACAACTGCAATGAGAAGGGACACCTGGCTAATGCATGCCCAAAGCCAAGGACTAGAGGCAGTGCTTATTTCAAAGAGGCTCTTCTTTTGGCTCTTAAGGATGAAGCTGGTGGATCTCTCACAGACAAAGAACGGAGTTTTATGGCAAATGCATTCGGATGATGATATGGAGGACTTGCGGGCCAATGCAGCTGTTATGTTGATGGCTAATATGCAGGAGTTACACATGAGTGACACAGGCCCAGTGTATGACACTGATGGCTTGTCTCAGGTACCGAACAAACCATATTTATCTCTGATCTCATATCTCCGCCAACATCTGCATCCGGCAAGGCTCGGAATGTTCAAAATGAGTCATCCACATCTCATTCGGCGATTTTCAACTAGACCCGTAGTTATATTTGACGATCAAGATGACCAACGGTTTCCCTTGATAATCAAATTGACTCTGTGGTTATACTTGAGGATCTCATTAATGATCATGTTGAGACTCACGTTGAACACGCCGAACTTTTGCCTCATCCGGATTTTGCTCGTTTAATACAAGACCAACAGACCATAGTGGAAAAATGTCATGCCATTAATCGGGACTTGAAATGCAAAAATGCACTGTTAACCAAGGATTTTGAATGTTTACAAAAGCAACTCAACTTTTTCAAAACTCAAGAAAAGCGTGAAAACGGTTTTGAAGCAGCCTTTGCCAAATCTTATCAAAACGAAAAATATTTAGAAAGACAGATCGTGATCTAGCAGCTGAAGAATGCTTTGTTGTCAGAAATAGAACAACTGAAACATGAACATAAAAAGCAAATTAACGCTCTCACCTTGGAAAATCAAAAAGCTAAAGCTGAGTTGTTAACTTGTCAAAAACAGTTCTCTGCATACAAAAAGCATTCAACGAAACGAATAGATGATCATCTTGAAGAAATCATCGGCTTGCAAAATAAACTTAAAGAGTTTAAAACTGTTGTTTACAAACATGGCGAGTCGGTCACAGCCATTGAAAAGTTTACTTTAAAACCCAATCCAAATGGATATGGACCGAATCTTGCTGATTACAAACCTAAGCTTTCAACAAAAGCATTCAAACCAAATCACGAAGTTTCCGGTGCAGAATATAAAGTTGATAATTACATTATGAATGTTGTTGAATATCATCGTCAAGAGGAATTAGATGCGAGAACGAGAGTCGATCAAAATTAGAAAAAGTTGTTTACAACAAACCTTTTAACTATTCAAAAGTGATCACTTTTGTCACACCAACGGATTCTTCTAACACACCAAGGGTTATCATCAAAACACATGAGTCTTCTAATGTTAAATCCCAAACCGATTATGCACAAATTTATAGTCCTTTACCTTCCATCGAAGTAAACTCAAAATCTGAAAATCGAAAAATTCTTAGATATTTTGATATTTTCATGGCTGACCTCAAAATTTTACAACATGAGATAGAATATCATTCTGAAATCAAAATTGATCATTTTCAATCGCCTCTAGCGCGAGAACAAAGAGACATTTTTCAAAAAAATCTTTTACCTAATGTTAAAATTTTGAAAATTTGTGCATTAGCCTGGGAAAAGGATTTTCATAAGGAACTTGGAGTGATGAAAGTCGTTTTCGAGAAAACAGAAACATCTATTTCAAATACTAAACGTAAAAGAAAATGTTGAGAAAAGATGTTGATCGACTCTTGGAAGATGTCATCTGCGCTGATGTCCATAATGTTGTGTTATTGAATTCTTTGTCATATGCATTTGATCATACCTCTGCGACACTGTTGATTACGTGATAAATGTTGCAAAACCGATAATGTGCTTCAGATCGAGTCCTTAAAAGTTGAAAACAAACGATTGTCAAGCGAACTTTCAAATGCAATACGTCGTCTTAATTGGTGTCAAAAAGATATTCACGATCAACAAATTGCTTTTCAACATAAAATCGCCCGATTCGCGTGCAAAATCTTCGATCCTAAATTTGAGCAACTGGATGATCAAAGCGTGTCTTTTAAGTGTCAAATCTCAAAATATGAACAAGAACTTTTAAAAGTCAAAAGGAATATGGTGTATTATTTGATTTACTCAAAAAGACTCGTGATGAAGCATCAAATGAACTTGATCATTATCTTGCACACACTAAAGAAGTTATGCATTTTCTTTGGAAATGTTCGGTCACGAAAATCAAGATCGATTCTCACTATCGTCAAGTTAAGAGAAATGTTAGGAAAGTATGAACAACTTCCACCAACCATCATTAAGAGATTAGCCCAGTAACACTTAGTACTCATGAACCTAGAATCCCTACTGCCAAATCACAAGATGCTAACGTGCCTCCTTCTACTTGCACAGGGAATAGTTGCATCTTTTCCAAATGTCGCACTTCACGACCTAGGAGCACTAAATCGAAGAATAGGAAGTTGCGACCTAAGAAAAGATCAATCAAGAATGCTAAAGTAGAAGAACACCCTAGGACTATGAATAAGACTCACGTTGCCTCCACTATAGATATTGCGTCGGACAAATGTAATAGAAATAGTGATGTAACGAATGCTAAACCGTTAAGTACTTTTGATATTGAGTCTGATGCACCTTGTGTTATTTGTCGTAAAAGTATGAATTCTGATTGCCATGATAAATGTGTTGCTAAAGCTATCATCTCTCGTTTAAGGAATCCTAAGAACGGGAATACCTCTAGGCCCACTAATCTTTCTAAGTGCTTGCTTGGTAGACCGCCATCTTTAGATTCTAACAAGCGCTTTCTTTGTCCCTGTAGCTCCAGTATCACCTCCTAGGAATGTAGTACCACCTAGTGCATTCACTAAGACTAAAGCAAATACTAGTTGGAGATGGCGGAAATGGATATATAACACACTAGGATTTAAGTGGATACCTAAAGCTATTGATGTGTGTATATCTACTATACCTGCTACGGAACCCTCTAACATTTTGGGTTCCAAATCTACTTCTATTCCATCTGTGTCGATGCGTGTAATGCAGGTGTCTGAGATCATTCTCGGATTGTTGATAGCGGATGTTCCCGACACATGACAGGCAATCTTAAGCTGTTATCAAACTTTATTGCAAAGTTCATTGGCTTGTCGGGTTCGGGAATGATCACTTAGCGACTATCATGGGCTACGGAGACTATGTCAATGGGAACATCGACATTAGCGGGGTTTACTATGTGGAAGGCCTCGGTCATAATCTGTTTTCGAGTAGGAGTCGTTTTGTGATGGAGATTTGGAGGTTGCTTTAGGGAGAAAACTTGTTTCATTAAGTGATCTACAAGGAAATGACCTTATGTCGGAACAGCGTAATTCTAGTCTTTACACTATCTCTATGAAAGACATGGTTGCTTCATCTCCCATTTGCTTACTTTCAAAGGCAACATCAACAAAATCTGGCTATGGCACGCCGTCTCTCACATTTAACTTTCAAACCATCACCAACCTTGCTCGACACAAACTAGTTGAAGGACTCCCACGGTTTAGGTATTCTAAAGATCACCTTTGCTCAGCTTGTGAACAAGGCAAAAGCACTCGTGCTCATTTTCCTTCAAAGGTGGAACACGACTCTCAACATGTGCTTCATCTTCTTCACATGGATTTGTGTGGCCCGATCGGCGTGCAAGCGATCAATGGCAAACGCTACATCTTAGTAATTGTTGATGACTATTCACGCTGGACTTGGGTCTACTTTCTTGGAAGCAAAGATCAAGCTCCACAAATGATCATCACCTTTCTCACGAAAATACAAGTTCAGCTACGAAACACCGTTCGACTAATCGAATAGATAAAGGCACTGAATTTGTTAATCAAACTCTTCATGAATTCTATGAGAAAGTGGGAATTGACATCGAGACATCTATTGCATGTACACGAGAACAAAACGGAGTTGTCGAAAGACGAAACCGAACGTTAGTGGAAGCTGCAAGAACAATGTTAATCAATGCTAAACTTCAGATTACTTGTGGGCAGAAGCTGTATCTACTGCATGCTATACTCAAAACCGTTCTATGATTACAAAACGCAACAACAAAACACCTTTCGAGCTCGTCCATAACAGAAAACCGAATCTAAAACACTTTCATGTATTTGGATCTCTTTGCTATCCGAATAATGATCGTGATGACTTTGGAAAGCTCAAAGCCAAAGGTGACATTGGAGTCTTTATCGGATCTTGTGATAATTCCAAAGGTTTCCGAATCTGGAATCGTCGTACAAAACAGGTGATGGAAGCGATTCATGCTCATTTCGATGAACTTACGGAAATGGCTTACGAGTATAACACTTAGAACCGGTCACAACCGCTTAAACTTCCCCCAAACCCCATCATCAGGTGAACAAAGCCCCCGGCTTACTCGTCAACAAATGGAAAGGTTATTTGCTCCGTTGTTGGACGATATTGATGAACGTGCTCGGTGTATCCGCTATTTCATTGCTCAACGATAATACTCTTATACCTGATACACTGCTACAACAACTACTGTTGCAGATGCACCTACACCGGTTGACTCCACCACAACAGTTGAACAAACCGCTTCCAACAATGATGAAGCTGTGCGATGATATTGAATGTAGTACCCCACCTGCAGATTTTGATCCAAATGCGTTCTTCAACCCGTTTGCTAATGAGGCTGCTGCACCAGATGTCGCGGAATCTTCAACAAACCATTTGAATCCTCAGAATCGCACAATGTATACCAACATCAACCCTCCACACATAGATGGACGAAAGACCATCCTCAGGAAAACATTATTGGCAACCCGAATCAACCAGTCGTTACTGAGACAGCGTCTTCACACAGGCGGTGAACATTGCATTTATGCACTCACGTCTGCCAATCGAACCTAAAACATCAAAGACGCAATGACAAAAGACGATTGAATCCATGCAAGAAGAACTCAACCAATTCAAACGTCTTGAAGTATGGGAGCTGGTTGAAAGACCAACAGGAGTCTACGTCATTGGTCTCAAATGGATTTGGAAAAACAAATTGGATCTTTGAAGGAAATGTTATCGAAATAAGTCACGTCTGGTGGCTAAGGGTTATCGTCGGGAAGAGGGTATTGACTTTGAAGAATCTTTTGCTCCGGTTGCTCGTCTTGAGGCTGTTCGGATATTTCTAGCGTTCGCGGCTCATATGAATATGACGGTCTATCGGATGGATGTCAAAACTGCGTTTCTCAATGGACAACTTAAAGAAACGGTTTATGTCGAGCCAACCGGATGGATTCGTTGATCCGAGTTTCGAATCACGTCTACAACCTGAACAAAGCTCTGTATGGTCTCAAACAAGCTCCTCGGGCATGGTACGATAAGCTATCATCCTTCCTCATTGCTAATAATTTCACCAAAGGTTTGGTTGACCCAACTCTTTTTATACAATATCACGGGGAACATATCTTAATTGTTCAAATTTACGTGGATGACATCATTTTGGGTCTACACATAAAAGTTTTCAATCGCAAAACTAATGAAGAAAAATTTTGAAATGTCCATGATGGGTGAACTCACATTCTTTCTTGGACTGCAAGTTCATCAATCACCCCGTGGTATTTTCTTGAGTCAGTCCAAATATGCCCTTGAATTGTTAAACAAATTTGGAATGAAAACCTGTGAAACCTATGCCACACCAATGGCTCATACCAAGAAACTAGATGCTGATTTACATGGGAAATTGGTGGACCCTACAAAATACCGTAGTATTATTGGGTCTCTCATGTATCTAACAGCTATCAGACCTGATATTGTCTTTGCCGTTTATATTTGCTCTCGTTATCAGTCGCGACCAACTGAAACCCACCTCTCTGAGGCTAAAAGAATCCTCCGATACATAAAGGGAACCATTAACTTGGGGATCGGTATCCAGAAGGATTACGGTTTTGAACTAATCGCTTTTTTAAACGCTGACCACGCAGGATGCTTAGACTCACGGAAAAGTACTTCAGGAGCTTTACAATTTCTTGGTGATAAAGTGGTGTCATGGCAATCGAAGAAGCGAGGATTGTACATCGTCATCAACGAAGCAGAATATGTAGCCATGTACGCGTGTTGTGCTCAAGTCATCTGGATGAGAACACAACTCAAAGACTATGGTTACGTATTTGAGAATCGATGTACTGCGACAATCGGAGTGCCATTGCGATCTCGTGCAACTCGTTCGGCACTCCAAATCAAAGCACATCGATCTTCGCTATCATTTCATCAAGGATCACGTGGAGCAGTGCTGTTGAATTATATTTTGTGGTACGAATACCAATTGGCAAACCTTCTCACCAAAGCCTTGCCTCCCGCTAGGTTTAATGAGTTGGTCCACCGGATTGGTATGAGGTGTTTGACTCAAGAGGAATTGGATGACCTCCTAAAACAGTCTTAAAAACCTGTCAAACACCAAAATATCTTTTGTAAATAATTTTTCAAAAATATTCTTCTATCTATTTTCTTACAACATTGCAAGTACGTTTCTTCCGTCAACACTATCATCTTTCAAAATTCAGTATTTTTTCGATCTAGTGTTGAGGGGGAGAAAAATATCACTTAACTGTTTCATAACATCGGTGTACTTGCATGTTATATTATCCGGTTGTTTCTTTTATCAATGGTGGTAAACTTTTATGGTTAAATGACACTCCTCGGACTAAATTTATAACCTTTCATTATTTCTTAAGTCGAGGGGTGTGTCGTCAAGTTTCTTTCTTAAAATCTTTGTTTGGTAACCAAAATGGAAGTTAAAAGGCTTTGTATGAAAAAGGAAAAGGTGGAGGGACCAAAACTGTCAAAAGATGAAAGTCATTTTCAATAAAACTTTTCCACCTAATTTATCACTTCACATTTATTACTCTTAACCTACTAATCCTACGCATAGAATTCACTCAATAAATCCGAAGTTTTGATCATAAATCTGTAAGTGTTTTTGCGTTTGTAACACGTTTCTAAACATTGGTTTTGATTTTCAAACGAATCCAACGGTTAAATCTACTTATATGGGTGATTTTGTGTTCTTAGCATAAGCGTAGAACACATGATCATGTGTTATGTGTTTGTGGTTAAAAGATTGTGTCAAAAGGCTTTTACAACATCAATGATATTTTTCTATGCTTAAAATACTCCCAGAAACACGAATTAATGGATTTTGATAATTAGGGTTTATGAGTCGAATTGGGTATTTCGAATGTGAAGTGTTTTGGTCAAAAAGATTGTTGGGTTATGTTCATATATTGATGAATTGATGATTTCCAAGGTTGTTAACCACCCAGAAACTCTAAATGTTTAACAATTTGGAATTAGGGTTTAAAGTTCATAACTTTGGGTAATTTTGATTCTCAACGAATTAGATGTTATAACTTGTTTCATAGACTCTCTCAACATCATAGACCTACCAGAATTTGTTTGGTGCAAATCCAATGGCTAGAAATGATACGCGTAATTCTTAACCCTTAGGGTTTTGACCTACGCGTATGACTTTCTATGCGTAACTATTAACGAATGATTCATGCCATGTTTTGTTGATAAAATGATGTTTTGTGTTAACTTTGATGATTTGATGAACTTATTTCGGGCTTTGCTACTTAATATTCAGAATCAAAGTCATTTGCAACTCTACGCATAAGGATTACCCTACGCGTAGTCAAGTTATCCGTAAGAATAATTCTACGCATAACTATTACGCGTAAGGTTCTACAATGGGACTACGGCATATCTTGTGAAGGATATGCGTAAACAATGACCTCTACGCATAGGGTCTACTCTTACGAGTAAGCCTTACGCGTAAGGTATTTATATGCCTACGCGTAAGCTCTACGCATAAGGTCCCCTTTTCCTACGCGTAACATTTCTTACGCGTAAGTTAGGATCCTACGCGTAAGCTTTAGATCTCTGGCGTATATCATCTCTTTTTACGCTTAACTTTGCCAAAACTACGCTTAAGCCTGGATTGACCTTCATAATGAATTGTTACGTGTACAAACTTGTAAATAAACTAATCATAACGTCACGAATCCAATAATGTCACTAATAAACTAAATCGTTTGATATGTTGTGAACAATAAGTGATAACATAAACTTTAAAACTTAAAGTTAACTAACTCACGAAAACATTTCACGACATCATTGGACTATTGAACAAACAAGTGACTTAGGACTCGTAACAATCATTGACACTTTACATTCAATAACTAGACAATAAGACCTTCCGTTGACTAACACTATGTCTTTCGATATGTTGGTTCTTTTGGCTAATGTTATTTCGAGATCACGACATGGTGAACAAATGAATGTGGATGCACCGAGATTCTCACCATTGCGATATCTTCCCAAGGGTTATCCAGAAAGATTGGAAAGAACAACCTTAGGGTTGACTTTGATACCCTCACTTGCTCGAGAATCTTCTTGCTTGATTGCTTGTGGATATTCTCGGGAATCATCCCTACCGAACATGCTCTCACACTCGCCCAGTTCGAGGTCTACATTCAACAATTCTGGGATTCTATGCAGAGAATCACTGGTCAAAGTGCAGTGAATGTGACACTTAATCACAAACAAGTCACTATCACTCCTGTTGACTTACGGGCTGTTCTCATCATTCATGACATCGCTCCAACCGACTTCTTTGCTACCCCTACTTGAAGAGACAGTCCTGCAATTCTTGATAGATATTGGTTATGATGAAGCTTCGGGAATCATTACTAAGCACTCTCACGTGGAGCTGAAGTATATTCCTCAACCATGGAGAACACTCTACATGATCATCACCAAATCGGTCTCAGGTCGTGGCGGTGGCTATGAGCATCCTAAGCTCATGGAACTGCAAATCTTCTGGTCGTTGATCAACAAGAAGGACATTGAAATCGAAGCACTGATATGGGAGGACATGATGCTATTTCACAAGAAGCTTGGCTCCAAGATTCCCTATGTCGATACACCAAGCTGTTGATCCAGAGAGCACTTGGACTTCATCCTGATATCCCCATGAGGCTCAATGACCCATAATCATGACATATCTTAACTGAGCCCATACTATCTGTCGGAATCAAAGAATCGTCTACAAAGAAACGAGTGCGGTATTACCCGATCACCTTCGACCACGAAATCAAAAGCTTGAAACCTATAAAAGGTATCGGTTAGCCGTAAAAGAAGGCAAAGTTGGTCATCTTGATGAAAAATCTTATGGTACACCTACTCGGAGGACCGAGAAGAAGGCGTCTTGGAAGTGTTACAAGTACAGATCTTTATAGGAAGCTTCCCTAAAGGAATCCTCCTCGTAAAAGGATTGTTCCTGTAAAGGAAGCTGAACCTATTCCCACATCTGAACCGCAAAGAAAGCTTGTGGGCGAAAGCTCGAAGGACACACAGATGAAGAGATTACCTACTCGAATCTGCAACCGTAACACCTCCTCAGCAGCTAAACCTCCAAGTCCACCGGTGACAAAGGAAAAGGAAAGACTCCTGTACTTGTACCGTATGATGAAAGCTCGATCAAGAAGAGCAACTGGATATATCATACAGGAAGAAGTTTAATATCGTTAGACACCTTCAAAAAGCTAATGCATTTGCTAAAGACCAAATGGGTGGTCCCGGAGGATCAAGTGGTGCTGCCCACTCTGAACCATCTCGTGATGCGGTTAATCAACCCGATAAGGGAGCTGGTGCCACCACTCTTATGCAACAACAAAAGCTTGTGGAGGATACTATCGAATATGAGTTTGAGGAACGGAAGCTGAGAAGTCCGAAAAAGATCAAGATGTTGATTATGATACGTTTCTTCTAGATAGTACTGCGCGATCAAAGGAAGAAACCTCTGAACCTCCTAAGGATCCAGAGTCTCCTCATATCTCTTCATCATCAGATTCTTCTTCTCACTCCTCGCCACCACCATCAAAGAAGTCAACCAAATCATCATCCAAATCCGTGAAGAAACCATCTAAATCTTGGATTTCTCAAGCTCATGAACGGATTACTAAAGCTGTCAAACAAGTCAGAAAGAAAAACGTGCTCAACAAAAAGCTGAATTTCTTTGATCACATACAACATATGTATGACGAGCATGAAAAGATGAAAGGAGAAAGGAAGTTTGTTCAGAATTCATGAAAAATCGCCGTCAAGAGGAACTAAACAAAATGATCGAAGGCTACGAAAAAGTACCTTAGATGCGTTCCTAAAGTCACGAAGGAGTTGTTCACCAAACAACTTTATCCAAATCTCATGCAGATCGCCAAGCAAACTATTCGATCAATGCCCTTAACCGTCACAATCAATCCAACCGATCCGATAGTTTTCTCGGATAATGAATTGGTGGCCAAGCTTGTTACACAAATGTCTGCACGATCTGGGACATTTACTTATGATGAAGGAAAGTTGTTTCAAGCATTGCTGGACTACCAACTTCAAGAAGCTTGTAGATTTGAAGCTGAAAAGTCTAAGCGTCCTAGAGACGATGAAGACAAGGATAAGGATAAAGACTCTGCACCTAAGCGTCGAGAATCGGTCGGTGAATCTTCTTTGATGCAACCTCCTCCACAACCTGTTCAACAAAAATCTCCTCCTCGTTCTTCTCTGAAAAACCTCGGGGCGATTCCGAGTTACCACCCCGACTCGAAAACCGATGATCACTTTAAATATACGGGTGGTGACGATGAAGAGGTCCTTGAGCCCCTACAACAACCCACCTCTCCCAAACAAGTTCGAGAAACGAATCATCATCTAGGCCTTGAAAAGAAGAAGAAGACGCTCAGGTGGCGTCGTATCATGGCTTGATGACGATAAAACAGAGGAATTTGAATGGTTTGCTAATCTTGTTAACAACACTCCCTACCACGAAGAAGGTCAGATTTGGTAGACGGTGCTACATTGGAGCATGCTAAAATTCTGCAAGAAAAGTTCCATGTGAAGAAAATGGCGAAATCAGTGAAGTGAATCAAGAATGAAGCGTTTCAACTTCTAAAAGACGACTCGAAAGTGCCCTCGAGATCGAATATCACCTTGAAAACATTGCTCGAGCTATGTCTAACAACATGGATTGGCTCAACCGGGAAGCAAACATTGACTTCACACAAAGGAACAACCCTCCATACTACACCGATTGGACCAAACCTCTACCAACACTTGGCCAACCAGGTGAACCAAGGATTCCTTTCAGATATTTCTTCAACAAAGACTTGGAGTTTCTTCTACACGGTGGCGATGATTCAAGAAAATATGCTACATCGTGACACTTCCATTCCCAACAGCTGTCTACTCAAACTGCATAGCCATTGAGGAACGTGCCAATCACTTGTTCTCCAACACGGTGGAAGCATACGACCGAGATGCATTGTATGGGATTCATCACGGCGAGAATGCCGACGAATCTACTACAGGCTGTCGGTTCGAAGTCTCAACATGCTGTGCATAGTTCTAAAGATATCGTTGCCATCATACACGTTGACCTTTAGTCTAAGTGGGACTACACATTCCTAAAGAAGATCGTAGTCAAGCGACAAGATGAACGGGACTATGCTTTCTCTGAGGCTGACTTTGAGAATTTCTCTCAATGACATCGAAGACATGTACCTTGCCAAGGTGCAGGGTCGCATGAGACAATTCTCAGCTGCAGTACAACGCGAATTTATCAAGTCACTTCTCATCTTCATAAGGCGCATTGTCATCAAGGAACGTGTAGAAGATCTCCAGGTGGTTTGAATCTTATCGACGGCGTGTCAACTTCACACCTCCAAAGCTTGATCTTCCGATATCAACCGCTATCTCAATATACACTCATCGGCAAACCTTTCGGCGTTGTTTACCGTAGTGAACTTCAAAGAAACTGCTTAATGGCGTGTAGCGAACTCCACAAGTTCGGGGATCATACTTTGAAGCTGGTTAGGGATGGATTGGCATACGGGTTGAAGGATATACGCCAGAAAATTGGGTCTCCTAAGCCTTTGGAATTCTCGGAAAGGAGGGATGTGAGGCGGATCATCACAATGATTGATGAGCGGTTGTTTGAAGGGATCGATTCAGACGATTAGGAGAGTTATGTCGGTGGTCGACCGGAGAAACATAACGGATTTCAACGCCATGCACACTCCTGGAACATCACTGCACTTCATGGTACCCCTTGAATTGTTTTCTTCATATCATTTTGGATGTTTGATTAATTATGTTTATGGCTTGTTCACACATTACGATTGTACAACCCGTACTTGTAAATAAAGGACCACGTGTGCGCTCGGTGCCACAATCCTATATCAGGAGCGAAAGCTTCTTACTTTTGAGTAAAACCTATCAAACCTTTCAATTTTCAAGGTTTTGCTCAAAAGAACAAGTACTTTCCTTATGATTTTCAAAACCTCAACCGTTTATATCACTTGTTGAGGGGGAGTACTTGAATTAAAACTTTGTTCAAAAATTGTTCACAGTGGTCATTCTTCCCGCAACACTCAAAATGGTCATATTTATTCTCAACTTTTCAAAAATAACATCACATATGCCATTTTTGAGGGGAGAAAAATAAGTGATAAGAAATATGTTGTGTAAATGCAAATGAATCTTTGTGCTATAGACTTAACCCATGAATTGACGAGGTCTTAACTGTTAGTAACTCGAAAAGACATGTCCGGGACGGGTAATAATTTCAAGCTAGTTCGCTAGTGATGTAAACGTGTCTCGCAAAGGACTTGTCTGAGTTGAATGTACCATTCGAGAAACTCTTGGTAGACATGAACTCTGACGGGTTTGACGACCTTTAGAGGATTGTCTACACCTTCAAGGTAGTTATTAGAGCTAGTTGTCACCTAAAAGATAACAATGCAACTCTTTAACTATGCCGCGTAACCGTGTCTCATGGGGATTGTCTATCTTGAGTGAATCAATTCAAAATGTGCGCTCTTTCCTCACTGTGCATTTTAACCATTAAAACTCTTAAGCACATGTGGAGGGGGAGTATTTATGCAAAATCTTATCTCAACAGTGGTATTAAAATGTTTTTCATTCACAAACACTTTGTGAGAGATTTTTCACATCGATGGTTTTATGGCAACATAAATTAGTCATGGAGTTATAAGGTGACTAAGGTTAGGAATAACCGTCCTATGATCCTTGAGCCGGATGGATCTATCCCAGGACACCACAAATAGTTAGTATTTAGAAGTCCTTAGGTATGATTGTAAAAGGAGAAAATGAGAATCGGAGAAAGAAGGAGTTGAAGAATTAAAAGAAATGCAAAGAAAAGGGTGAAAAGAAATAGCCCTCCAGATTATTCAACTTAGGGCGGACACCGGGTTCAATTCATATGCTACTGGTTGTCACTTTGTGACGCCGGTATTGAAGATTAAAAGTCGTCATGGACCCAGTGACGCATGCACTAAACCTTCTTATCCACTCAAGTTTCTCTTAATAGAAGCTTGTTTCATTCTCACTGGGAACCCTACGTAAACTATCGGCTTTCTCTTAGAGATTGCTGGTATTGAAGAAGGAGACCCTCTCCCTAGTCTCCGCTCAGGGAAAACCAAAACGCACTATTGAGTCTAGAGCCATGAGATTAATCAAAAGATCTCTTAGGTACACTTGACATTTAATCACTTGATAATCAACAAATAAGGTTATCAGTGGTTCATATCGAGTCCTTCACAGATCTTAGCAATCACGAGAACATTTATGAGAGGTTCACATTTGTGATCCTCGGTGAATGAATGGAAACTCTGCCGGGGTCAACATTAAAGCGACCTGACAGGCGGGTAAACCCGGCAACTCCCGGTGGATTGCGCTTAGTGGTCTCAAGCGGTCTACGGTCGTGAGGTGATGCTTCGATTGTACCTCACGACTCATCTGAATCGTAGGTGTACTTGATTTTATCGTGTTATCTCACTTGTGGGACTCCGATTCTAGAACGGCCTTTGTAAGAATTAGAGTTGTGTTTTCACACTATGCTGTTAACACTCTCGAAGTTCAAACTTGTAAGTGCGGAATCCGCTTATTACTAACCGTTTAAATGTTTTCTTCTTATGGAAGCTCGGGCGGAATGATCGTCAGATTCTTCTCATGCTCTCGCCAACATCATCACTAATGGAAGTTCTATCCAAAAGCAACACAACAGTCGGAATGATTCTTCGTCAATACAGAGAATCTACAAAGTTAAAGACTTAAAGAACTCCATCATACTGAATTCCAAGCGTCAAAGAGCGTGTGAGCATGTTGAAGAACGGCGTGGAACACTTGTAGCGGCGAAGTAGACCTGAGGCAGACTTGATGCAGACAACAACATACTATCACTTTCACCACAAAGAACAATGATCAAAGAACAAAGTTAAAGATGGCGTCAAAGCATAACCGTTCAAAGTAAACTATCTCTCTACACTCGGGAGATTGTTCAAATCAAGGCAATTCTTCTCACAAGAAAGAAGAATGTCAAGGCGTCAAAGCTACTATTACATCAACGCCTTCACCGTTTTCACCACCAACACTTGAGTGTTTGTTACTCATATGTAATAACACTTGAGGGGGAGATTGTTGGAATCACTCCTAAACCTTATTCAAGTGTTAGTTACTCATATGTAATAGTTAGCTTATTATGGCCTTTATGTTTGTTATTAGCCTTAAGCTTATGTAGAAGGCGCATGAGCTTAGGCCCAAGCCCATAGGTGAAAGGGAAGGAGTAGGTGTGTTGCCCTAGCTCCTTGCCTATAAATACCTTATGTAAACCTTCATTTAAAGGTTGGTTGTTCAAGTTTTCTTTTCACATACACTCTTCGCCTAAACCGTATTATTCATATCGTGTGTGTGTATGTGATACTTGTTCAATCGCCTCTCTATCTTTCTTATAAGCTTGTGTGGTAAACCTTGTGACCTAACAGTTTAACTTCCATTCACTTAATTTCAACCGATAATCCTGTTGTTCATATTTTTCTGCCCAAGCCATTTCATTATTTTCACGTGTTATAATTTTGGCTTCCATTGACTCTAAAGTTATTTGATAACCGCTACCTGACCTAGCCTTTATCATTATCTCTTTCAGCCACATAACTATTCGTACTTTTGATAAAAGTCATGACAATTTGAACATACCTCAGAGATAGGGGTGAACTTGGTGAAGTAGCGTCATAGCAAGTAGAACGGATCATCTTCACTCTCCATGCTCGATCAAAGCTTCCAAAACCATCTTTATACTCCATAGCAGCATGTCTAGGTTCCTCGTCAAAAGCTATGCTCAGTCAAATTCTTCCAGCGAATCTTCCACGACTACCATACTGATGGGTTCTTGGTTCATCATCAAACTTCGGCACTCAGTCAACCTCGATAGATTCTCTTGAGCAACCAAAGATTTTGTTTATGTAATAGGGATTTCTTTCAACTCTAGCTTTGGTTTCTCGGCCATCCGGATTTGCTTGATACTTAGCAAACATTCCCCACTTGCAAAATGTCCGGTCTTTTGACAATTGAAGCATTCAATTTTGGATTTGTCAAAAGTGATTCCCTGTTTTGGTTTGAAGTCTATGCCTCTTCCAGTCTTCTTCATAAACTTCTTGATCCTTGCGATTGATCATAGCAACTTGCCATCTGATATCTATTTCTTCAAGTGCATCCTCTTCAATCTATGAGAGATCTTCTTCATAGGTAATAGGAAAAGTAACTTCTTTGTGCAAAGAAAAGAGCACACAACTTACTCTGAGTGGATGGTATTTGATGATGTGGGTTCTTGAGCAAAAGTAGGGGTAGTGTAGACAGCGAGTACTTTGAGCACAGTACTTTGAGGGGAGAAGCGATACTTTTAGTAGAAATCTTGCCCTCTTCAGATGATACAAAAGCAATATTGTGAGACTTTGAGCTTGATTGGCCATTAATCTCATGCTCATACACCTTCAGATGATTGTAGAGATCATCAAAATCCATGGTGTCCAATCAGGTTGTCCTCGATCATAGTAGCTATCACATACCATGTCGATGGCAAACTCCTTAAGAACTTAAGATTAGCATCTTCAACTGAGACCTCTGCTTTGTATAGCTCGGCATCTTTGAGAAGATTTTGGAATCGTCATAAGCGACATCAAGGCTTTCTCTTTCTCCAACGTAAAGGTTTCAAATTTCCTTCCAGATTTACATTGCATCTTCTTGGAAGCATCATTACATCCAAATCTAGTTTTGAGAGCAGACCCGAGTTGCTTGGTATCTTTAGCATCATGGAATTTGAGTAGGTGTCCATACGGAATGGCGGAACAACAGGTATGTTGAGAGCCTTCTCTTGATTCCTTAGTGTTCTTTGCTTGGTAAGGCCCAGTTTGGGTGGTTTAGGTTGTCCAGGGAACCTCTATAGGTTACGGAACTACTTCATTGCCATTGACAATCACATTCCACAATGCACGATCTGTGATTGCAATATACTGCCTCATCTTCATGCTCCATAGATCGTATTCGCCTTTCTTAATGATTGGAATCCTTAGTGAAGTGATGGAAGGGGGTGGAACAACTTCAATCGACATCTTTAGGGTTTTGTTGTTTAACTAGGTTTAAACTGTTTCTTCTTAGTCAGAGTTTCCACACAAGCTCATTACCACTTGTTGGATTGAAGTACTCTAACCAAACTAACTTAAATAGCTTGTTAAGGGTTTAATAACTTCGGATAAATCCTAAGTTATTAACAATGAAACACTGAGTAATCTTTATCAAGTATGCGGAATTTACTTAATAAAGCTAAGAAGAATATAACTATCAACTTTCAACGATTATATTAATAACTCTAATTCTGCTTGTTATGCAGACTTCTTTAACAACTCTAATAATATCGAACTCTAATAATATCGAACTCTCTACAACTCTAATAATACACGTACATCTAATGCCAATCTAGGGGTCCTTTTATAGGCTCAAGGATAACCCTAGTCGGTTTACAATTTGTATCCTTATGTACGACAAGTAATATAATAAAGAATATTCTAGAATTACAAAGCTTTCCATAAACGAATATAACAGTTCTTTTAGCCTTGCAGTACTTTGACTTCTACAGTAGTACTTTGACTTCTTCTTTAGCAGTATGCGGACTTTTCCAGTACTTTGTCATTCTCCAGCACTTTCATATCCCAACAACTATTAATTTGAATAACAACATAATATTGACATAACAATGTATCTCCTTTAAAAAATCCCGAGCACAAATATAAATTTTAAGACACGTATAAATATACAAGTTACCCATTTAATAAATCAAAGCGTAATCAACACTTTAAAGACAAATACCTAATATATAATTGTGTAAATCGTAACTATTATTATCGAAAATAAATACATATGTCGAGTACAATATCAGTTAATCGAATATACAATGTAGCTATTGAATTACTACCAGTGCATCAACGTTTGCAATGGTTTTATACGATGTTTCTCGTCCTTGAATGTCACGTTCACTGTGATGATAAAAACACAATGGAATACAAGTAGAAAAAGTTAAAGCGTTGCAATAAATTATATAATTGTAGGTACTTTTTAAATAAGAAACATATTTTTTGTGGTTTGATATTTTCTTGGTCAAACTGGTGATATTCATAAAATTTCTGTATCACATTTTTTTTTGAAATATATACATATATATATATTTTTTACGTGTTTTCGATGCGTTTTTTTTTGGGGGTTGGAGTACACTTGAAAAAAGGCCAAGTATGTGAGGTTGGATGATCAATGCTTGTTCATGGGGAATCCAAATTCATCGATAGCTAGTATTGTATTTGGTGGCTCTAGGGTGGCAATCAAATCAAATGACTTATAATTCATATACAATTAGAGTTTATCAATCATAACCAACAAATATTTTTAACTTTAAACACACACACATACCAGAAATTAGGTGTTCTAAAAGCCAAACACACACACAATAAAAAAAGATGACTACACCAATGCCTTTTTGCAATGAGTTAGCTGCTGCTGATGGTTCTAGTTTGGTTAGGGATATGATGGTTGTTCGATTTCAGAGGGAGCTTACTGTCACCATGTTGGATGAAACAGAATTAAGGAAAAAAGCCCAAGATATAAGGCCTCGTGTTCTTTGAGAGGGATTGTGTGATTGGAGAGTTGGAGCTTTTGTTTACTTTTGATTCTTGTGTGAAAAGCATTTCACAGTTGAATAATTTGCAAAGCGAAGATTTGACAGGCTGCTTGATTTTGGTGAATGTCATGAAGAAGCTTGAAGGAGTAGGCGAGCTTATGTCATTCATTGAGAAGTTGAAGTCTATGGTGTACTGATCTGGTTTATTTTGGTGTTTGCGAAATATATTTTGGGTTTAAGGTATGGTGTAAATGGGTGGGGTTGTAGGAATATGTTGGCTAAGACTTAGTAATGGTTATGTGTATGGATATTTTAATATATGTCTTTTCTATTTATGTTTTAGCACCAAATGAATTTTCGATTTATGATGTCTAATTAATCTTGATGGAACATACCTGTGTTTTCATATATGTTGTAGTATGCCGGGTTGGTATGATGGTGTTGTTGTTCCATAAGTGGTTGACTTTAGTGCTAGCTTAATGCGATACCTGTTACAATAAGGTAACTGTTAGTGTATAAGAACCAAAAAAACTCTTAAAGGTTTTATCGATATGATAATTGAAATTTTAGTTTAAATGTAAAGGGTCATTCAAATGGAAACTTCAAACTTGAATGTGACAACAAAGAATGGGACAATCAGTTTTAGAGACGCAGTTGGTTAAATATAGTAAATGTAAGTGTTTAACCAACAAAGTAGAAAAAGCCCATAACGTAATGGGTCATTCAACTTAGCACTACCAGTAGAAACTTGCCTACCAGTACTAACTTAGCACTACCAGTAGAAACATGCCTACCAGTACTAACTTAGCAATACCAGTACTAACTTAGCACTACCAATACTAACTTCTGACTCTCTCCACTATAGAGTCGGGATGTTCAGGGACCTTATGGGTGTACACTCCGTACCTCCTGACCCATTACCAGGTGTGAACTAATCCTAAAAGTGCACTAAAATTTCCAACAATCCTCCCCAAATTTAGTTCTCTTACTTTGCATGAAAATCAAACATCAAACAAAACATGTGCATAAACGAAAATCAAACATAAAACAAAACATATATACCAGGATTGAATTTCCATCTTAGTACATTACACGTTCAACCAACAAAGTAGAAAAAGCCCATAACGACACATGTATGACTGTTTGAGTACTGCAACAGTAGTAAGAAACTAAAAATGAATATATGTAAAGATACAAGGAAACAGAGTGTAGTGTTTGAAGTGAACTAAGAGGACATATGCGGATAGTAGTAAATTTGGCTTTTACTTGCATGCTATTTGTGTTAGATACCTTCCAAGCGAATCAATATGAAATCTGCAGAAACAGTAGTGATTATGTGTATTTTGTTTTCATGAAAATGGTATTTAATTTGTAATTATATGCTATACATGTGCCAACTGTGTTTTTCACTATGCAAAAGATATAGCCTTACTTTTCCTATTTAAGAGGGTCTAAGTGGCCATTTTTTTATAACTGATGTTATAACTTGTAATAAAGAAGGAAGAAAACACAATGTCTAGACGCCCTAATTGTGATCGACTTAGAAGCTGAATTCGAATAACGGTGCGAGATGCTCGTGTTGTCTTTGTCGACGGCAATTTGCTGGTCGGGACATTCAAATGTCACAACAAATGAATGTCCTATACGCTAGCTTGGTGAGTGTTACTCGTGAGAGGCTTACTTTTATTCAAGAGTAAGAAATAGTTGGGAACATTTATGCCCAGAAAACTGCAGAATATCTAAGAGAGTTCGGTAAGAGATGAAGAAAAGCTCATGCAAATCGCATTTTGGCAATTGGATTGGAGCTAAATTTTCGAAATCATGATGTGTTCATTCAGAAACTTATGGGCTTAATGGATTAGTAAGTGTGTTTGCATAGGGGAAGTTCTTTGTTGGTCATGATGTCTTGTTTATCTTTGGTCTTTGCATTTTGCGATTAAGTACTTGCCTTGAATTTTATTTTGAAAATGTTGTTGTAATATTTGGTTTTAGCCTTTGGCTGGTGGTTGTAAGATATTTTATCAAATAAAAGCCAGTGTTTGTGTGAACTAAGTTTCACGATGCTTACCTTTACGTGTTTTCATTCCATGATCGATGTATGAAACAACATCCTCTTCAATGGTTCAGGATTAATCTGTTGAAATGCCTCTCTTTATGGAGTTTGTTTACCTGTTGCTGCAAGTAAAGCGGATGATTAAAATTTCCATATATGAATCTAAATTTTAAAAGTAACAAACACTATTTGTTCACCTGTCTAGCAAAATGTCTGTTGCAGACCATTGCACGTACAATGCTTGTTTAGATAGCAAAAGGAATCTGAGAGAGATATCTGATGTCCCATCTACGTTAATAGTTTTCTATCACAACTTCCTGAATAAACTAGGTGCAATATCTGATTGGACCAAGCATAAAATAATTGCAACTTTGTGGCACTTTCAATCAAAGTATTATTATTCGATGTCAAATACCAGCCCATTCTACTACAACTATATACACAGATGCTTAACATCTTTGAGCCAATCATGATTCATTGGGACGGGTGTATGCTAGGGACCAATGATTATAGCTTCTAAAAGAAACTATATACATGTGACGCCAATGGATGCCAGCCAAAATGAAACATGATTGACCTGAAGAAATTTACCAACTTAATTAAAGTACAAGGTTGTGATAATATTATGCATATTGTTAGGATTTGGAAAATCAAGTTGTTAAAGTGTCGGTCACCTCAAGTATATGTAATCGTTAGAAAGCTCGTAGTCGTAGTTATTTAATGTTAGTTAGTATTTAGTTAAGTAACACCGTGGAGAGAGACGGGGTCTTTACCCTTGTATGCACGATCCACAGCCCGTAAGTGGCGTATTTTGTAAGATACTATAAATACCCTCTACCTCCCAAGGTAGAGGGTTGGAGCTCATAATAAGATTTTTCTTTCTCTCACTAAGCTTCCTAAACCTCTTAACTTTCTCTCTCTAAACCCTAAGCCATACGCCTCATATATACTATGGTTTGATGTGTTTGTGAAATCCAATATGCTACAAATGGTATCAAGATCCTTGGTTTGATCATCCCTCTTACATGTTCTTGGATTTATAGTGGTTTTATATGGTTTTTGGGTTTGAAAAAGTTTAGTGGTATTTGCATCATTTGGACCATTTCTAGTGTTACAGTTTGGATTTTGATTGTACCTTTGTGTTTAGAATCATCATAAGTGTTTAGGTTGTGATTTGGAAGGCTTGAATCACTGTGGTTGGATTGGTTTTGGATTAAAAAGTGGCATTTTGTTTGTGTTAAAGGAAGCGACTTGTGCCTTGTACACTCTTTCTGACGAGCGATTTGTCCTTGGTTGGAAGCGACTTGTGTCTGTTAAGAATCACTTGTTTAAGCGATTTGTCAAGCTAGTGGTTGTACTTGTGCGATTTATCGCGGGCGATTTGTCACTTTAAGCGACTTGTTTATTTAAGCGAGTTGTAGTTTAAGCGATTTGTCTTGGTTAAGCGATTTGTCATTTAAGAGATTTGCTGGTTTAAGCGACTTGTATGGTTAAGCGACTTGCTTATTGAACCGAGTTAATTGTTTAAGCGATTTGTCTTATCGAGCGACTGGTCTGTTTTGAGCGATTTGTTGGTTGAAGAGACTTGTCACTTTGAGCGATTTGTCTCTTGAGATTTAGTGTTTTCTTCGTGTTACGTTTTACGGTTTTCTCTTGATTTAGTAAAACCCCGTGAAAGAATCTATTTTTTGGTTTAATCAAAGAGTTTTAAAATCCCGCAGAATCAGTAATCATGTCTACCAACGTACCTACAATCATCTCTTGATTCTTGAAGATGTTCAAGTTCTTTGGATCCGATACTCGTCCACCTATGCTAGACAGATGATTATGACTCATGGGCTCAGCGAATTAGGTTATGCTTGCTTGGGTAAAGAAAATGGGATCAACATTCTCAAATCAATTGATGAAGGACCGTACCAAGTTGAGACTACCAGAGACATACCAAAGCTGCTGGCGATGGCTCGATGACGTTATGATTGGATAGACCAAAAGCATATGATGAACTTAACGGCAAGGAGAAAAAGAGATACGATCTTGCGATATTAGGGCTTCAAACATTGTACCGAGGGTCTACCAAAGGACATCTACAAGTTAATCAATGCAAACGAAGCCAAAGCAGTTTGGGACAATGTCAAGATGCTTCTCTCGGTTCGAATTAACTAAAGAAGACAGAGAGTCTCAAGCGTATGATGATTTTGAGAACTTCAAGATGAACCCAGGAGAAAATGTCACGGAATACTATGTGAGGTTCCACAAGCTCGTGAATGACATGAGGAATATCAAAATGACAATGCCAAATATCCAGGCTAAATTCAAAGTTTGTGAACAACATGAATACCGAATGGCACAAATTTGTCACTGCAGTCAAACTTAACAAAGGATTGAGGAACACCAATTTTGAGAAACTGTATGCTTATTTACTACAAAATGAGAAACATGATTCGTTTGAGCGAATGATCATGGAAAAGTTCAAGACCAATGCTGGAGATGCAAGCTCTTCAAATGACTTCAAGCTGCATTTTACACCAATGTAGGGATTACTACCAAAGCTTCACAAGTCATACCTACTGGAAATGGTAACCACAAGCTCATTCCTGATCCAGGGTATAAGCCTCTTAATGCTGAAGCAGTCATGGAACACTTTGTTAATCAACTGGCTCTTATGGTCAAGCAAAACTTGAATCTCACCCCACACACCAACAATCATCTCAGAACTGCATCAAATCTTCACAATCATGCTACTTTTAAAGAAGGAAAGATAGTGGTACAAAATGTGCAAGGAAGACAAAATACATACCTTCCACATAATAAGCAAGGGAACGTTGGAGCTGGATATGGGAATGTTGGAGCTGGATACGAGAATCTTTGGTCTTTGGATATGGGAATCTTGGCGGTGGTGGTGGATATATGGGTAATCAGAACCGTTGAAGGAACATGGCTCAAGGTCAAGTAAAGCGTATTAAATGTTACAACTGTGGTGGAGAAGGACACATCGCAAGGAATTGCACTCTTCCAAAACATCCGCAAAATACAGAGTAATTCAGGGATAAGATCTTCTTTGGTCCAGGGCTCAAGCGGTAGCAATCTTGAATGAGGAAGAATTGTTGTTTCTTGCTGAGGGAAATGCCAGAACTTATGATGCTGATGTGGATGAACGGCCGGTCGCGTATGGGTCGAACAATCCCAATGCATTTCAAGTCGCAAGCTGTGATGCATTTGATTGAGATGTAGATGATGAACCAAGCGCAGACCATCTTCATGGCTAATATCTCACCAATGGTAACTCCAAGGGCTTCTTTACCTAAACAGGCCACACCTTCCAGGGAATCTATCATCTCAGAGGTATTAAAACTATACGATGATGTTGATGTGCAAAAGATGCACAACAAAGTACAATCAACTGAAATTATTGAATCAGATATTGAAAATATGGGTAATATCAATGTTGTCCCATATGAGCAATATGTGAAACAAAATGAAAGTGAAATTGTACCAAGTAATGCATCTTCTGCAGTCAACGATGACTATATTTTTGATGAATTCACTGCATGTGCCCCTGATGATTCTATTATTTCTAAACTAAACGCCTATAAAGAACAAGTTGCCATATATGAACAACGTGCTAAGTTCGAATTGACCACCCGTGGCAGGGAGATGGATAACCAAATACGTGCAGTTATTAGAAAAAGTAATTTTAGAGAAGAAATGTTAAAACAAGAGTTAAACTCCTTACAAGAAAAGCTTACAAAAACTGTTAAGCAAAAGCAAGAACTTCAAGAAAATGTTAAAGTGCTTAAACAAGAATTTAATGCCAAGGAATCAAAACTTTTGAATGACTTTTCCAATCTAAAAACGTTGAAAAATAAACTTGAAAATAAGCTGCGTACATGGGAACACCATTCAGACTGCTCACATGATCACTAAGCACAGAGTCTTAAGCGATAAGCATAGTATTCCCCTAGTAGAGGAGCCAAATACCGAGTATTGTAAAAAGGCTAAAGCTTTCCATATGATTGTATATGATGGTAATGAGATCCTCAAGCCTAGGCAAACACCATCATGTATTGGAAGCACAGAAGAGGATAGAAAATTAGAAGATGCCTCTAGGGAGAAAATGGATAAGAAGCTAAAAGATCCTCAGTGTAAAAACCAAAACATAACGGTCAAACCCTATGATTACACTAAAGAAAATTGGATTTCCCTGAACATGTTTAAGCCTCAAACTTAATTAACCCTAGAACAAGTTTTGTGGAAAAAAGACATGGATAAGCAAAAAGCAAATGTACTTGTTGAAACAAACACTCCCCTTAGGAAAGTGCCTCCAGCTACTGTGTATCCTCCGAATACACCAATGCATTTAGTTCCTAGAACTCTTCCCACTAAGACCAAGACCTTAATCAGCCTGTATGTTGTTTATCAACTATTTGTTGATTTTGAGAAAACATGTAAGAAGAGAATCACACCTACAGGGATAACTGAAGGGGAGAGGGTTTTGAGCAAACTAAAGAATGCTATTTAACTAAGGTCATACCTTTCTTTAAATAATTAAAAAAATCAATTTGAGAGTCTTCAAAAGGGGATAGACTCAGAGATTAAAGAAATGGAAAAGGAATTTGATGAAATGATAGTTGAGGTCAATAATTATGAACGGGAACTCAAATATAATAAAATTGAAAGGAAAAATCTGCATATCTTAAATGAGAACTTGATATCGAGTTGTGTGGCTCAAGATGTGTTTTATACTGTTACTAAGTATTCTATTACTGCTTCTCAATTTCATGAATTATCTGTTGCTTTGAAAGTTTCCCATGATCGTGTCATTGAGCTTGAAAACAAAAACTCAAAACTAAATGAGAAAATTGACCAGGATGATTACGATAATTTGGTAAAACACTTTTCTAAGCTGGAAGTTGAACATTTTGATTTGAAATCTGAAAGAAAATGTTAAAACCTCAAACATCAAGATATCCTCGGATGTTCCAAAGTTTGATGCAGTTTTTGAAATAAACAAACGTGGACGATTCAAGCTCACTATAACGATCGAAAGTTGAAAACCCAAATTTGACAATTAAAGGGTGAAAAGAACAATGTGACTGGCTCCTAAATGCCTCCTCCTTTAGATTCTCAATTTTCTCAAAACTTTCATCTTCAAAACATCATTAACGTATTACAACAAGAAAATGAGAGTTTTCTAGAAGAAGATGAAAATGTTAAATGACACTTCAAAGAGTTATACGATTCAATGAAAGTCACTCGTGACAAGAACAATGAAAAAATAACTTCGTTACAAAAGGAAATTGAGAATCTAAAGAGTCAGGTAAAAGGGAAAATGCCACTTATCTTTAATGAGAATGTTGCATCAATGGCATCTGCAGATTCTAAATATACTGTGACTGTTAGATACATTCCTCCTCATCTTAGAAATAACGAACTTGTGTTTCATAACTATTTCGTTCACCTTAAGGATAGTCTAGAATGTCTCTGTGAGATTGTAGAAAAGGATAGCATAAATAAGCCACTTGATAGTGAAATTAGGTATGCATGCTTATATGCCAAACGATCTCAGGAGCTGTGATGCCTTGTTCTATGTCTAGTGCTAATATGCAACCCATTCTATGCGTCATTCTATGCCAAAAGTCAAGCATGTGAGTTTTGATGTGCCTATAAGTACTTCAGATCCTAGCACTTCTAGATCAGGAATGCAAAAAGTAGCAAGACCAACTAATGTTCCCATAATTCCCTCTACAGGAGTAATCAGTGGTACAAAAGCAAGCGGGTCAAAGCCTCCAGGCAATACAAAGCAAGATAGGACCTCGCAAGCTAAGAGTGATCAATGGAAGAGAATAGAGCCACCACCTAGGAACATTAAGTTTGAGTTGAGTAAAATGAATCGTGTTGATTCTAGTATTAGCTATAAGCGTCTTGTATCAGAATTAATTCACTTTCGCTACTATTTTCAAAACATCTAATGAATGCTTGATGTCCGGTATTAATCATGAATGTAAGTTGTGAATGAGATGAGTAATACTGAAAATTTCTGTTAAAATGGTTAACACTAGACAACATGATAAAAAGGTCGTTAAAGACCAAGGAGGAAAAGGGCTAGAAAACATTGGAAACCAACAGGAAGAAAATTTAGTAATGTAGGTTATCATTGGATACCTACTGGCCGTAAATTCAATCTTAATGAGTTGTGCCTTAAATTATCTAGATCAATGCCCATTAGGAAATGGATGCCACACGGTAGAACTATACCTTTAAGAAGTGAACATACTTTGAATAGATCTACTGCTTCTACTAGCCCGAAATCTACCTCTAATGATTTTATTGATTCTTTGTGGATGTTTCCAATCTCGTTTTTCTAACCAAGTGGAACCCATTCTTGCATGGGATCCCAATTATCCAGCTTATCCATTCTTGTGCGTGTTCAATTGCTGGTCGTTTTAAATCGCTTCGTGGTACTTGGACTCGGTGCCGTCCAAACATACAATTTGGAGACGCTCATGACTCCTCTCATGAG
The DNA here is from genome assembly GCA_910596185.1 of Chrysanthemum makinoi. Lineage (NCBI taxonomy): Eukaryota > Viridiplantae > Streptophyta > Magnoliopsida > Asterales > Asteraceae > Chrysanthemum > Chrysanthemum makinoi. Next base: position 88,330,073 of record OU343216.1, read on the forward strand.
TAAATTTATTGGGACCGTTAGATTCAGAAGCGACCATTTTGGTGCAATTATAGGTTATGGAGATTATGTTGTTGGTGATAGTGTAATCTCCAGGGTATATTATGTAGAAGGTCTTGGTCATAACCTCGCTTTCTCCATTCTGGATTCCGATCTAGAGGTGGCTTTTAGAAAACATACTTGTCTCGTTAGAGAACTTGATGGTGCGGAAATTTTAAGAGGAACTCGTGGTACAAACCTATACACCATCTCTATCGAAGATATGATGAAGTCTTCTTCAATCTGCTTATTGTCAAAGGCTTCGAAAACAAAGTCATGGTTATGGCATCATCGTCTTAATCACTTGAACTTTGGGACCATTAATGATCTTTCCAGAAAGGACCCAGTAAGAGGCTTACCTAGATTAAAGTATGAAAAAGATCATCTTTGTTCAGCATGCCAATTGGGAAAAAGCAGAAATATGCCCACAAACCCCAAGTACCCAAACTCGGTTATGGAATTTCTTCATACTCTTCATATGGATTTGTTGGACCTATGAGAGTGCAAACGATAAATGGGAAGAAATATGTATTAGTCATTGTTGATGACTACTCTCGATTTACTTGGGTTAAGTTTTTGAGGACAAAGGATGAAACCGGATGTCATCATCAAACTTATCAAAAACTATGAGTTCGACTTAACAAGACTATTAGAATTATTTGAATGCATTAATGACAATGGGCTGAAGTTTGTTAACAAAGACCTAAGTCAATTTTATGGAAAGCATTGAATCGGTTATCAAAGAAGTGTCCCATGACGCATCACAACGAGCGGTGTAGTTGAAGGATCAATCGTGACCCTTGTTGAAGCTACAAGAACAATGCTAATTTACTCAAAGGTTCCAATGTTTCTTTGGGCTGAAGCCATTGCCACTGCTTGCTACACCCAAAATCGTTCCCTCATACACACCACTCATGGAAAAACTCCATACAAACTTGTCCATAAACGAAAACCTGATCTTTCCTACCTTCATGTATTTGGTGCTTTGTGCTATCCAACGAATGACGGTCAAGATTTAGGTATGTTAGGAATTAGAAATTCCAGGTATTAAAGAGTCGGTCACCTCAAGTATATGTAATCGTAAGAAAGCTCGTAGTCGTAGTTATTTTAAGTTAAGTAGTATTTAGTTAAGTAACACCGTGGAGGACGACGGGTCTTTACCCCTCAGTATGCACGATCCACAGCCATGTGTGTATGCGTTTTATGTAAGTAATATAAATACTCTCTACCTCCCAAGGTAGAGAGTTGGAGCTCATAATAATATCTTTCACTTTCTCTCACTAAGTTCCCTAAACCTCTAACTTTCTCTCTCTAGAATTCCATCTATATTCTACCTTGTGTTAATGTTATGATGTGTATGTGAAAAGTTATATCTTACAATTGGTATCAAGAGCCATGGTTAGATCATATCTTACACATCTTTGGATTTCTAGTGGTTTTTAGGTGGTTTTAAGTTTGAAAAAGTTTAGTGGTTTTGCATCATTTGATTGATTTCTAGTGTTAAAGTTTCGATTTTGGTTGTACTTTTATGTTTAGAATCATCAAAAGTGTTTAGGTTTTCATTTGGTAGGCTTGAATCATCTTGGTTGGGTTGTTTTTGGATTGAAAAGTGAGGTTTATATGGTTTTCTCAAGCTAGCGACTTAGCTCACGGAATAGTTTCTTGGTAGCGACTTGCTTCACATTTTGTGTAGCGACTTACAGTATTGGAACTAGCGAGTTAGATCTAGCGAGTTAAAGTACAAGTAGTGGATTCTCCACTACGGGTAGCGACTTTGTGGTAGCGACTTCCACAAGTGCGAGTTGCTCTTTAGCGACTTAATTGTTTCTCTAGCGACTTGTGTAGCGAATTGTCGCCAAAATTTGGTTAGCGACTTGATGCTCAGTAGCGAGTTACTACTTAGCGACTTGTTTTTTTCATAGCGACTTGGGACTCTAGCGACTTAGGGGTGTAGCGAATTAAGGGTTAGCGACTTAGTGCACTAATTTCTAGCGACTTAGTGCATTATCTTCTAGCGATTTAGTATTTTATCATCTAGAGTCTTGGTGATTGTTCACGGTTTTCTCTTGATTGAGTAAAATCCGTGAAAGAGTGATCCATTTCGGTTTAATCATAGAGCTATAAAATCCCGTATAATCTGTTAACATGTCTACCAGCGTTCACTATTGTTGCGAAGATGTTCAAGCGGTGGTTGGATACTCCGGAGGGCCCAGAATGCTTGTGAACTGGACTCTTGGAATGCTCAGCGAATTAGGCATTGCCTTGGAAAGGATAATGGTGTCAACATTCTCAAATCCATTGATGAAGGACCATATCGAGTTGAGACGACTAGAGACATACTTGATACTAATGCAGAATGGTACTCTGTTTCGGAATTGATGTGACCTAAGATGTATGATGAGCTTGATGATAAGGATAAAAAGAGATTTGATGCGGATATCAGGGCTTCAAACATTGTTCTTCAAGGTCTTCCTAAAGACATCTACAAGTCGATCAATCATAACACGATGCTAAGGCGGTTTGGGACAATGTTAAGATGCTTCTCTCAGGGTTACGAATTAACTATGGAAGGCAGAGAATCCCAACTCTATGGCATCGATTTGAGCATTTCAAGATGAAACCGGATGAGAGTGTCTATGAGTACTATGTGAGATTTCATAAGTTAGTTAATGACATGAGGAACATCGGAATGACTATGCCTAACATTGAGTTGAACTCAAAATTTGTGAACAACATGAATCGAATGGCACAAGTTTGTTCACCATGTGAAGCTCACTAAAGGATTGAAGAATACAAACTATGAGCAACTCTATGCCTTCCTCCTTGAGAATGAGAGACATGCTATGTTTGAAAAATTAATTCTCAATCAGGTTCAAAACCAACGAGGAGAGACAAGCTCATCTAATGACTCTCTGACTTTCTACTCAAACATCGGAATCACAACCAAAGCATCACAAGTCATACCCTGGGTAATGGTAATCACAAACTCATTCCCTCGATCCTATGTACAAACAAGGCGATCTTTGTATACTCCGCGTGGGTAGCTTCATTAATCAACTAGCTCTTCTCATCGGTCAAAACATGAATACTCTCCCACAAACCAACAATTTCAACCTCGAGCGCATCTAACCCACACAATCAAGCCACTATTAAAGATGGAAGGATCGTGGTGCAACCAAGAGTCATGAAAGACAGATATGATCGTGGGCGAGGTGGAGGAGAGGTTATGTTGGAAACCGGAATCGAGGAAGGAATGGTAACCAAGGTCAAACTAAGCTCATCAAATGTTATAAATGTGGTGGAGAGGGACACATTGCAAGGAATCGTACATCTCCAAAGCGCCGCGAATCTTCGATTACTTGAGAGAGAAGATGCTGCTGGCTCAAGCTCGGGACAATGGTGCTACTCTGAATGAAGAGGAATTGCTATTTCTTCGAGGGCAATGCCAAGACCTATGATGCATGTGGATGAGCGAACCTATTCAGAGATAGGTCACAATCATCGAGAATGCCTTTCAAGTCGCCGATCGTGTGATGCATCGACTTCGATGTGGATGATGGACCTACGACACACACAATTTTATGGCTAGCATTTCTCCAATGGTTTCTCCCAAGGTCTCCCCTACATCACTAGCTTGGGCCATCCAGACAAGCTCATCTCGAGGTATTAAACTATACGATGATCCGATGTGCACTGATGCATGACAAAGTACACTGAACTGAAACTATTGAATCAAATATTGAAAATATGGGTAATATCAATATTGTCCCATATGATCAATACGTGAAACAAAGTGAAAGTGAAGTTGTACCAAGTGATGCATCTTCTTCAGTCAACAATGACTATGTTTGTGATGAATACCTTTGCATGTGCCCTCGATGATTCCATTATTTACGAACTAAATGCCTATAAAGAACAAATTGCTATTTATGAACAACGTGCTAAGTTTGAGTTGACCACTAAATGGCGTGAAATGGATAACCAAGTAAGTAAAAAGTTAATTAGAAAAGTAAGTTTAGAGAAGAAGTATTGAAACAAGAATTAAATTCCTTGCAAGAAAAACTCTATAAAACATCTAAACAAAAACAAGAACTTCAAGAAAATGTGAAAATGCTTAAGCAAGAATTTAATGCAAAGGAATCAAAACTCTTGAGAGATTTTCTAATCACGAAAACTTTGAAAAACAAACTTGAGAACAAGTTGTACATACAAGGAAACACCATTCAGACCGCTCACATGGTCACTAAACATCGAAGTCTTAAGCTTATAAGCATAGCATTCCCTTGTTGAGGAACCAATCCAGGTAATTAAAAAGGCTAGAAATGCTCATAAGGTGCAGATGATGGTAATGAAATTTTAAGCCTAGGCGAACCTAGTTGCTTGAGTGCACCAGGAAGATAAGAAATCAGATGAAGTCACTAGGGAAAGGATGAACAAAACTAGATGACCAAATGCAAAGAGAAAAAGATTATTATCACTACCCATGACTACAAGAAGGAAAACTGGATTTCCTTGAACATGTTTAAGCCTCAAACATTGCCTACCCCCAACAAGTGTTCGAAAAAAGATATGGACTTGCAAAAGTGAAAATCTTGTTGAAAAGAATCCCTTGTAGGAAATTCCCAAAGCGATCGAGTATCCTCCAAATACTCCAATGCATTTAGTTCCTAGAACTATTGCCACTAAGAGCAAGACCTTAATCACCCAATATGTTATTCTTCAACTATTTGTCGATTTTGAGAAAACTTGTAAGAAAAGGATCACACCCACCGATAATCGGGCGAGGAGGGGTTTTGAGCAAATGAAAGAATGTTATTTAACCGAGGTCATGCCTTTCTTTAAACAACTAAAAGATCATTTTGAGAGTCTTAAAACGGACAAAATCGATATTAAAGAAATGGAAAAGGAATTTGATGCAATGGTAGTTGAAGTTAGTGGATTATGGAGCGCACTAAAATATATAATGAGATTGAGAGGAAGAACTTGCATACCTTAAATGAAACTCTTATTACCGAATGTGTTGCTTAAGATATCTTTCACCGCTTCAAATTGCTCTATTAATGCTTCCAAATTTCATGAACTATCCGCCCCAAAGTCTCCCATGATCGCAGTGTCATTGAGCTTGAAAAACTAATTTGAACTAAACGAGAAAATTGAACTAGATGATAACAACAATTTGGTTAAACATTTTTCTAAACTGGAAGTTGAGCATTTTAACTTACAACTAAAATATCAACATCTTAAAGAAAATGTTAAAACTTCAAATGTCAAGACATCGCCGATGCTCCAGTAGTTTGATGCAGCTTTTCAAATTAACAAACGCGGATGAATGTGATTCAAGCTCAAGTAACGATGATCAAAATTGAAAGCCCACCCTCAATTAAAGGGTCAAACTAACAATAAGACAGCTCCCAAATCCTCTCCTTCTTTAGATTATCAGAATTCTCAAACTTTTCATCTTCAAAACTTAGTTGATGCCTTACAAAAGGAAAACAGAGTTTTCTAAGAAAAAATGAAAAGTTAAACGACATTTTAAAGAGTTATATGATTCAATGAAAGTCACCCGTGACCAAAACAACGAAAAAATAACGCCTTTACAAAAGGAAATTGAGAATCTAAGAAGTCAGGAAATGGAAACGCCACTTGTTTTCAATAAGAATGTTGTCTCAAAGTCACCCTTAGATCAAGAAATACATCCGATGCTTAAATATATTCCTCCTCATCTTAGGAATAATGAACATGCTTTTCATGAATATCAGGCTCACCTTTAAGGATAGTCTAGAATGTCTCCTGAGATTGCCAAGAGGATTTCATTAATAAACCCTTGATAGTGAAATTAGGCTGCTTTCCGTGCCAAGCCAAACGATCTCAAGAGTTGCAGAATGTGTAATTTGCCACATACCCAAAATCCTTAACCTTAGGTGAAAAAGGCAAAGCTGGATGCCCTCGTTCTATGCCTTAGTGCCAAGCAGAAATCCGCTTCTATGCCCACCTTAAAAAAGGAAACACCTAATGTACTCTTCAAGTAGTCCAGATTCCATATGGTAGTGCTAAGAAAGTGAACTTTAGTGTACCTCTAAAACTCAAATCACAACCTTTAAAGTATACACTACTGTGCCTTCTAGTAGTTCAGATCCTTGCACATCAAGTTCAGGAATGCAAAATTAGATCAACCAACTAATGTTCCCATTCCCTCTACAGAGTAATCATGACTTTAAAGCAAGCAGGACAAAGTCTCAAGACAATACAAGGAATGATAGGACCTTGCAAGCTAAGAATGTGCAATGGAAGAGAGTAGAAGACCAATCTAGGAACGTTAGGCTTGAGTTGAATAAAACGAATCGTATTGATTCTAGTATTAGCCTTAGGCGACTGTAATTAATCTGATTCGATACTCATTCCAAACCTTGTAATGCTGCATGCTTGAATTGTCATTAATCATGAATATGGTTAAATGCTTTGTTCTAATGCCAAATGCGCTAAAATTGCTAATGCTAATAATCGCAAATAAGGCAAAAAGGCAAAACGAAAGATCATAGAAAAGTGGAAACCCACAGAAAGAACTTTTATAAAGATAGGTTATTATTGGATACCTTTTGGTCATAAGAATAATCAGCTTTGTTCTCACACTGCTAAGATTATGCCCACTAGAAAATGGATGCCTACCGTAGAACTATTCTTAAGAAGTAAACATACTTTGAATAGGGCAAATACATCACCAAAGATTGCATCTATTCCCAATGATTCCATTGCTTCTACTTCGATATGGATGTTTCGATTCTCATGGGTGTTCCAAATCATTATACTAACCAAATGGAACCCATTCTTGCATGGGGATCCCAATTATCCAGCTTATCCATTTTGTCTCAGGTTCAATCGCATCGTTCAAATCGCTCGGTATTCGGACTGGTCGCTCCAAGCATATGATCGAGACGTCAGCGCGCCATGAACTTCATGAGCAAGTTCATCTGACCGTTAGATTTGGTAATGATCTGCTTTATAAGCATGGTTATGGAGATTATGTTAGGTGATAGTGTCATCTCGAGAGTCTACTATGTTGAATGGTCGGGTCAACTGCTCTCCGCTGGTCAATTCCGCGGACTCGATCTAGAAGTTGCCTTTAAAACATACCCTTTGTTAGAGATCTTAATGGTAAGGAACCTGTTAAAAGGAACTCCTCGGTCAAACCTTTACACCATCTCTATCGATGACATGATGAGGGCTACTCCAATCTGCTTGTTATCAAAGGCTTCAAAAACAAAGTCATGGTTATGGCAACCGTGTCTCAATCACTTGAACTTCTGACTATCACAACGATCTTCCGTGAAAGGACCTAGGTAGGTTTACCTAGACTAAAGTATGAAAAGGATCATCTTTGTTCAAAGATGTCAATCGGGAAAAAGCAAGAAATATGCCCATAAACCCAAACTCAACACTAAGTCCTTCATGATTCATATATATGGACTTATGTGGATCAATGAGGGTACAAAATATCTTTGGGAAGAAATATGTGTTAGTTGTGGTTGATGATTTCTCTAGATTCAATTGGTCAAGTCATAAGGACAAAGGATGAAACTCCCGATATCATCATCAAACTCATCAAATACCGCAGTTCGACTTAACAAAACTGCCGTAATTGTCGTAATGATGAATGGAACTGAGTTTGTCAACAAACAACTTAATGAATTCTATGAAAGCTTGGAATCACCATCAAAAGAAGTATTTCACGAACTCCCCAACAGAATGTGTAGAAAGACCTAAATCAATCGTCAGCCGCTAGAACAATGTTGATTTACTCAAAGGTTCCAATGTTTCTCCGGTCGAGGTAATCGGGCCATCGCGATGCTATACACAAAATCGCTCCCTAATCCACACCGCATATGGAAAACTCCATGAACTTGTCCACAAATGTAAAAACCTA
>OU343216.1:88338129-88375733 GCA_910596185.1 Chrysanthemum makinoi
AAGAATAGAAGGTTGTTCGGAATCATCATGTTGATGTGCACGTGAATCATTAACCGGAAGCACTTTATCATAGATCATATAGAAGATGTCGATAAGCAATATCATCTCACGATCCAAATATTCTTCTCACATTTCTTCCAACTAAACACTGAAGTAACACATTATACATACCAGATATTCTTGAAATAGAAAAGAACAAAAATTAGCTCAAATGAATCTTGTGAGAATCAAGCACGAGAAACTCTCTCTGACTATTTTTATCAACCCATATGTAGACAATTTGAAGTGACCACTAAAGAAGAACACCCGATATACCAAACTTGAAAATGAAGTCGAATTCCCCGCATTTGTATCTTTAGCATGCACTTAATGATGGAAGAACGGTGTCGAGAATCTATACTTCAAGCAAATCTCTAAGTACTCACTACACAAACAAAGTATGAGACATTAACACCTCTTGATATTATCCACATCGTCATCTGCATGTGACACTGAGTAAAGCAACGTAACTCCTAATAATGATAGTTAACCAGGTCTTCAACCATCCACCCCGACTGCTGGTAACTAGATAAACCAAGTCTTCAACTCAAATTCTTAAGCACGAGCAAGTTATCAAATAAGAACACGCCTTTGTTGAAAGTCAACTTCAATCTCAAATAAGTGATAAATGATTAACTTCGAAGTCATCAACTTGTGTCAAATGCCCAACACGTGAAAACAACATACAATCGGATGTACATTGACCCACTGAATGAACTGGAACAAATGATTCCTCAACATCAATGCATTTTTCCTAAAGGTATACATGTAGAGACTGATCTGGAAGATTCACCAATAATGTCTTCGAGCGGATGAGGTAGTCATTTTCCTTAATGTTCATGTGGTTGATTTATAGCGTGCACATTGAGAGGAACAATAATTCGTGAAGATTTGGCAAAAGAATACCAAAGAGCGGATCATTATTCATGAACAATAATCCGTGAAGATTTGGCAAAGGAATACCAAAGATCGGATCATTATTCATGAGTGCAACTGCAATATTATGATAGTCATTATCAACGCCTTGAGAAATAACTGGAGATTGGGCTTCTTGAGTAGTCTGAGTTGTACTTCTTGGATGATCAACATTCGCTAGCGGTTGGAAATACTCATCACACATATCTTGAACCAATGAATCCTAAACAATAAATCCCATTTATCCTTAGTAAATGAAACATTAGGCGTTGGGGGGAGAGTCATCAAACATTAAGTCGTATGACCATGATTCAAACATCCATCATCATGTAGTATATTCACTCTTTGCCATCAAACATTAAGTCGTATGACCATTATTCAAACATCTATCATCAGGTAGTATATTCACTCTTCTCCTCCCCCTCAAAAATTGCATCCGAAGTTGCCATTTTTGATTTAACAAATGAATAAGAATATACACCAATGAACGTAGATCCACTTGATGACTGAATGATCATGGGAGAAACATGAAGCATGTTGATGAAGAATGTCGATCAGAATGGTCATAAATATGAAGATTTCTCTTCTTCTGAAGATAAAGCGCACTGAAGCGTACACCTTTCTTTTCTTTGAGGAACGGGGCCTGAAGTGTTAACTGCAGATGCCATAATGATGAAGTCACGAGGCCTGGCCGATGTGAAAAGACGTCATAGCCGAAAGAATATCAAGATTAAGTTACTTGAACCAGTGAGTTATGAGATATCAATCCATTTGTAATCCATACTTTAAGCCGATCCCATGTAGTGAAGGATTGAAGTATCTGCAACTGAGTAAGGACTACCTGCACTAATATTACAAACTTGATTGCATATATTTTGGTTAGTGACATTAGTATCCAAACCCTTTGGGGTTTCACAGGCAACCTTGATTTTGTCATCGGTAAACAACTTTCCGGTAGGTATCCACCTAAGTCCAGCATCCTTAAACATTCTACCAGACGGCATCCACTTATGGAAAGGTCTACGATTGTTGATATTCTTATGCAAATTGGAAGACTTATCGTTATTCCTAGACTCCAAAGATTTAGCAGTTTGGATCCATCTAGACGAAGTTTTAGGTTTGTTTTGCATCGTAACATGTTGAACCTTAGCCATGTAGGTAGTCTTAGTGGCTTGTACCTTGGCATGTGAATTAGGAAAATGTTTCTTATGTGGAAAAGACTCATATCATATGAATTCTGGGTAGTGGTTTACAACTACTAGCAGTGCCTTGAAATCTCGTAGAATTCCTCACCCTAGGTCTTGCACTTAAAATTCCGTCTTTCGAATATGTGCCTTTTTCCTAGATTTTTCTAGATAATAGTTCTTCCACAAGTCATTCATATCATATGAATTCTGGGTTTTAATGCTTGGTTTTGACACTATTTTCGAACTAATCCTAGAGGTGCTGGGAGTAGAAGTGGCTACGTGTTGAGAGTTAACGGAGCTAGAAGCCTTATTCTTAGGTAACTCTGGTGAAGTGACTGGTTTTGACAAAACTTGTTTCTCATCAACTTGGGAGGCAAACCGTGTTTTTGAAAATTTTGGTGTTTCGGATATAAACGCAGTAGGCTGCCTAACAATGGACCGGTTTTGTCACACCCCCAAATTACTTGTTTTGCAGCGGAATGGAATTCCTGGGGATTGACTGTCATAGCATCACAATCACAGTTATATTGAATGAACTAAAGTGTCGTTTAAAAACACATCGTTTAATATTTAATTAAAACATTCAGAGTTACAAGATAGGTCCCAAAAGTTGATAAAGTTTGCGGAAAATATGTTCATTACAAGCCAAACGATGTTTTGAAAATGCCATAATATAAAATGAGACGCGTCGACGCCGCGACTCTATGAGGGTTCCTTATTCGTGCCATGATGCGAATGTCTTAGTTACCTGAAAATACATTGCTAAAAGTGTCAACACAATGGTTGAGTGAGTTCATAGAGTTTAGTTAAATGTTTAATACGACTACCACAAGTATAAATTATGTATGACAAATATGTCACAAAAAGGTTACAATTGCTATAAGTCCATGACACCGAAACTAGACTGATCATGATGTTCGCCCCAACAGAGTGTTTGCCAAACAACTCAAATAATGATATTAAATTAAATGCATCTGTTTAAACCAGTTGGAATCCACCAACCCGGATGGAGGAGTCACCCTCGATAGATCTATCCACTCCCCCTCGCTTCTATGAAATTAACGGTTCATGTTATATAATGGGGACATTCAATTGGCATGAGGTAACTTAAGCAATGTAAATGAATTTGATATACTTGGCATCGTAATAAAAATGATGTGCAATGTATTCTCCCCCGTAGGTTTGAAATAAAGTAAAAACTTGAATAAATCGGGGCTATGAAAACTCACTTGATGAATTGATGCGAAGACAAAAGTGAGTACACCGAAATGCAGCGTGAATCTCTAACCTGGCCTATTATGAATGATTTGATATGTAATAAGTTATGATGTAATGTTATGCATCCAATTCGGATGATATTTATACCACTTATAAATTTTTTAAAATAATACTTTTCGTCGAAAAATAATCTTTTAACGTCTTGACCATTTTTAAATTACCTTTCATGTATTTATGTTGAAATGATATCCGACGATAATCATTTAGTGATTTATTAAGAAATTATAACTTTTCGTCGTAAAATAATGTCGTTCAAATTTCCATGAAAGTGACTAAACGGCCTCAAAAAGCTAGTCGTAAAATGGTGCACGTCGAGCGTTAGGAAACGAACTCAACGGTTTTGGGAAGCTCGTATCATTATCTCAAAGTTTTAGTGTTTAAGTTTCCATCCTAGAGGTCTCGATCACAAAGAAAAATATAGGTTAAGTATGGTACCTGTGTCCAAAATATAGTTGAAGGGTTGTTTTCGGCCAAGTTTGAGTAACCGTATTTAATTCATTACAACTCCGCTAAACAAACGGTTGGACATTTTGGAAAATATGCTTGGCGAACTTACTTTTACTAGAAGACATCACTTTATAAAAAGTTCTACATCAATGTTCAAAACGACCTTCAACATGGTCACTTGTTTTGCCGTAATACTTGTCTATTAGAAATTTAATAGTTTTTCTTATATAATAAAGTTACGGCAACTTTGTGTAAACGTGTATGATTTAATCGTTACAAGTCCGTTTTCTACGTTTTATATGTCCTTAGCTTCGTATCAAAGTATACTAATATATTTTTGATAAGTCGAAATAATTTATAGCGCCTAAGCCTCATTTTTGACTCGTACAAAATAGACGTAACATGCTGAAATTTTCAGAATTTATAGTTTTTGTCGCTTAACTTGAAAAATTCATAACTTCTTCGTTATAGCTCCGTTTTAATCCGTTCAAGCGGCCACGTTTTCATTTTAAAGTGTATTTTCTAAATATCTAGGCCAAAATTTTTTATTTACTGTTGAGATTTCCAGATTTCGAAAATAAGGATACACCCTTTTAAAAACTTGTCGAAATGAGTTTTTCTCGCGTTAAACCTATTCTAACCCATTCAAAACAACTCCGAAGCTATTCTAATCCTACCATACACCTTCTTAGGGTGTCATGGGTTCCTAGACATCACCAAGAGTGATATATTACAAGGAATAATTATAGGATGACATATATATATATAACTCTTAAAATCAATGAAAAAGTGGTATAAACATCCATAAGTCTTGCATGTTTTGCTCAAATAAGATGAAATGAATATGAAATAAATATGAAAGATGAAAAATGGACATGAGATGCTTACTAGTTAACTTGATGAGGTTTATGATCAAAGGTTTATCCTAATCACCCAAGGTTTTTATTTCACAACCTTAATCAAGAGTGATACTAGAGTGTAAATAACTTGATTAGAAAATTTTTGATGAAATCCTTCTTGGTCCCTTGGTTGGCCGGTTCTAAGAGCAAGAGGAGAGGAAGAGAGTATTTTGATCTAAAACACTTAATGAATATGAGTAGTATGTGTTTAGATATTTAGTAGTATAATACATTATACTAGATATTATGCAAATTTTTAAGTGAGTCACCCCCCTTGTGTCGACAAGGGGGTATTTAGATTAGCAATTCATTTTTTTTTATTCTAAGTATAATGTAAAGTAGATGTGTTTTTTTGTAAATATAGTTAAGTAATTAAGTACATTTTTAAGCTTGTAAGGTAGCGTCAATTAGAAATAAATTTTAACGGGTCAAAATAAAACATATTGAAGTCATAAAAATTATAAAAATACATTTCTTGCAAAATTTGAGTGAATTAATAATTATCGTGTAGTATTTAAGAAAACCGTCGTAACTATATAAATATAACAATTTATATACAAAATAAATTTAAAACACTGGGTAAACTCATAATATTATTTTTATAATCTTAATATAAGTATAAAAATATATCGGGATAATTTTTGGAAGTATCGGATCAATAGTTCAAAATAATTAATTACGCGATAACGTTTATTTAATAAGAAATTATACGTTTAATGTAAAATGCAAAACCACGCATGAACTAATATGATGATAATGATGCTAATGATATGTAGACTAAACCTAGTCTATATGGAATGTCCTTGATGATTGTTCATGAATTCACAGCTAAACCACTAAGGTTACGCGAATTTGATACTCGTAAACCTAGTTTACGATAAATGATGAAATAATGAAGCATGAGAAGAAATTTTCTCCGGGAATGAATAGTGTTTTGTGAATAGTAAATTTTGAAACATGTTCTCAAAATATTACTTTTACTCCAAAAACGGTGAATAGTAAAATTTTGAATAGTGACCAGTGAATAGTAAATTCCCGAGATGAATAGTAAATTTGAGAAATGACCTGAAAGTACGAGTTGTCACATTCGCCCATCCAAAAAGGAATTCAGTCCCTGAATTCAGTCCTTGTTGGGTCCTACAGTGTTGTTGGGGAAAAGATGAGGATATTTGAGGCGCATCTAGTCTTCCCGTTCCCAAGTAAACTCAGGACCTCTTCGAGAATTCCAGCGAACCTTCACGATAGGAATACGACTTTGTTTCAACTGCTTGACCTCGCGGTCCATAATTTCTACCGGTTCTTCCACGAAATTTAGTTTATCGTCGAGTTTAATTTCTTCCAATGGAATAATGAGTGATTCGTCCGAAAGACATTTCTTCAGGTTTGAAACGTGAAACGTGTTGTGTACGAGACCAAGTTCTGTCGGAAGATCAAGTCGATAAGCTACAGGGCCGACTCTGCTCAAAATTTTGAATGGCCCAATGTACCTCGGGTTCAACTTCCCGCGTTTTCCAAATCGTACAACGCCTTTCCAAGGCGATACTTTCAACATCACTTTGTCGCCAACTTGAAATTTTAATGGTTTGCGTCTAACATCTGCGTAACTTTTCTGTCGGCTTCTGCGTTCGAGTCTATCTCGGATTTGGACTATCTTTTCTGTTGTTTCCCGTACCATTTCTGGACCAGTGAGTGGTGCGTCTCCAACCTCGGCCCAACAAACAGGTGATCGGCACTTTCGACCATAGAGTGCCTCGAATGGTGCCGCTTTTATACTGGTGTGATAACTACTATTGTACGAGAATTCGATCAATGGCAATTGATTAACCCAACCATTTCCAAAGTCAATCACACATGCTCTCAGCATATCTTCTAATGTTTGAATTGTCCTTTCACTTTGACCATCGGTTTGTGTATGATATGTTGTGCTCATCTCTAATTTGGTTCCAAATGAATCTTGTAATGATTTCCAGAAGTTTGATGTGAATCGACTATCTCTGTCGGAAATGATAGAAGTTGGTGCTCCATGCCTCGAGACTATTTCCTTGACATAAAGTCTAGTGAGTTGTTCCATGGAATAAGTCTCTCTAATTGGTATGAAATGAGCTGATTTGGTAAGACGATCAACGATTACCCATATAGCGTCGTAACCTCCCGATGTCTTAGGAAGTTTCGTGACAAAGTCCATCGTAATGCGTTCCCATTTCCATTGGGGAATTTCAGGTTGTTGGAGTAACCCTGAAGGTTTCTGATATTCGACTTTTACCTTGGAAGAAGTAAGGCATCTGCTAACGTACGTGGCAATTTCTTCTTTCATGTTCGGCCACCAATAAAGATTCTTGAGATCCTGATACATCTTATCAGATCCTGGGTGAATAGAATACTTTGACTTATGCGACTCGTGCGTAATCAATTCTCGTATCCCGCCATAAAATGGTACCCACATTCTATCCTTGAAACATAATACTCCATCTGCTCTCTTTACAAAGCCATTTGCATTTTCGGGCATACCATAAAGCTTTTCACTTGGTCGGTTTTCCTCCTTAAGTGCCTCGATATGTGCCTCGAGTATTTTTGATGGTAAAGGTGAACTGATCGTCATTCCTAATGATCGGACTCTTAAAGGTTTGGGTCTTTCTTTCCGGCTAAGAGCATCAGCCACAACATTGGCTTTTCCCGGGTGATACTTGATTTCACAATCATAATCGCTGAGTAATTCTAACCAACGACGTTGCCTCATGTTAAGTTCCTTCTGATCAAGAACATATTGTAAACTCTTGTGGTCCGTAAACACTGTGCACTTTGTACCGTAAAGGTAGTGTCTCCAAATCTTGAGTGCAAAAACTACGGCCCCCAACTCAAGATCATGAGTGGTGTAATTCTTCTCATGGACCTTAAGTTGTCGAGAAGCATACGCTATCACCTTCTCGTTTTGCATTAATACAGCTCCAAGCCCCTTTATGTGAAGCATCACAGTATACAACGAAGTTCTCAATTCCTTCGGGTAGTGCCAAAATTGGCGCACTGCAAAGCTTTTGCTTCAACAACTGAAAAGCGACTTCTTGTTTCTTTCCCCATTCATACTTCGGTTTTTGTGTCAACTTGGTCAACGCTTTAGCTATCTTTGAAAAACCTTCAATGAATCTTCGGTAATACCCGTGAGTCCTAGAAATTGTCGGATTTTCGTAGGATTTGTTGGAGTAGCCCAATCTTTTACGGCTTCAATCTTTGCAGGATCAACTTGTAATCCTTGACTATCAATGACATGACCAAGAATTTGTACTTTACGGTCCCAAAAATCACACTTCGAAAATTTGGCATACAACTTCTCATTCTTGAGTAGTCCTAAAATCGTTCTTAAATGCCCTTCGTGCTCTTCTTTGCTCTTTGAGTAAATCAATATGTCGTTGATGAATACTATAACAAACTTGTCCAAATACGGTTTACATACCTTATTCATGAGATCCATGAATACTGCAGGTGCATTAGTTAAACCGAACGGCATTACTTGAAACTCATAATGTCCATAACGAGTTCTAAACGCTGTTTTCGGGATGTCCTCCTCCCGAACTCTAAGTTGATGGTAACCTGACCTTAGGTCAATCTTTGAGTAGATACTAGAGCCTTGCAACTGATCGAACAAGTCGTCGATTCTGGGGAGTGGGTAACGGTTCTTCACCGTTAACTTGTTCAGCCCTCTATAATCTGTACACATTCTAAAGGATCTATCTTTCTTCTTCACAAACAAGACCGGTGCTCCCCAAGGTGAGGAACTCGGTCTAATGAATCCTTTGTCTAAAAGTTCTTGCAACTGATTAGACAACTCCCGCATTTCTGATGGTGCTAATCGGTAAGGTGCTCGCGTAATTGGTGCAGCTCCGGGCACTAAGTCAATATGAAATTCTACTTGACATGCCGGTGGAAGTCCTGGTAAGTCTTCAGGAAATTTTCGAGCAATCGGTACATCCTCAAGTCGCTTCTCCTCCGACTTCTTCTCGGTTATATGTGAAAATTTTGCTTTCACTAAGATTTATAAATAACTGCTCCCAACATAACATGATCCCTCCAGAATTAGACATAGTTAGCTAGGCTATGTATAATTAAGGAACGATAATGTGACATTCGGTTTAGTTGTTATAACTCTCAATGTTTACAATGATTTAAACCGTGTCGTTAAAATGGTCGTTAAAGTAAAAGGAAGTAAAATTCTCGTAAGTGATAACAAATCGAAAAGAAAATAAAGTACGATAGATGAGAATATTTTACAACAAGTGGTTTATCAAATAGTAATACATCCTAAGTTATAAAGATTCGGATACGATGGAAGACATAAAACTTAGTACGACATAATACATAAGGAAAAATAAGACTGTTAGTTTCCGAACTTCTTCAGTCTTTCGCGTTGTTGATACCTTGTAGAGCTTCTCCTCCTTCTAACATATCTGCTTTCCCATGAGCTCCTTCAACTTGTTAACCTTGGTTCCGGGTACATTGGTTCCGATAGTGTCCTTGCTTCCCACATCCAAAGCATGTGACTACGGATTTACCTCTACAATCCATGGCTAGGTGTCCCAATTTTTGACACTTGTGGCACTTGGTAGGGCAAAGACCTGAGTGATGAAACTTACATCGATTACATAGTGGTTGAGTTCCAACATATCCTTTTCCTTTGCAGTCCTTGGTAAGATGTCCCACTTTGCGACAACTAAAGCATATACCACATGGACCATCATGGTGTAGCGTGCATTGGTGGCATCGTGGTAAGTTTCCAGTATAAGCTCTTCCCGATGTTGGTGCAGCAACATAAACCCTGGCGGCTTCTTGTCTTCTATTCTGTTGTTGGTGATGGTTAGTTTTACGGTTTTGGTTGTCGTTATTATAACCTCTTGGGTCATATTCCCATTTCCTTTTGTTGTAGTTGATTTGGTTATCGTTGTTGTTGTTGTTGTTGTTGTTATTGTTGATAATGTTTTCCCTCTTCACAACTTGAGCCATGAGTATTTGAGTTATCTTAATGGTCTCTTCAATTGTTTGTGAATCGAAAGAGGTTACATCTCCTTGAATACATTTTGGAAGTCCTCCAATGAAACCTTTCAGTAGTTTCTCATTGTCCAAACCCATAGATGGACATAAAGCAGCCAACTCTTGAAACCTTTTGATGTAGGTCTCGATGTCATAACCAACGGTCACTAACTCATAAAATTCCATTTCCAATTTCTTCACCTCAGTGTGTGGACAATACTTCTTAGTCAACAACCTCTTGAATTGATCCCATGTGAGCTTGTAAGCATTTTCCATACCAATAGGTTGTGCATAATAATTCCACCATGACATTGCCTCATCCAAGAGTGTACTAGTAGCGAATTTCACCTTGCAAGCATCTGGGCAATCGCATAGAAGAAATAATGACTCGATCTTTTCCAACCAACGGATCATAGCGATGGCTCCTTCTATGCCCTTGAACTTTGGGGGATCACCGCTCTTAAAGTCCTGGTATGTACCATTTCGAACTCCAGACCCTCCTGCAGCTCCTGCAGCAGTAGCAAGTCTAGCGGTTTCAATAGCGACCACGCAGGCGATAGCAGCAGCTACCGTTGGTCGTTCTTTCTCTAGTGCCCTAGCTATACTATCCTCTATATACTTTTGGATAGCAGCTTGTGTCATAGCTGGTGGAGCTTTCTTCGGCGCCATAACTCTTCAAAATGAGAGGAAAATGAGACGTAGCAAAGTCCGATGTTAATAATAAACACTACAAAGAGATATGATATGAGGTGATAAGTTTGAGGTTATTTTTCAAAATGATCGACGGTTTCCTAAAAATGGGTTATGAGATGTCGTAAGTGCTTCAAATGTATGATGGTTTAGTGACTTAATGTGTGAATAACATGTAACTTGACATGTTAGTGGTGAAACAAAGGAGTGAGAGTGACTTCGCCGTACTTAAAGGTTTTAGCTCGGCATTTGACGTTATCGGTGATGAATCAGCTGATATTAAAATTGCGATAGGGAATGACAAAGCATTCTCCACATTATAATATGAGAAAATGATAATGGGATGGGTATTTAAAGGCATCCATGTGACAATCGATGTGAAATGAAAGTAAATAACTCGAAAAATGTATATGAATCCGCATGTAAAGTGAACATGCACTCATGATGAAATGATGAGATGCTATGATAATGTAGTTATAGTCTAGGGTCAATGATGCAACCTAGTTCTCTATAACTGAAGCTTTGATGCCAATCTGTCACACCCCCAAATTACCTGTTTTGCAGCGGAATGGAATTCCTGGGGATTGACTGTCATAGCATCACAATCACAGTTATATTGAACGACCTAAAGTGTCGTTTAAAAACACATCGTTTGATATTTAATTAAAACATTCAGAGTTACAAGATAGGTCCCAAAAGTTGATAAAGTTTGCGGAAAATATGTTCATTACAAGCCAAACGATGTTTTGAAAATGCCATAATATACAATGAGACGCGTCGACGTCGCGACTCTATGAGGGTTCCTTATTCGTGCCATGATGCGAATGTCTTAGTTACCTGAAAATACACTGCTAAAAGTGTCAACACAATGGTTGAGTGAGTTCATAGAGTTTAGTTAAATGTTTAATACGACTACCACAAGTATAAATTATGTATGACAAATATGTCACAAAAATGTTACAATTGCTATAAGTCCATGACACCGAAACTAGGCGATCATGATGTTAAGCCCCAACAGAGTGTTTTTCCAAACAACTCAAATAATGATATTAAATGAAATGCATCCGTTTAAACCGGTTTGGAATCCACCAACCCGGATGGAGGAGTCACCCTCGATAGATCTATCCACTCCCCCTCGCTTCTATGAAATTAACGGTTCATGTTATATAATGGGGACATTCAATTGGCATGAGGTAACTTAAGCAATGTAAATGAATTTGATATACTTGGCATCGTAATAAAAGTGATGTGCAATGTATTCTCCCCCGTAGGTTTGAAATAAAGTAAAAACTTGAATAAATCGGGGCTATGAAAACTCACTTGATGAATTGATGCGAAGACAAAAGTGAGTACACCGAAATGCAGCGTGAATCTCTAACCTGACCTATTATGAATGATTTGATATGTAATAAGTTATGATGTAATGTTATGCATGCAATTCGGATGATATTTATACCACTTATAAATTTTTGAAAATAATACTTTTCGTCGAAAAATAATCTTTTAACGTCTTGACCATTTTTAAATTACCTTACATGTATTTATGTTGAAATGATATCCGACGATAATCATTTAGTGATTTATTAAGAAATTATAACTTTTCGTCGTAAAATAATGTCGTTGAAATTTCCATGAAAGTGACTAAATGGCCTCTAAAAGCTAGTCGTAAAATGGTGCACGTCGAGCGTTAGGAAACGAACTCAACGGTTTTGGGAAGCTCGTATCATTATCTCAAAGTTTTAGTGTTTAAGTTTCCATCCTAGAGGTCTCGATCACGAAGAAAAATATAGGTTAAGTATGGTACCTGTGTCCAAAATATAGTTTAAGGGTGGTTTTCGGCCAAGTTTGAGTAACCGTATTTAATTCATTACAACTCCGCTAAACAAACGGTTGGACATTTTGGAAAATATGCTTGGCGAACTTACTTTTACTAGAAGACATCACTTTATAAAAAGTTCTACATCAATGTTCAAAACGACCTTCAACATGGTCACTTGTTTTGCCGTAATACTTGTCTATTAGAAATTTAATAGTTTTTCTTATATAATAAAGTTACGGCAACTTTGTGTAAACGTGTATGATTTAATCGTTACAAGTCCGTTTTCTACGTTTTATATGTCCTTAGCTTCGTATCAAAGTATACTAATATATTTTTTATAAGTCGAAATAATTTATAACGCCTAAGCCTCATTTTTTACTCGTACAAAATAGACGTAACATGCTGAAATTTTCAGAATTTATAGTTTTTGTCGCTTAACTTGAAAAATTCATAACTTCTTCGTTATAGCTCCGTTTTAATCTGTTCAAGCGGTCACGTTTTCGTTTTAAAGTGTATTTTCTAAATATCTAGGCCAAAAATTTTTATTTACTGTCGAGATTTCCAGATTTATAAAATAAGGACAGACCCTTTTAAAAACTTGTCGAAATGAGTTTTTCTCGCGCCAAACCTATTCTAACCCATTCAAAACAACTCCGAAGATATTCTAATCCTACCATACACCTTCTTAGGGTGTCATGGGTTCCTAGACATCACCAAGAGTGATATATTACAAGGAATAATTATAGGATGACATATATATATATATAACTCTTAAAATCAATGAAAAAGTGGTATAAACATCCATAAGTCTTGCATGTTTTGCTCAAATAAGATGAAATGAATATGAAATAAATATGAAAGATGAAAAATGGACATGAGATGCTTACTAGTTAACTTGATGAGGTTTATGATCAAAGGTTTATCCTAATCACCCAAGGTTTTTATTTCACAACCTTAATCAAGAGTGATACTAGAGTGTAAATAACTTGATTAGAAAAATTTTGATGAAATCCTTCTTGGTCCCTTGGTTGGCCGGTTCTAAGAGCAAGAGGAGAGGAAGAGAGTATTTTGATCTAAAACACTTAATGAATATGAGTAGTATGTGTTTAGATATTTAGTAGTATAATACATTATACTAGATATTATGCAAATTTTTAAGTGAGTCACCCCCCTTGTGTCGACAAGGGGGTATTTAGATTAGCAATTCATTTTTTTTATTATTCTAAGTATAATGTAAAGTAGATGTGTTTTTTTGTAAATATAGTTAAGTGATTAAGTACATTTTTAAGCTTGTAAGGTAGCGTCAATTAGAAATAAATTTTAACGGATCAAAATAAAACATATTGAAGTCATAAAAATTATAAAAATACATTTTTTGCAAAATTTGAGTGAAATAATAATTATCGTGTAGTATTTATGAAAACCGTCGTAACTATATAAATATAACAATTTATATACAAAATAAATTTAAAACACTGGGTAAACTCATAATATTATTTTTATAATCTTAATATAAGTATAAAAATATATCGGGATAATTTTTGGAAGTATCGGATCAATAGTTCAAAATAATTAATTACGCGATAACGTTTATTTAATATGAAATTATACGTTTAATGTAAAATGCAAAACCACGCATGAACTAATATGATGATAATGATGCTAATGATATGTAGACTAAACCTAGTCTATATGGAATGTCCTTGATGATTGTTCATGAATTCACAGCTAAACCACTAAGGTTACGCGAATTTGATACTCGTCAACCTAGTTTACGATAAATGATGAAATAATGAAGCATGAGAAGAAATTTTCTCCGGGAATGAATAGTGTTTTGTGAATAGTAAAATTTTGAATAGTGACCAGTGAATAGTAAATTCCCGAGATGAATAGTAAATTTGAGAAATGACCTGAAAGTACGAGTTGTCACAGGTTTCTAATGAGATGAGAAACTGATTTCCCAAAGGTTGATGGTTTTGTAAACTTAGTGTTCACACTTTTCCCTACAGTTTTCCTAAGCTCATTTTTTAAGGCAACAATAGCGAAACTCTTTTCCTGAAGTTGAGCTTTGAGTTCATCAATTTTTGCTATCAAAAAGTTTGTTTGCTCCATTGACTTAGTTCTAGCTTCTTTGACAGAGTCACTTAGTTCTATGTGATGCTTTCTCAAAGACTCATTTTCCTTTAGTAATTTGGCCACACAAACCGCTAATTCATCATTTATCATTTGAATATCATCAATAGTATTAACATCAGAATTACTTGTAACCAAATTACTTTTCACACGCATATTAGAAATATGTTTCTTCAAATTGTTGATAGTTGACTCTTTGTCTTCAAGCTGAGCTTTCAAAGTGTTAATTTCAAAAGTTCACGCAATTCGAAATTCGGATTTTACATGGTTTGTAAAGTTGAAAACTTTCTTCTTTACTCTGTATCGCAATTTCAAGTGAAATGCAATGTTTTTCAAGTTTTGAGAATTTGTTTGAAAGTTCATCAAAAGCCTTTTTGTCAACCATATCATTTGTTTTGAAATTACTAGACTCAGCCTCAACCAAGGAACATTTATCAGAATCATGTTCAACATTAAGATCAGTATGTTTAGGTACATTAGCAGATGCACTATGTTGAACAGTTAAGGGTACCTCATCACATGACACCTGCTCAATTTTTGGTGCGATATCGCATCCACATCATGTGTAACAAGAGTCACTGGATCGCCGGCAGTGTCAAGCTTATCTATCTCTGAGCCTCTGTATTCAGTGTCAACTCGATCCATTATCCGGTGCTTTACCCGACTCATCATTAATTGTTGTCTCGACATTCGCATTCAGCAACACCCGATTCTTCAACAGATACATTACCCCACTTATCACAACAATCTCTCAACTGCACGAGACTCTCATCCACTTTTTCATCTTTCTGAGTAACTTCCTCAATATACTTCTCCACATTATCCATGAGATGGATAAGTGTCTCTATGAACACGCTAATTTCCATTCCAGTGTGTTTCTTGAAAGACACTTCATCATGTCTTGACCATAATCGATGTAAATTCCCCGATGGTACTGATCAATTGTTTGTGGATCACCGAAGTGCAAGACTGGAACTATCCTTTTGAACCTTTTCTTTATCAAGTTATTGTTCCAATTGTTCTAAGTTCAACAGCAAGTTTCTAGTCAATGTAGGTAAATCATGACGGAAGATGGCACTACATGTTCAATCCCTAATTGTGGACAAAAGTATGCAGCGAGGTGAGAGTGAAATAACTGATAAGGTTCAATGTTACTTTCCATTAGCATGGCATTTTGTAGCCCAAACTGGTGCAATTCTCTCTCTTAGATTAGAACACGGAGATCTCACATCCTCATTGCTTAATTCAATCATCATTAATCGATCGATGTAGCATACATTATCATTGTTGTCCACAACATCATACGTTTAAGCACTTCGAAATCACTGGGTCAGTAGAGTAAGACATGATGTGGTAGAATGCACGGGATTTTACAAGTCTGTGATTTAAACCGAGAAATAGAATCTTTCACGGGATTTTACTAAAATCAAGACCAAACCGTTAAGCAATGACCAATGGAATGTGTTAAGATGACTGATGGATCGACACAATGATAGACAATTGTGTGTTAGGATATATGATTGTTTGTAGGATTAGCAGAGATATTGTTTGGTTGAGATTTGGATTGGTTTATGCCCGTTTTTACTGAGAAATTTAGGTCTAAGAACATAAAAACCTTAATAACTTCTGTTCGGAGCGGATTTAGGCCTCGAAGATTGACCTCATTTATTTGGCATGCCATTCTCCTCATTCTCACGGTCGTTTTGATGGGTAGAACGCTGAAAACGAAGTTACGGTTCAAAAGTTATGGCCGTTTGAAGTTTTATCGGGAAAAGTCAACAAAAAGCTATGAAGACAAGTCGCTAAGTCACCAAGTCGCTAAACACAAGTCGCTATGAACCAAGTCGCTACACAGTCAAGTCGCCAAAGAGCAACTCGCTAAGGTCCAAGTCGCTAAGAATACTAAGTACAAGTCGCTAACAAAATTGAAAGCAAGTCGCTAACTTCACCAAGTCGCTAGCCATAGTGGAGAATCCACTAAGTTGTACTGTTTGTCGGCTTGTCTCAATAGACAAGTCGCTAGGACCAAATCGCTAACAATTAACACTACAACTCGCTACCTTTTACTGAATCAAGTCGCTACGATGAAAACCACTACGAGAGCCAAGTCGCTAGCAAGAAAAACTTCAAAAACACACTTTTCAATCCAAAACAAGGTCAACCACAGTGATTCAAGCTTTCCAAATCAAAACCCAAGCACTTACAATGATTCTTAACAAAAAAGTACACCCAAAATTCAAACTTTAACACTAGAAATGATCCAAATGATGCAAAAACCACTAAACTTTTTCAAACTCAAAAACCATCTAAAAACACTAGAAATCCAAGGATATGTAAGAGAGATGATCAAACCATGGCTCTTGATACCAATTGTAGCATATTGGATTTCACAAACACATCATAACATAATAATATTAGGCATATGGTTTAAGAGTTTAGAGAGAGAAAGTAGAAGGTGGGAGCCTTTCTAGAGAGAAAGTAAACAAAGAAAGAAAGGTTAGATTGAGTGAAAGGTCCAACCCTCTACCTTGGGAGGTAGAGGGTATTTATAGTTACATAATAGCGTCCTCCTTCGATTTGTAGATCAGGCATACAGTGGGTAAAGACCCGTCCTTCCTCCACGGTATTGCACTAAACTAAATAACTAACTAAATAACTAGTAAATAACGTAATGTCTACGAGCTAACTTATACTAGATTATATTTGGGATGACCGATACTTCACTATGGAATTTTCTAATTCCTAACAAGAGCATTGTTTACAATCCACCCACAAATGTACACCCAAATCGCCTTAGCCTACCTTGTATGCACTCACTTTTAGTGCATTATTGTTATCATACTAAACCCTTAGTTCAATTATGTTAGGAATTGGAAATTCCATGTGAAAGTGTCGGTCACCCCAATTATGGTCTAGCATATGTTAGCTCATAGACTTGTAGTTATTTACGTTGTTTAGTAGTTAATTAGTTAATTAGTAGCGTAGATTAGTTTAGAGTAACACCGTGGAGGAAGGATGGGTCTTTACCCACTGTATACCTGATCCACAGGCCGTCAGGAGGTCGTTTAGTTTGTAACTATAAATACCCTTCCCACTAAAGGAAGGGTGGTGCTTTCTCATTAATCTAACCTTGCATTTGCTTTGTTTATCTCTCTATAAACACCCTCTCTACTCTCTTCATCTCTCTAACATGGCTATCTTGTTTAATCATCTACCTAGACCACCCGAATCATCTAAACAACATAAATATATGATCCTACAATTGGCATCAGAGCCTAGGTTTTGTTGTTTGTGTTGATTCTCGTGGTTTAGTTCTTGGTTTTAAGCGTTTTTTTTCATGCGATTCTTTGTTGCAGTTTGTTATGGTTTTAAATGTTTGGATGCAGTTTGATGCTAGTTTATGTGATGTATTGATCCGGTTTGCTGCTTGTGGTTGTTTGTTGAATATAATATGGGTTGATGTCTTTGGATGAGCTGTTTGTATAAATGCTTTTATAGTTCTGGTTTTGATAAAGTGTTAAAGCAGTTCAGGTTTTGATGCAGTTTTATGTTTCTGGTCTGATTCTGGCATGCTGCTGCTGTTGTTCTTCAAAGCGATTTGTGTCAAAATGCTTTTGAGCGTTTTGTCTTTTACTGGAATGCAAGTTGTCACAATGTCCAGATTCATTGAACCAAAGAGGCGAGTTGTCTGTTTGTTAAATCATGCAGTTTGTGTAAAATGGTCAAAGCGGTTTGTCAAATTTATAATTTGAAGCGACTTGTCAAATTTCATATAGATGCGGTTTGTGTGTTTTCAAAATACTGATGCGGTTTGAAGACATTTGACAGATGCAGTTCGTTGAAAAGTCAAAAGCGACTTGTTAGAATGAAAGGATGCGGTTTGAGGGAAAAGATAATGAAAGCAATAACATCATGAATCTAATTTGTCTACCTCAGATCACAACACAATCAAACAAGATTTACAAACATTTACAAACATCATACAAGATTCGACAAACATCATCAAGCTAAACTTAATCACTACTACATCATACAACTATGTCACTACCTTGAATCATGACTACATCAAAGATCATCAACATCAAGTCTCAACAATTATCAAGATCTCAGATCTATTCGTGGGTTAAAAACAAATTAAATACCATTTTCAAATCCATATAAACCCAATGAAATCTTCATAGATCTTTTATCACCAAGTTTCATTATCAATTGTCAAACCATCTCACATATCTAAAGTAAATCACGTCTAATATCAGCAATGTTCCAATATGTGAATGGTTCATTCAAACACATAGATCTCTATC
This sequence comes from Chrysanthemum makinoi, assembly GCA_910596185.1. Taxonomy (NCBI): domain Eukaryota; kingdom Viridiplantae; phylum Streptophyta; class Magnoliopsida; order Asterales; family Asteraceae; genus Chrysanthemum; species Chrysanthemum makinoi. Next base: position 88,356,860 of record OU343216.1, read on the forward strand.
GATCTATACACATATGGATGCATGCCTCACTGATTATTTAAGAATACTTCTTGGTAATTTTTGAATCATAAAAGTAAGATGATAAACAACTTCTGTTTAAAACCTTTTATGAGATTCGACTTTTGAGTTAAAATGAAAAGGAAATGGTGCTAAAACTCAAGATTATATACCTTCTGAGATCAAGATATTTGAAGCTTAACTTCAATTGCTATTCGAAGTCAAAAGGAAAAAGATCTTAACAAATTATGTTACATCTTTTTTCTTGTTCGATTTGATAATTATCGAAAGGATATTCAAATGGATCTCAGAAATAAATTTCGTGTATATCATATGATATCGAGACCTTCAAAAGAAACTAAATCACGAAACATTTATCGTCATAGATCTCTAATTTTTGTTAACAATATCTGAACACTTCAAAAGAGTAATCAAAACATACAAGTTTAGCTCTCCTTTTCGATTCGGTTCAAAGAAAATGAAATGATAAATGAAGAAAACAAAAAGATTCGGTGGTCATGTCCAAGAAAATAATTATGCTAGCCATTACCTTGGAGTGGATCTCGGTGCTAATTCAATGAACCCCAAGCCATCCCTGTGGCATTCGAGAGAAGCATTGAGTGTCTGGGGTTTGTCAACTATTGATGAGATGTGACATCAGAGTTTTTTTTAATGGTATTAGGAATAAGAAAGGAGAGAGGCGGATTGTTGTGGAGGTAGGCGTTTGGTTGAGAATTATTAGGGAAAAAGTGAGATAAGTGGTGATTATATATCCCAAATAATTAGGGAAACCGGTTGTGTCAATGCTTGAGTATTTCAATGGGCAGAATAGATTTCATTTAAAGTTGGGAATCAGGTTGGACTCAAACGTGGGCTTGATAGTACCTAGATTGGGTCAGTGCAATTTTGATCTTGGTGTGGTAATCATATATAACATTCATAAATGGAAATAGAACTCACATATGCAACGTCAAATGTATTTTTTTATGACTAAATTGTTGATATCCTTTGATTGATGGACCGAAGTTAAAGTCTTAAGTGGATCGGGTTTGAATCGACGTGGACTTGTTTTGATATGTGTGAATTTGGAGCATTTTGGATTATTGAATGTGTTAGGATTTAGTAAATCCAGTTATTAAAGTATCGGTCACCTCAAGTATATGTAATCGTCAGAAAGCTCGTAGTCGTAGTTATTGAATTTTAGGTAGTATTTAGTTTATTAACACCGTGGAGGACGGACGGGTCTTTACCCACTGTATGCCTGATCCACAGCCCGTTGGTGGCATTTATGTATGATACTATAAATACCCTCTACCTCCCAAGGTAGAGGGTTGGAGCTCATTATAATACTTTTACTTTCTCTCACTAAGTTCCCTAAACCTCTAAACTTTCTCTCTCTAAAAACCAATTGTATACGCCCCTATATGATCATGGTTTGATGTTTTTTAGGAATCCAATATGTTACAAATGGTATCAAGAGCCATGGTTTGATCATCTCTCTTACATGTTCTTGGATTTCTAGTGGTTTTATATGGTTTTTGGGTTTGAAAAAGTTTAGTGGTATTTGCATCATTTGGATCATTTCTTGTGTTAAAGTTTTGATTTTGAGTGTACTTTTGTGTTTAGAATCATTGTACGTGCTTGGGTTTTGATTCGGAAAGCTTGAATCACTGTGGTTGGGTTAGTTTTGGATTGAAAAGTGTTGTGTTTGAACTTTTCTAGCTAGCGACTTGAGTCTCAGAATAGTGTTCTTTGTAGCGACTTGCTTCTGTATTATTCAGCGACTTGTAGTTGTTGTGGTAGCGACTTATGCCCTAGCGACTTGTCTTTTGAGACAAAGCGACAAATAGTACAAAGTAGTGGCTATACCATTTCGGCTAGCGACTTGTCAACTTAGCGACTTGTCTTTACAATCTTCATCGACTTGACTTTATTGTTGGAAGCGACTTGTGCCCTAGCGACTTGTCTTTTGAGACAAAGCGTAATATAGTACAAAGTAGTGGTCGTATTGTTCAGTCTAGTGAGTTGTTCTTTAGCGACTTGTCCACTTAGCGAGTTGTTACTTTAGCGACCTGTGTCTAGCGACTTGTATCACTAGCGACTTGTGCTTCTAACGAGTTGTCACTCTAGCAACTTGTGAGCCTAGCGACTTGTCCACTAAAGCGACTTGTATACTTAGCGACTTGGTGACTTAGCGACTTGTCTTCAAGGTTATAGCGACTTGATTAATTATTGTTTCTAATACGGTTTTCTCATGATTTAGTAAAATCCCGTGAAAGAATCTATTTCCCGTTTTAATCATAGAATTATAAAATCCCGTGAAATCTGTAATCATATCTACCAACGTGCCTACAATCATCTCTTCTGTAGCTGAGGACGTTCAAGCAGCTGGATCAGATACTCGTCCACCCATGCTTGACACAACTGACTATGACTCATGGGCTCAACGAATTAGGTTGTATTATTTGGGAAAGGAAAATGGGGTCAACATTCTCAAATCAATTGATGAAGGACCTTATCAGATTGAGACTACAAGAGACACACTTGAAACTGCTGCGGATGGAACAGTGATCTTAGGTTTGGACAGGCCAAAGACGTATGATGAGCTCAGTGATAAGGAGAAAAATAGATATGATGCAGATATCAGGGCTTCAAACATTATACTTCAGGGTCTTCCAAAAGACATCTACAAGTTAATCAATCACAACACTGAAGCCAAGGCAGTTTGGGAAAATGTCAAGATGCTTCTCTCTGGTTCTGAATTAACTAAAGAAGACAGAGAATCACAACTGTATGATGACTTTGAGCACTTTAAGATGATACCAGGGGAAAGTGTCACTGAATATTACGTGAGGTTCCACAAGCTTGTGAATGACATGAGGAATATCAAAATGACTATGCCAAATATTTAGCTAAATTCAAAGTTTGTGAACAACATGAATCCCGAATGTCACAAATTTGTCACTTCTGTCAAGTTAAATAAAGGGTTGAGGAACACTAACTATGAGCAATTGTATGCATTCCTGCTTCAGAATGAGAGACATGCTATGTTTGAACGAATGATTCTTGAAAAGTTCAAATCTAATCAGGGAGAGGCAAGCTCATCAAATGACTCAACCGCATTCTACACCAATGTAGGGATTACTACCAAAGCCTCACAAGTCATACCTACGGGTAATGGTAACTACAAGCTCATTCCAGATCCAGCATATAAGCCTCCTGATTCAAACACTCTCATGGAAAACTTCATAAATCAATTATCTCTCATGGTTAGTCAAAATCTGAATTCCACTCCTCACACCAACAATAACCTCATAACAGCATCCAATCCACACAATCAAGATACTGTCAAAGATGGAAAGGTGGTGGTGCAGAATGTGCAAGGAAGACGGTATGAACAACGGATGATTGGAGCAGGTTATGGTAATGCTGGTGCAGGAGGAGGGTATGTGGCTAATCTGAATCGTTGAAGGAATGCAAATCAAGGACAAGCAAAGCCAATCAAGTGCTACAACTGTGGTGGTGATGGACACATTGCAAGGAACTGCACATCTCCAAAATGCCCTCAAAATGCAGAGTATTTCAGGGACAAGATGCTGTTAGTACAAGCTCAGGACAGTGGAGCGGTTTTGGATGAAGAAGAGTTGTTGTTTCTTGCTGAGGGAAATGCCAAAACCTATGATGCTGATGTGGATGAGCAGCCAATTCAGGAAATAGGTCACAATCATCAAAATGCCTTTCAAGTAGCTGACTGTGATGCATTTGACTATGATGTCGATGATGAACCTACTGCCCAGAAAATCTTCATGGCTAGCATTTTACCAATGGTATCTCCATAGGTCTCTTTACCACAACAGGCTGGTCCATCCAAAGATTCAATCATTTCAGAGGTATTAAAACTATACGATGAAGTTGATAAGCAAAAGATACATAACTAAGTACAATCTCATGAAACTTATGAATCAGATATAGACAATGTGGATGATAGTAATAGTGTCCCATATGACCAATATGTGATACAAAGTGAAAGTGAGATTGTACCAAGTGATGTATCTTCTGTAGTCAATGATGACTATACTTTTGATGAATACCCTACATGTGCCCCTGATGATTCTGTTATCTCTGAACTGAATGCATATAAATAACAAGTTGCTATTTATGAACAACATGCTAAGTTTGAGTTAACTACCCGTGAGCAGGAAATGGATGACCAAATGCGTACAATTATTAGAAAAAGTAATTTTAGAGAAGAAGCGTTAAAACAAGAGTTAAACTCCTTACAAGAAAAGCTTTCTAAAACTGTTAAGCAAAAACAAGAACTTCAAGATAATGTTAAAGTGCTTAAACAAGAATTTAATGCTAAGGAATCAAAACTTTTGAATGATTTTTCCAATCTAAAAACTTTGAAAAACAAGCTTGAAAATAAGTTGTACGTACAAGGGAATACCATTCAGACTACTCACATGATCACTAAGCACAGAGTCTTAAGCGATAAGCATAGTATTCCCCTAGTAGAGGAGCCAAATCCCGAGTATTGTAAAAAGGCTAAAGCTTTCCATACGATTGTATATGATGGTAATGAGATCCTCAATCCTAGTCAAAAACCATCATGTATTGGAAGCACGGAAGAGGATAGAAAATTAGAAGATGCCTCTAGGGAGAAAATGGATAAGAAGCTAAAAGATCCTGAGTGTAAAAAGAAAAACATAACGATCAAACCCCATGATTATACTAAAGAAAATTGGATCTCTCTGAACATGCTTAAGCCTCAAACTCAATAAACCCCAGAACAAATTTTTTGGAAGAAAGATATGGAAAAGAAAAAAGCAAATGTACTTGTTGCAACAAACCCTCCCCTTAGGAAAGTGCCTCCAGCTACTGTGTATCCTCCGAATACACCAATGCATTTAGTTCCTAGAACTATTTCCACTAATAGAAAGACCTTAATCAGCCTGTATGTTGTGTATCAACTATTCGTTGATTTTGAGAAGACATGTAAGAAGAGTATCACACCTACAGGGATAACTGAAAGGGAAAGGGGTTTTGAGCAAACTAAAGAATGTTATTTAACTAGGGTCATGCCTTTCTTTAAACAATTAAAAGGTCAATTTGAGAGTCTTCAAAAGGGGATGGACTCAGACATTAAAGAAATGAAAAAGGAATTTGATGCAATGATAGTTGAAGTCAATGATTATGAACGGGAACTCTAATATAATGAAATTGAAAGGAAGAATCTGCATATCTTAAATGAGAACTTAGTATTAAGTTGTGTGGCTAAAGATGTGTTTTATACTGTTACTAAGCATTCTATTACTGCTTCTCAATTTCATGAATTAACTGTTGCTTTGAAAGTTTCCCATGATCGTGTCATTGAGCTTGAAAACAAAAACTCATAACTAAATGATAAAATTGATCAGGATGATCACGATAATTTGGTAAAACACTTTTCTAAGCTAGAAGTTGAACATTTTGAGTTGCAACTAAAATATCAACATCTCAAAGAAAATGTCAAAACCTCAAACATCAAGACATCCTCAAATGTTCCAGATTTTGACGCACTTTTTGAAATAAACAAACGTGATGAATAGATTCAATGTCACTGTAACACGATCAAAAAGTTGAAAGCCCAAATTTCACAATTAAAGGGTGAAAAGAACAATGTGACTGGCTCCCAAATGCCTCCTCCTTTAGATTCTCAGTGTTCTCAAACTTTTCATCTTCAAAACTTGGTTAATGTTTTACAAAAGGAAAATGAGAGTTTTCTAGAAGAAAATGAAAAAGTTAAACGACACTTTAAAGAGTTATATGATTCAATGAAAGTCACTCGTGACAAGAACAACGAAAAATAACGTCTTTACAAAAGGAAATTGAGAATCTGAGGAGTCAGGTAAAAGGGAAAATGCCACTTGTCTTTAATGAGAATGTTGCATCAAAGTCATCTGCGAGACTCTAAATATCTGTGGATTTGTTAAATACATTCCTCCACATCTTAGAAATAACGAACTTGTGTTTCATAACTATTTCTTTCACCTTAAGGATAGTCTAGAATGTCTCCGTGAGATTGTAGAAGAGGATTTCATAAATAAGCCCCTTGATAGTGAAATTAGGTTTGCGTGCATTCAGGCAAAAAGATCTCAGGAGCTGTTAGAATGTTTAAGAGCAACATGTCCTAAATCCTTATGTGAGAAAGATAAAGCTGTAATGCCTTGTTCCATGCCTAGTGCTAAGTATGCAACCCATTCTATGCCCAGTATTAAGAAAGTGAATTTTAATGTGCCTTCAAGCAGCTCAGATCCCAACACTTCTAAACCTAAATTGCAAAAAGTAGCAAAACCAACTAATGTTCCCATTCCCTACGGAGTAGAAAGTGACACTAAAGCGAGCAGGTCAAAGCCTCAAGGCAACACAAAGAATGATAGGACCTTGCAAGCTAGGAATGTTCATTGGAAGAAAGTAGAAGATCATCTTAGGGAGAATTTGAATAAAACGAATCGTGTTGATTCTAGTGTTAGCTGTAAGCATCTTTGTAATTAATGCGAATTCTGCTACTTTTGGCGAAACATGTAATGATGATTGCTTGGTTTCTGTTACTACTTATGAATGTGGTGTGAATGATTTGATTAATGCTATTAAATGCCCAGTTAAAATTGTTAATGCCAAAAATCAAGCTAAGAAGGCTAGAAAGCAAAGGCGGAAGAAGGTTAGAAAACATTAGAAACCCACAGGAAGAAAATTTAGTAATATAGGTTATCAATGGATACCTACTAACCGCAAATTTAATCTTAATGAGTTGTGCCCTAAATTTTCTAAGTCAATGCCCATTAGGAATCGGATGCCCACTGGCAGAACTATACCTTTAAGAAGTGAACATGCTTTGAATAGATTAACTGTTTCTACTAGCCTGGCATCTACCACTAATGATTTTATTGACTCAGTTTCTGATGTGGTTGTTCCAATCTCTTTGTCTAACCAAGTGGAACCCATTATTGCATAGGGTTCCTGGTATATGTAAAAACATATACCTTTTCGTTATCAAAACCGGACCAAAAAGACCAAAAACTAACCCCTAAAGCCATAAATATTTGTGTTTTTGTGTTTATGTATGTGCAGGTAACGGATATTGTAAAATGGCAAAAAGAAGACAAGTGGACAAAAACGAGCACGAGAAGGGAAGGAGCACGAAGTTACGGGACCAATGATAATTTTATTTGAAGCATCGAGACAAGAGAAGAAAAATTTAAAGACCAAACGAAGAATTAATTAATTAAGAAGAAAAAGAAAGAGAAGCAAAAGAAAAATAGAAGAAAGAAAAGAAAGAGAAAAATTCAACTTGGGGACCAAGTTTTGAGGGTTTTATTTGTGCCAAGATCTAAATAGTTTAGAGACTTTTATGAAAAATTATTAGGGGTCAAATTGTAACTAGTGGGTCTATAAATACCCACCTCCCTCACCTCATTTTATCATCTTTATTTTTATTTTGTACCCAAACTCTTGTATTTTATTTTTATACTCTTTAGTTTTATAAAAGTTTTATTTATTTCTTGCATCTCTATATTCTTCTCATCTCTTAATCCATTTTATTTCATTTTATTTTATAAAAATATGCCATGAAGAGTTGAGTTATAGTAAGATTGTGTGAGTGTATTTTATACGCTCCGTGCACACAGCTCAACATATCATATTTATATTTTTATAAAAGTTAAGTTTTTGTTTATTTTATTAAAGCTCACGTTTTATTGTTTTATTTAGCTTAAAAATAGTAAAAAGTCTCTAAAAATCTTGTCCTTTTCACAAAAAATCCAAAAATATATTTAATTTTCATCATAAAACTTTCGTAATTTTCTGAGCTCATTTATTATTTTTAAAAAATCAAAAAGCAGTTTCGTCCTTTTTCTCTAAAAAATGCTTTTCGAAATTTATTTTAAAAAATAGTAAAAATGTTAAAAAATATTTTATATTTTCTGGTAACTTCTCATAGTTTTCTTAAGATAGTGTGAATTTTTTATATTTTTTGAACTAGTTTACTATTTATTTTGATTTATTTGCTATTTTAAACATAAAAATCGAAAAAAAAATAATTATTTTATTTCGAAAATTCTAAAACGTTTTCTGTGAGCTTCTATCAGTTTTCTAATGTTTCTAAAAAATATTTGGAATTTTCGGAGTTCATTTGATATTTTTCCTTGATTTATTTCCTTTCCTAAAAAAAAAAAAAAAAAAAAAAAGAAACCTTATATTTTAAATCTTAACCTTAATAACCAAATTAGTTTTTGTGGAAACATATCTCCTTGAGAGAGTTTGGTGGTTAAGATTTGATTTATTAAGATTAGTTTATCTTTTATTTTAGCTTTTTATTATAAAAATCTTATATTTATATATTTGTGCTAACCCTTAAAGTTATGATTTTGTTTGTGTAATCCCATCCTACCTCATAAGGCGTGGAGCTTAAGGGTCTTTAAGCATTTTTAATACATAAAGTTTGAAGCTTTAGTAATTTTTAAGCTTGTTGGTGAATAAAGTTTTAAACTTTACTTACTAATTAGTGGATAAGATTAATAAAGTTGTAAACTTTTGTATTAATTTGTGCTTATAAGATCGGGTGGTTTTATTCCTCTCGTTTCATCACCGGGTTTTATTCTCTTAACTTTTTATCATTTTTAGCTTAGAATATTAGTTTACCGTTACGTTTAATTTTTCGTATGATGCTTGTTAAGTCTTTTAGTATCATTCTCTTAGCTTAATATTAATCGTCACTAGTTGTAGTTTGTCATTTAAATTTTAGTTTAAACTTTAATTAGTTAAATTAGTTTTAAAAAAATTATTAAAAAAAATTAAAAAGTCAAAAAATATATTTTAAGCTATTTTCAAAAAATCAAAATCAAAAACCAAAAAATAGTTTAAATTTTAGATAATTTTTAGATCACATTTTTAGTTGTAAAAAATATTAGATCACTTTTAGGGGTTAAAATAGATTAATTTGCATTTTAGAATACGCTTTTTTTAGCATAAAGTAATTTGCGTCTTTAGTTCTATTTACATACTTAATTGAGATTACTTGTTTGCACCTTAGGATTAGTAGATTTATATGCCTTTTATTATTATTGCTTGCCCGTAGTTTAGAAATCCTCAAATCCTTTTAACACATTCAAATCCCGATAATCGCGACGTGAGTTGGAAATTCCATTCAACCCTCGTTCGGAACGATCTCGGTACTCAAACCTAACACGTTTGAGTTACCCCGTAATACTACACACTTCTCTATTATTGGTTTTATCAAATCAATTTTTGGCGCCGCTGCCGGGGAGGGCTTGTAGTGAATTTTCGTATTTCCGTCTCGAATCGCGTGCATTTGAAGATCCTTCCCCGAGTGAAGTTACCGTTGTTTTTGTAAATATAAATTTTTCAAAAACCCAAAAAACATCTAAAACCACCAAAACATTCTTCCTAGAGTGTTTACAAAACCAAAAAAAAATTAAAAACCAACAAAAAACGGCGTCAATTGTTACGTCGGCTCACCTCAGAAGTACAACATATACACGGGGTATAAGGAAAGTCTTGACATTAAATTGCAGGTGAAGAACGATCCACTTCGTTCCGCTCCGCTGCGCGTACTTTTGGGAGCTACCGAGCACCGGTTGACGCGAAGGTTACAAAAATATTGTTTTTTCAAAGTTTTCTAAATATAAAAACCAAAAAGATTTTCCTTTTTCAAAATTATTTTTCACTTTTGATTTTTAGTTTTTAGTGCATGCTTTTCGTTCTCAATCACGATGTAATCGCAATCATAGAATAGACGTACCCGAGTTACGTACTATCGTTGAAGAACCCGTCGTCATGGCAGATACTCGAACGATGATCGAGTTACTTCAAGCTCCCGTAGACGGCTACGGTGATGCTATCGTTATTCCACCACTTGATACCGAAATTTTGAACTAAAAATGAACTTAATTCAATTGGTTTCAAATAAACCTTTTTGTGGTTTAGACCATGAGGAGCCCCACGCACACCTCCGTTGGTTTAATCAAGTTGCTTCTACGATAAACTTTCGGGGCGTCACTCATGAGTCAGTTAAATTGAGATTATTTCCATTTTCCTTGAGGGGGCAGCCCGGACTTGGCTCGAAAAAGAACCCCTCAATCAATTACAACATGGGCCGATCTTTCTAAGAAGTTTGTGAATCAATTCTTTCCTCCTTCGAAAATTACAATGTTACGAAATCAAATCATTAATTTTCAACAAAATTCGATGAAAGTTTTGGAGAAGCATGGGATAGATTTAAAGAACTTTTGCGAAAATGCCCAAATCACGGTTTTACCGATCTTCATCAGATTGATACGTTCTATAATGCTCTTACTCCGTCCGATCAAGATTCGCTTAACGCAGCCGCCGGTGGTAACATCTTGAGTCGTATGCCCGTCGATATTAGAACGATAATCGAAAATAAGTCAAAAAATTTCTCGTCTAGAAACCGTCCGGTTGTTTCTAAGATCGCTACTAATGATAACTACGTTCAGAGGAGTGAGTTAAGTGGGCTGACTGACCTTACTGATGCTATTAATTCTATGATGAGAGAGTTTAAGATTCAGAAATCCGAACCAGTCAAAGCCGTTACCGAAACATGTGTTATTTGCGGTGGTCCTCATCCGTACTATAATTGTCAAGCCACCGATGGCGATCTCAGAAATGCTTCCGTAGCATCTGCTAATCCGGTTCAAAATCAGAACCAAGGATACCGTGCCAACCAAATGGGACCACCCGGTTTTGCACCCATTCCACAACAAAACCAAAACCGTTATCAAAACCAATCTTACAATCAAAACCGAGGAGCTAATCTTAATCATGGTAATCAAAACTACCAAGCTCCTCCACCTCAAGTTTATCAACAACCGTATCAACCACCTCATCAAGTTGCTCCGAACAACGAGTTTCTAACTTACATGAAGAATTCCGATAACACCATTAAAAGTTTGCAAAATCAAATCACAAGTATGAGGAATGATTTCAAAAGGGAAATGGAAGCTACGAGTAACAAGCAGATGAGTGAAATGAGGAATATGATGGCTAGTTTCTTTCAAGCCAATCAAGCTTCTACTTCTTATTCTCAACCATCGGGTTCTAGTACTCTTCCGAGTAATACGATTCCTAACCCGAGAGGTGATATGAAAGCGATCACTACCCGAAGTGGTGTTGCTTACGATGGACCCACGGCTCCTACCATTATTTCTTCTTCTCCGTCTCATGTGGTAGACCGTGAGACCGGGGTGACAAAGGACCCGGTGCTTCCTACTAATAGGGAGTACCGAGAATTTCCAACCCACGGTTGTCCCGACGTCTGAGCCCAAGGATGCTCCGGTTAGTGTTGAAAAGACTAACCCAAAAAACAACTTCCGTTACCGTCAAGGATGAATTATCAAAAGCAACGCGAACAAGCAAATCTTCAAATGGAAAAATTCTTTCAAATATTTCAAGATCTTCACTTCGAAATTAGCTTCGCGGATGCTCTTCTTCTCATGGCTAAGTTTGTTTCGACACTAAAGGGATTATTAAGTAACAAAGAGAAAATTGTGGATTTGGCAAAACGTCTTTGAATGAGAATTGTTCGGCGGTTATTCTCAAGAAACTTCCCGAAAAGTTAGGTGACCCCGGCAAGTTTCTCATTCCGTGCGATTTTCATGGAATTATTCAGTGCTCCGCCTTGGCCGATCTTGGCGCGAGTATTAATTTGATGCCGAAATCAATCTATGAAAAGCTTTCATTTCCCCCACTTACCCCAACGTGTATGACCCTCGAGCTAGCCGACCGTACTACGACAAAACCAATCGGTATAGTCGAGGATGTTTTTGTTAAAGTGGGGAAGTTCGATTTCCCCGCTGATTTTGTTGTAGTTGATTTCGATGCCGATCCTCGAGTACCCCTCATTCTCGGAAGGAGTTTCTTAAGGACGGGCCATGCGTTGATTGATGTGTATGAAGGAGAGATCACTTTACGAGTAGGAAATGAAGCCGTCACGTTCAATGTTAACCATACTTCCAAATCTCTAACCAACGAATATGATGTGGCCAAAATTAATGACACCGAGGTGACAAAGGACCCGGGATTTCCTACTAATAACGAAGTACCAAAACGTCCAACCTCCGTTGGTTCAAAAGTTGGGCCTAAATCATCGAGAATTGATCCGAGTCTTTCACGTTTTACGGTTAAGAGTTTGTCGACGATACGTGCTGAACAAAAGAAATTAGAAAAGGAGTCTACAACGGTTGTGGTGGAAAATGCTAGCTCTAAGAGCACACCACTTGTCCCACCTCCGCTTTCTGTTTGTTGTGTTGAACTTAAGAACGTCGAGTTTTCTTTGAGTGGCAATCCCTCCTTCTTCTGAAAATATTGAACTTTCTTCTAAACAAATCATTTCTGATTCTTCCTCTTCCCTCACTAAATTTGAGGAGGATGATTCTATCATGGAAGAAATCGAGGCTTATTTAAAAAGTGATTCAGTTTCACCGGAAATTGATAATGCCGACATCGACATCGAGGGAGATATTCGTTTAATTGAAGAAATGCTCTCTTCACTCTCTCCGAAAGAAAATGAAATTAAAGAAGTCAAGCCGTCTACTAATCCTTCGGAGCCCGAGCTCAAGGATTCTTCCATTGATTTACTTCTCGAGGAGTTCGCCGATGAACTCGCTCGCATGGATCCTCTTCCACCGGGAAGTGAGGATGACGTCTTTGATTTTAGAGCCGACTTACGCGAAATTGAATATTTGTTATATCAAGATCCGTCGATTTACTTCGAGAAGTTCACCGATGAACTTGCTCCCACCGACTCGATTCTTTCCAAGATTAAAGAAAATAAATACGATGATCCATTTTACCCAAAGAAAGAAAAGGAAGTGAAGATTTCGACTGATGAGCTTATTGATACTGAGGTCCCACACTATTTTTTATCCGAGAGTGATTCCTCTTCTCGTGAGGATTTTCACGTAGATGATACGTTGATTTCGTTCCTTTCCGAGGACAAGATTTTAACCCAGGATACTCATCGGAGCGGATATTCATATCACAAAAGTTAACCGAAAAAATGATCCTCTCTTGGATGCCTTCATTGTTAAACCTTCAAACTACATTTCTCGTACCATGGACTCCTTCTTCTATGGAGTCATTTCTCTTTGATCCGTCATCCCGTCGTCCACCCTCCAAAACCACCGGATGATAGATCATTCTTTCTTGATATACCTTATGTGAGTTTGGGAGAAGTTATCCCTTATGTGCTTGAGCCCGACATTTTCTTCCCCTCCCAACCCACCCATTCTCTTTCCCTCCGGAGTGAGGATACCATCTTTGATCCGGGTATCCCTTCCGCTTGTTTCCCCAAGGACAAATGAATTCGGGACGAGTCAGGCTAGCGACTCGGTGACCAAAAACAGTAGCACTTCGTGGGAGGGACCCCATGCTTATCCTTTTATCTTATTTATGTTTTCTAATAAGTGACGTGAGGAGGTTCGCCTCTTCCAATTCTCGTGTTTCGTGTTGTTGTTGTTTATGTCCAGGATTTTTCTCGATACATGAAGACTCTCGTGCTCGAAGCTTTGTCTTTTCTCCGCTCGAGTTTCATGATCGACGCTCTTATTGAAATCCGATATCCAAATATTTATCGATTATCGTTTATCTATTAGCATAACTAACCAATGGCTTTAGATTTACGTTGAGAACCCGTACCTTTAAACATTGAGGACAATGTTTCGTTTTAGTCTGGGGTGGGTAATTGATGATTTGACCGCGTCAAAACCGCTTGTTTTTGCAAGTTCTCTCACGCAAGCCCGTTTTTCCTTAGAAAACTTAAAAAATTGTTCAGCAAAAATCAATGAAGATTTGAAAATTTTGAGCTTTTGTTAAGTCTTTTGATTGAAAAGTTTGCTAGTCTCTTAGACAAAGCTAAAAAAGCGAATTCTAGCACACAAGGCCAAGAATTTGCAAGTTTCCCTGAGTGACTTTAAATATGCATGACTTAATTTCATTAGACGAAGCATTTGCTAAATTAATATATGTTTTGACACCTTGTTGACTTTCATTTGGTGAGGGTAGGAATAGAATTCTGACTTGACGGGCGTGTTGAGCCCTAGCTTGTTCCCTTAACCATAGATAATCTAATATTATCGGCTAAGCATCCGCGGATCTCATTATTTTGGATTTTAAATTTGCGGAGATCGAGGAATGATAGAGTTACTTATGAGTTTAGATGCTAAGCGTGGAGTAGATGGTTCTCTTTAGAGCCCATCGAAGGTACTTATGGCTTTTGTTTCCCAAGATTGTTTCACCCATATACGTGATATAATAATAATTAAAGATGGTGAGTTTTTGACGATAGTTAGTTCTTTATTCTTCTTTAGAGAATCCTTGCCCATGAGAGTTGGGTACACATCAAGGTCCTGTCAGTGTTGCGGTGTAATAGACAACTGATTCTGATAGTTCTTTGCTATTGTTTCTATTGGTATAAAAGCCGTAGGATTCGGAGTTTGGCACAAAATTAACATGAAATAAAGCCCAAATGTATTAAAGTTGAAAAAATCAAAGCCGTAAAAGTTTGTCATAGACTTCTAAAAAGGAGAGGAAAATCAAAGTCATAATAAGACTTCTGATTAAACGGTAATCCCGTTGAGTTAGTGGTTGAAAAGACCAAGGGCCTAAGTTGCAAAAATGCAAATGTACTGAAATAAGTGTTAAGCCAAACTTTGAATCCGGGAGATGTCTAAATAAAGCCTCTGTCTCTGGACTCGTAGATGAGTTGTCTCGATCGTAAAAGGATATTCTCCTAAATCGTGTGAAATTAGGACCTTGATGTGGACCTCATTCTTGTGTGCAACGGTTTTCGAGGGAAGATGGATAACTAATTATCGACTTAGCTTCATATCTTTATCGGAATAAAACCTATCGAAGCGAGAAACTTGAAGAAATTCTTCACAAAAATAAAATAATTAAAGGAAAATAGGAAAATGGGAGCAAACGGTAATTACACAAGTAACTTCCATGGGTAGTGTTAGCATCTAAAGTCATATTTAACAATGATTCGATTTTACGCTTAGTTTGGGGACTTGTGAAAAATCAGGGACGATGTATTCTATCCGTATGGTCACTTCACTTGTGTTGTGTTTCTTACTAGTGATCCTAACGTGTCGATTGAAAATGTTGGAGTTATTGATCGACATGAAAGTTCAACAAACCGTCACTCATAATTGGAATGTGCTTAACCGTAATATCTATATGTGAATTAAAAGGTAAACGGAGCGTTTTTAGAAATAAGGGTTTCTTAATCTCTTTTGAGGAATCTTTGCTACTTTTCATAGGTTTAGTAGAAAGAGATTGAAATCTTTGTTTTTAGAAGCGTGAGTTGATTACATTGCGTGAGGACACGGCAATCTTCTCGTCTGGGGTATTTTGGTATATGTAAAACCATATACCTTTTCGTTATCAAAACCGGACCAAAAAGACCAAAAACTAACCACTAAAGCCATAAATATTTGTGTTTTTGTGTTTATGTATGCGAGTAACGGATATTGTAAAATGGACAAAAGACAAGTGGACAAAAGCGAACGAGAAGGAAGGAGCGAAGTTAAGACCAATGATAATTTTATTTGAAGCATCGAGACAAGAAGAATTTAAAGACCAAACGAAGAATTAATTAATTAAGAAGAAAAGAAAGAAAGAAAAGAAAAATAGAAGAAGAAAAGAAGAGAAAAATTCAACTTGGGGACCAAGTTTTGAGGGATTTATTTGTCTTGCAGATCTAAATAGTTTAGAGACTTTTTGAAATTATTATGGGTCAATTGTAACTAGTGGGTTATAAATACCCACCCTCCCTCACCTCATTTTTAATCATCTTTATTTGTATTTTGTACCCAAACTCTTGTATTTTATTTTTATGCTCTTTAGTTTTATAAAAGTTTTATTTATTTCATGCATCTCTATATTCTTCTCATCTCTTAATCCTTTTATTTCATTTTATTTTATAAAACTTTTATAAAATATACCATGAAGAGTTGAGTTATAGTAAGATTGTGTGAGTGTATTTTATACGCTCGGTGCACACGCTCAACATATCATATTTATATTTTTATAAAAGTTTAGTTTTTTTTTTATTTTTTATTAAAGCTCACGTTTTTATTGTTTTATTTAGCTTACAAATAGTAAAAGTCTCTAAAAATCTTGTCCTTTTCACAAAAATCCAAAAATATATTTTATTTTCATCATAAAACTTTCGTAATTTTCTGAGCTCATTTAGTATTTTAAAAAATCAAAACTGTTTGTCCTTTTTCTCTAAAAAACTTTTTGAAATTTATTTTAAAAAATAGTAAAAAAGCGTTAAAAAATATTTTTAGATTTTTCGGTAACTTCTCATAGTTAGTGTGAATTTTTTATATTTTTTTGAACTAGTTTACTATTTATTTTGATTTATTTGCTATTTTAAACATAAAAATCGAAAAAAATACTTATTTAATTCGAAAAATTCTAAAAACTTTTACGTGAGCTTCTATCAGTTTTCTAATGTTTCTAAAAATATTTGGAATTTTCGGAGTTCATTTGATATTTTTCCTTTATTTATTTCCTTTCTAAAAAAAAAAAAAATTTTTAAATCTTACTTCTTAATAACCAAATTAGTTTTGTGAAACATATCTCCTTGAGATAGTTTGGTGGTTAAGATTTGATTTATTAAGATTAGTTTATCTTTTATTTTAGCTTTTTATTATAAAAATCTTATATTTATATATTTGTGCTAACCCTTAAAGTTTTGATTTTGTTTG
This sequence comes from Chrysanthemum makinoi, assembly GCA_910596185.1. NCBI lineage: Eukaryota > Viridiplantae > Streptophyta > Magnoliopsida > Asterales > Asteraceae > Chrysanthemum > Chrysanthemum makinoi. The sequence continues at coordinate 88,373,650 of OU343216.1, forward strand.
TGTAATCCCATCCTACCTCATAAGGCTTGGAGCTTAATGGTCTTTAAATTTTTTAATACATAAATTTTTAAGCTTTAGTAATTTTTAAGCTTGTTGGTGAATAAAGTTTTAAACTTTACTTACTAATTAGTGGATAAGATTAATAAAGTTGTAAACTTTTGTATTAATTTGTGCTTATAAGATCGGGTGGTTTTATTCCTCTCGTTTCATCACCGGTTTTTATTCTCTTAACTTTTTATCATTTTTAGCTTAGAATCTTAGTTTAACGTTACGTTTAATTTTTCGTATGATGCTTGTTAAGTCTTTTTAGTATCATTCTCTTAGCTTAATATTAATCGTCACTAGTTGTAGTTTGTCATTTAAATTTTAGTTTAAACTTTAATTAGTTAAATTAGTTTTAAAAAAAATATTAAAAAATTAAAAAGTCAAAAAAATATATTTCGCTATTTTCAAAAAAAAATCAAAAATCAAAAAACCAAAAAAATTAGTTTTAAATTTTAGATAATTTTGATCATTTTTAGTTGTAGAGAAATATCAGATCACTTTTAGGGGTTAAAATAGATTAATTTGCATTTTAGAATCAGCTTTTTAGCATAAAGTAATTTCGTCTTTAGTTCTATTTCGTACTAATTGAGATTACTTGTTTGTACCTTAGAATTAGTAGATTTATATGCCTTTTATTATTATTGCTTGCCCCGTAGTTTAGAAATCCTCAAATCCTTTTAACACATTCAAATCCCGATAATCGCGACGTGAGTTGGAAATTCCATTCAACCCTCGTTCGGGCGATCTCGGTACTCAAACCTAACACGTTTGAGTTACCCCGTAATACTACACTTCTATTATTGCATAGGGTTCCCAATTATCCAGTTATCCATTCTTGTAAATTGTTCAGCTACTTGGTCGTTGAAATCGTTAAATTTACTGGACTGTTTGTTTCAAGCATATGGTGGAGATGCATTTCATGACTCATGAACTTCATGAGTAAATTCATGAATTTGTTAGATTCAGGAGCGACCATTTTAGTGCAATTATGGGTTATGAGAACTATGTTGTTGGTGATAGTGTAATCTCGAGGTATATTATGTTGAAGGTCTTGGTCATAACTTGTTTTGGTGATTCGATCTAAGTAGTTTTAGAAAACATACTTGTTGGTTAGAGCTTGATGGCGTGGAACTTTAAGAGGATTACGGGGTTCAAATATATACACCATCTCTATCGAAGACATTATGAAGTCTTCTCCAATCTGCTTGTTGTCAAAGGCTTCGAAAACAAAGTCATGGTTATGGCATCGTCGTCTCAATCACATGAACTTCGGCACCATTAATGATCTTTCGAAAAGGACCTTGTGAAGGCTTTCCTGATTAAAGTATGAAAAGATCATCTTTGTTCAACATGCCAATTGGGAAAAGCGAAATATGCCCATAAACCCCGACCTGCAAACTTCGATTATGGAAGTTCTTCAGCCCTTCATATGGATTTTGCGGACCAATGAGAGTGCAAACGATAAATGGAAAGAAATATATTTTAGTCGTTGTTGATGACTACTCTCGATTTACTTGGGTAAAGTTTTTGAGGACAAAGGATGAAACTCGAGATGTCATCATCAAACTTATCAAAAGCGACTTCAGTTCGACTTAACAAATTTGTTAGGGTGATCAGGACAATGGCGAGTTTGTTAACAAAGTCATAAGTCAATTTTATGAAAGCATTGGAATCAGTCATCAAAGAAGTGTTCACGCCTCAACGAATGGTGTAGTTGAAAGCAATCGGTTTGTTGAAAGTCGCAAGAACTATACTAATATATTCAAAGGTTCCAATGTTTCTTTGAAGTGAAGCCATTGCCTGCTTTACTTGCTACACCGACACCCAAAATCGTTCCCTCATACACACCACTCATGCAAAAACTCCATACAAACTTGTTCATAAAAGAAAACCTGATCTCTCCTACCTTCGTTTATTTGGTGCTTTGTGCTATCTAGCAAATGACGGTCAAGATTTAGGAAAATTAAGAGCTAAAGCGGACATTGGAGTTTTTGTGGGTTATGCATCAAACAAGAAGGGTTATCGAATCTACAACAAAA